>CM076580.1:1616338667-1616836005 GCA_034641835.2 Pinus albicaulis
TTTCAAATAAAACAACTAAAATTTTTAACCTAAATCCATTTTACCTTTATACCATCCTTGAATAAAAATTATTAAATATTTCATAAAATTTTCCTTTATAACCTAAATCCATTTTACCTTTATATTTATTGAATATTTAAAATAATAAAAATTAACAAATAAATATAAACAAGGATAAGAACTATTTTACGAAAAGGTAAAATGGAACAAATAAATTTATATTTAACATTGTTTTCATAGGGCCAACATTTGATTACAAAGACATGTGATTGCGATGGAATTGTTGTTTAGATATAATTAGGTTTGTTTATGGTTGGGATAGCATGGTTAGTTGGAAATGATTTTATATATTTAATGGTCGTGGAATGATATGACCTCCCAGTAACGTTTTCTTATGACATTACTATGTACTTTTGCTCTCGTATGGTGATTTATTATTTTATACAAACTGGGTTTTTAAAATTAATTTGGAAAATATAATTTTATAACTATAAATATATTAAGAATACATATTACGATAATTAAGTAGTTTTATATCTTTAATGGTCGAAATAATATGACCTCCCAGTAACGTTTCCTTACGATACTTTTGCTCTCGTATGGTGATTTATTATTTTATACAAACTAGTTTTTTAAAATTAATTTAGAAAATACAATTTTATAGTTATAAATATATTAAGAAATACATGTTATGATAATTGAGTAGTTATCATGATAAGTAGTTATTAGTAAATTTTTTGGGGTTTGTAGTTTGTCTTTCTCTTAGTAAACTAGGTCACAAATGTGGGATTTGAACCTTGAATCTTTTACATTTATCAAAATTCACATTACTTAGATTACCACTTGAGCTGCCCACCTTAGACAATAATTTATATCGTTATATAATGCATCAACCATCCAAATTTTCAATCTTATTACATATAGAAGTCTCCTCATAAGTCTTTGTTGTACTTAACACACATTACCTACAATGATTACATTCTCATAATTACAAATTTTGACAACCCTAAATTTCCAAAAAAAAGAGACTTGTTATATTCCAAAAAATTATTCAAGAGACTTGTTATATTCCCATCACTTGTTATGCCTATAAGTATGTTTATTTTGGAATAGGGTTTTTAGAGTTTTAATTTAACTATTAGTAATTGATGATGATGGTGGTTAACGTCCACTGAGACCAATCTTTGGTCTATCGAACCTAAAGAAAAGAGTTATTTAGTTTGATTTATGATACTTGGGTCTACGGTGAATTTTCTCGATTAATACTTAGGTCTGCGGTGAATACTGTGGTGAAAATTCTGCGGTGAAAATTTTCTACATTAATACTTGGGTCTGCAGTGAAAATTATGCGGTGAATTTTCTCCATTAATACTTGGGTCTGCGGTGAATTTTCTCCATTAATACTTGGGTCTGTGGTGAAATTCTGCAGTGAAAATTTTGCAGTGAATTTTCTTGATTAAAGGTCAGCTGTCCGGTTTGCTGATATTCAGGTGCACACATTCCTTATCTTTTTCTAATACATATTTGCTCATATATTCTCAAGTATGAATAATTCACCACAGCTACCAAAGATTAACAAAGGTAGACCTAGCACAGTTACTCTACAGAGCCTTTATGAGTATATAGAGTCTTTAGAGAAACGTAGAGAAGAAAGAGAAGTCAAGCGACAAACCTAGTTAGAAGCCATGCTCAAAAAAAAATTCACATCTCTTGAAGACAAGATCCAAAAACAAATAGAAAATAAAATAGAACTATTGGAGAATAAAATGGAGGCAATGGAGACTAGGTTGCAGGTCATAGAAAAACAAAACCAAGATACGAACCAAACATCCCAGCAAGGAGATGCTGATAATATAGAGAGTCTTAAAATGAAGGACATGATTAAAGAAATAGAAGAAAAAGTTAACAATAGCCTCACCCTAAATAATGGGGCAGGTAAATTAGATATCAAACCAATTAAAGATGAAATGAAAAAATTGATCGAATTAGACCATGAGCGTAACAAAAGGGCCTTGAACCTTATAATTTTCGGTTTGAAAGAGGAGGTAGACGAGGATACTTTAGCCATAGCCCAGACATAATTACATAATAGATTACAAATTGAAACCACGTGTCTCACAGAAGCAACAAGGTTAGGGAAATTAACTGAGAATAAAGGAAGGATGATCCAAATAAAGGTGAGCTCTACTGACCATAAATATGACATACTTAGTAAAACCTCAAGTCTAAAAGGAACGGGAATATTTATAAACGAAGATCTCATTCCAGAAGATCAAGCAGAATTAAGAAAGGAGGTTCAAAAGGTAAAAGAAGCTAGGAAGGAAGGAAAATGGGCAATAATCAGAAATAGAAAAGCTGTTATTTGAGATAGAAACCAAAAAGATAGTAATAAATAGCAATTCAACATGCTCCGAATTCTTTCTTGAAACTGTCGGGACTTTCCATGGAACAAAGGCCCCAAACTAAGTTGGATCTCAAATGATGTTGATATTATATTGCTTGTTGAAACTTGGGAGCACGAAGAATCTAAGGTCCCTAACATAGATGGCTTTGCACTATGGTCTACCTGGAACAAACAATCCTCCCGTAGAGGCATTGGGGGCATAGCTTGCTACATTAAGAAGAACATCTCCCCCCATGCTAGGATTTATAAAAACGACCCTTACAACCAATATAGTTGGATTGAGATTACTGACATTAATGATAAAAGGACCTACATAGCAATTTGTTAGTTTTCCCCCATTAATTCTAACTTCTATAAGAAAAATAATCTAGATAAAAATAGTCCTTACAATGGTTTAGAGAATGATATTTCTAGCCTAAGGAATGAAGGTAATATCCTTTTAGTGGGTGTTTAATGCTCTAACTTCAAGCAACCAAGATATTCTTCTAAGCAATCATTCCAACCCCAATCCTCTTTGGTTAGACGAAGACCTTACTCTGGCTAGTCGGTACAAAAGGAGCTCTAAAGACCTCGGGGATAATTTGTTTGGGTCGGAGCTAGTCAAGCTCTGTAGTGCTCAGGATCTCATAATTTGCAACGGTCTAAAGAAGTGGCCCAATTCTAGCCAGATGACTTGCATCCATGGGCTTGGCAGCAACATGGTAGACTATGTTATTCCCGATCTCCCTTTATACAATGAAATAATAAGTTTTGACATCTTAGACGACCACGAGCCTGACTCTGATCATAGGCCTTTATTCATAACTCTCAATTTTGTGATGCATAGAGCTCCCATAGAAGATAATCCTTATAGTCAAAAGAACTTAATATTTGATAGAAATAAAAATGATCTCTTTCTAAATGAATTAAAAACTAATTTTCTTCCTTTATCTAGTATAGACAACATAGATGACCTCTATCATAATTTTACTACAACCCTCTCATATTCTATTAACAAGTTCTCAATTGAAGTCTCAAGTAATAAAAGAAATAACAAAACCAACCCATGGTATGACAAAGATTGTAAAAGTGCGAGGAGAGAAATTAAGGAAGTTGTTGATGAATCTCTCAAAATTGATAAGATAAAAATCTACAAAGCCCTAACTAAAAGGAAAAAAAGGCAATATATTCGTAAAAGACAAGAGAATCTCTTACACCTCTCTAAGGCGATTCCTAAGAAATTCTGGAGGCAGATTCTAACTAGGAAAACTAAAGATAATAATAAAATTGCTTTACACAACTGGAATTTCTATCTTAAAAAGCTTTATGAATCTCCAAATGCTAGGGATTTTGAAACCTTGCTCACAACGAAAGAATTTTTCTCATTAGAAGACATTGATTTTGGGGTTAAACACCTGGAAAATGGGAATGCTAAAGACATTGAAGGTTACCAGGCGGAAATCTTAAAAATTGGAGGTCCTGTCCTCATCCCCCACATCCACAAGCTTTTCCACCAAGCGGTCAAGCAAGGGTTCCCTAAACCTTGGAATCAGAGCCTCATTATCCCTATTTTTAAAAGTGGGGATAGAAATAACCCTTCTAATTATCGGACAATTATGATCAGCCCTCTCTTAGCCAAGTTATACGGTATTATTTTGGAAAATAAGTTGAGCATTTGGCTTGAAAGTGAAGGTAAGCAGGCTAAAGGCCAAGTGAGTTTTAGAAGGAAACACTCAACAACGGACCACCTTGTTACGCTTAGGATCATTGTGAAGGAATTCCGCAATGATAAATCCAATCTCTTATGTTGCTTTGTGGACTTTAGAAAGGCTTTTGATACGGTTCCTAGAAACAACCTATGGAATAGATTAGAAGAGCTAAATGTTCCTTTCGAACTAAGAGTGGCCACTATAAGGTTATACAAGAATGTAATTGCCAAGTTAAAGAGCAATGAAGGGTGGTCGAAAGATATTAAGTGTAATATTGGAGTTAAACAAGGTTTCCCCCTCTCCCCTACCCTATTTGGAATTTACATCGACAAGCTAGAAGGTTGTTTAGAGGAAGCAGGATGTGCTAGCACGATCTTAGCTGGGATAGTCATCATCCTTATTCTCTATGCTGACAATATTGTTCTTCTCGCAAGGTGCCCATCTGATCTTGATAAGCAACTTAGACTTCTTAAGGATTTCTGCTCTACCATGGGTATGTCTGTTAACACTAACAAAACAAAAGTTATGATTATCAAATCTAAGAAGGACACTTACGCTAATTTTATGTATGACAGTCGTAACTTGGAGGAAGTGTTTTCTTACAAGTACCTAGGAATTGATATTCATCACAAGCTCAACTAGAACTATAGAATTCAGAAAAGGATTAATGGGGGGTGGAAAGCCTACTTTGGTCTTGAAAATAATTGTAAAACGGAAAAACTCGTAATGTGGGATAGAAAGAAGTTCCTCTTTGAAACTTTAGTCACTCCTGTTATCTTATATGGATGTGAGGTTTGGGGTTGCAACATCTCTAGAGAATCCTGAAGAAATATTGAGCAAATCCAGAAGCGTTTTATAACTTATAACCTTAAAATTAAAAACAACACACCCTATCCTATTCTCCTTATAGAAGTGGGTCTTTCCCCTATCGAGAGCCTAGCTATGACTAGGCTTCTGTTGTACAAGCACAAGCTCAATAGCATAAGAGACCATAGACTTCCTAAGCTAGCTTTAAATTCTAGCCAAAACCACCTAAGGCTTAAACGAGGTTGGTATAAAGACACTAGGGCCTAGTTAAACATTGGGAGATCGACGAGAATGTTAAATTGAAAAACATTAATAACATTAAAAAAATTGTCACTTCTAAGTTCAAAGAAAAAATGTGGTGTGAGAAAGATCTAGCAGCTAAAAGAAAATTAAGATATTATAAGGAGGTCATCAACCCCACCCTAGAAGATCAAAAGTATCTATCTATTTTAACTATCTCAAAGAAGAAAATTAATATAGCCAAGATTAGAACGAACTCTCATGAGCTCGATAGTGAAACAAGTCGTTGGACAGTTCCTAAAACATCATGGATGGAAAGGATCTACCATCTCTGTGAGAATATGAACATTGAGGATGAAAATCACTTCCTCTTAGAGTGCCCGGCGTACAACCACATTAGAGCTCAATCTCATAATCTTTGTTGCAATACTGACCTTCCTAGCCTTTTAAGATGTCAAAATTATAGTGAGCTCGGGAGGCTTCTCTCCAAGCCTTTTGAGCATAGGAATAGAATCTTAAATCAATCTAAATAGATCTTTTCTTTAGGTCCGATAGACCAAAGATTGGTCTCAGTGGATGTTAACCACCATCATCATCAATCACTGATAGTTAAATTAAAATTCTAAAAACCCTATTCCAAAATAAACATAATTATAGGCATAACAAGTGATGGGAATATAACAAGTCTCTTCAACAATTTTTTGCAATATAACAAGTCTTTTTTTTTTGGAAATTTAGGGTTGTCAAAATTTGTAATTATGAGAATGTAATCATTGTAGGTAATGTGTGTTAAGTACAACAAAGACTTATGAGGAGACTTCTGTATGTAATAAGATTGAAAATTTGGATGGTTGATGCATTATATAACGATATAAATTATTGTCTAAGGTGGGCAGCTCAATTGATAATCTAAATAATGTGAATTTTGAAAAAAGTAAAAGATTCAAGGTTCAAATCCCACATTTGTAACCTAGTTTACTAAGGAAAAGACAAACTACAAACCTCAAAAAATTTACTAATAACTACTATCATGATAACTACTTAATTATCATAATATGTATTTCTTAATATATTTATAACTATAAAATTGTATTTTCTAAATTAATTTTAAAAAATTAGTTTGTATAAAATAATAAATCACCATACGAGAGCAAAAGTACGTAGTAATGTCGTAAGGAAACGTTACTTGGAGGTCATATTATTCCACGACCATTAAAGATATAAAACTACTTAATTATCGTACTATGTATTCTTAATATATTTATAGTTATAAAATTATATTTTCCAAATTAATTTTAAAAAACTAGTTTGTATAAAATAATAACGATCACATGTCTTTGTAATCAAATGTTGGCCCTATGAAAACAATGTTAAATATGAATTTATTTTTTCCATTTTACCTTTTCGTAAAACAGTTCTTATCCTTGTTTATATTTATTTGTTAATTTTTATTATTTTAAATATTCAATAAATATAAAGGTAAAATGGATTTAGGTTATAAAGGAAAATTTTATGAAATATTTAATAATTTTTATTCAATGATGGTATAAAGGTAAAATGGATTTAGGTTAAAAATTTTAGTTGTTTTATTCGAAAATTTTATGAAATATTTAATAATTTTTATTTAATGATGGTATTTTGAGAAAATTTATTGGTATAGATTTGATGTCTAATTTAATAGTGATATTGAGTGAGACATGTAATTGGAGTGGTTAGATTTAATGATTGACTTTAATACTTTTAAGATAAAGCTTAATGGAATCAACTATTTGAGCTAATCCACTAGGTTAAATCTAGGATCTCGATCTCTCTCTACATACACATGTCTTAGGGAAACCCATGAGCACTTCCCCTCATTTTGAGGATGATACACTAGGTGAACCTTATATTTTTAAGAGTGAAAGGTCAAGTGAATAACATTGCTCAATATCGTTACAATAATATCTTGTTTAAGAGGTTGGCATGTCAATTATGGGGATGGGACCTAGGTGGAGGGGATAACACTCCTGTCAACTGCTTGGGCTATACCCAATTGACTAAATGTGTGTGTCAAGGAGAGAAAATTTTACATGACATAAATATAAAATTTATTAATGCATGGAAACATCTTCCATACTTGATTATAGAATGTACCTCACAACGTAAGGAAGATATGTCACATATGTAGGTGTAATTGCTTATTACATTCTTAAAAGGATTAAAAAAAAGTATCATAAGATCATTCACTTAAATCAACTTGATCAAGGAAAAATGTGTTAAATCCATTTAGTGATCCATAATGGACCATAACATTAGAATGGTAAGGCTTATACAAGTGTTCTCTCAAATGAATTAAAAGACTAGTTTCATTCTAGAACGAGTTCAAAATATTTTTACTAAAGGATGATACCATCATTAGTATGAAGTTGATTCATTAGTTAATCAAGGTAATTCCAATCACTGAGTTGGTAGGTAGGTGGTGGAAACACATTAAAGGGTTTTGAATCAACCCATGGTAGTTACAAGGACTGATTAAGATTCAATAATTATATTACTTTTCATCTATCTCAATTCTTTCGAAGTGGAAATAATTGGAGGAAACAACTTGCAAGATCATTTTAATAATGGTCCAAATTTAGAAAATTGGGGGTGAAAAGCTTCCATATCCATTTTGATGCCTTAAATGACAACATTTTGTGCTTTTAAACTTACTATGGGTCAAGATTTTAGATTGTACACACCAACACCTTTCCAATAGCATAAGAATCACCCCAATTGGAGCTCATATTAGAATGTTATGCCTGCTACAAGATGACCACCATGGTACGATTGGATGCCACATCAACTCTCATACTCACACATTTGGAGCTAAACATGTGCGAGATATTAAGAAGTATCTAGAAGTTCCAAAACCTTATTTCTAGTTTATGGTTTTGGAACTAAATAATTAAGCCTAGATGGTTATTGGGTTATGTTAAATATTATACTACTAGAAGGAGTAGAGGTTCCATTTTTATGTTATTGTATTTTGTTCCATAGTTGAGTAGAGCAGCTGGGAGTGGGAATGAAGAGAGGAAAATACATCAGGTTAAGTTTATATAGTATCTATATAGGCTATGTTGAAATTTGAAACAAGAAATAATGAAATTGGCATCCAGAAACAACATGAAAATGCACATATACTAGTGTGAGATCACAGGTCACAAAATGATGGATCCTAGAGACACATTAGTGTGTAACCAATTTTTAAATAAATTGGAAAATTAATTGTAATATTATCTCATAAAAACTTGTAACAGTTAACTAAGTGTGATAGACTTAGTTAGCTCAATAATTTCGAGTTGAGGGTTAAAGGATAGGCATGTAGAGTGATTCTATTATTAACAAGGTCCAGTTGCAATTGTAGCACTAGTGTAGTGTGAGTGGGATCAGCTAACTCACACTAATTGAGTTAAAATCAGTTTAACTAGTTCTAACAGTTTGATGAGCTAGTGGAAGATCAAGTGAATTAAAATAGATTTGATTCACCAGTAGTGATCTACCAAGTAACTGATTATTCTCTATTTATAGCTGCATGCATACTAATTCTGGTGGAGACCCGATTGAGACAAAATTTCAAGGCTAGTAAATTATCAGTTGTGTTATCACCAAAATAGGACCATGATAGGTTGTTGATCAGACTACTTAGTGTAACTATTTCAAACCAATATTTTAGCTAAGGCTTAGCCTCCTCAGCCTGAGAGGGCTCTCTCAAGGGTTAATGATATAAGTTATAGATATATGGCTAACTCTATGGTTTGTGATTTTGTATGTTTATAGGTTGAAAGATGAAGGCTTAATACCATTGGGCTATGTAGTCAACAAGTCAGTAGATTCAGTGGCAAGGTTTCTAGACATGGACGCTGAGGCAAATGGAGTTTTCAAACAAAGATAGTTCACTCAATAAAATAGGTCAACACAGTAATTCCATTACTAAAGGAAGTCAGAGCATAGGGTTAAGAATTCTAAGTAATAGAAATGAAACTTATTATTAGTGGTTCAAAGATAGTTTACTCACAAAATGCAAAAAATAAAATAAAAAAATAGTCATCTCATTTCTAAAGGAAGTCAGAGCACATGGTTGTGAATTCTGAGTAATATGAATGAGATCTACTGCAAATCATTCAAATTAACATATAAATCAATAAAACATTAACCCATGAGAACTCAGATCTGTTCAGGAAAACCTCTCTGCATTACTGATTATAGTTCATAGCATAAAGCAGCAGCTGGGCCAAAAAGTCTTCAACCCTTTGATAATTCAACCTCTTGCTTCATATATAGCTTTCAAAATATTGGATTCTATGATCCATCATCAAGAGAATTCGAATTTATATTATTGACACCTATTCTACTCCTAAAACAGACTCTTAATTACAACTGACATCTAACTGTCTCTTTAGGAGTCCTAATACAAATAGGAGTGAAACTCCTAAAACATGTTTCAACAACCTTATCTAAGACTTAAATAATTCATTTGACAGCTGCAACTTCATGAGGTCGAATTTGGTGATGCCTCCAACCTTGTTGTAAACCTGTCGACTCATGTCTTAACTAACCTAAAAACCAGGGAACATGTTTCCTGCATTTTAGCCTTTATCCTTCATGCTGATCTTCGAATCATTTTTTGCTAGCAATGTTGAATAATTTAGCTATGTGACATGTGCTATCATTTCCTTAAAACTTCACCCTCCACCTATTCAAAAAGAAACCTCCAAAACAGTATAAAGGAGATAGGGTAAGACTGCGCTACAAAAATAGCAGCTGTTTTTCTAGTGTAGAATTTGCATTAATATAAAAAATTCCTTTAAAACCTTTTTTCTTCTGCTTTGAAACTTGGATCTTCATCTATGACCTTTTTCTATCTACCAAAAGCAAAAAAATTTGAAAATCATCTATTTTTACCCCCAAAACACTTATGAAACATGCCCAAAATTCACCTACAACAGTTTCGTAGCGCGCTACAAAACTGCTGTGTATGCCTCTTTTACACAATTTTTTCAAAGTTTGCAGTCTTAAGGAGATTTGAACTTCTGAAATTATTTCCACAGATCTTAACAAGCAAAAAAAGTTGACTTTGAAATATTTTTCCCTCAAAAAGTAATCTCCTTGTTTATGACAAAACTGATTTATAATTTGTCACTTACTGCCCTGTTTTTATCTGAAAAATAGGTGTTGATACAGAGCTTTTATCTTCTCACCCATAATGTATTTTGCAAAACTGAAGGTGGCTTTTGGAGACCAATATTTCTTGAAAAAAAATTCTCTTGGTTTTTTGAAATACTTCTCCTACTGCCCAGAAACTGTCTTTGAACAACATGTGTAAAATTGGAAAATTCTGATTTCTGAAAATATGGCTTCAAAGAAAGCCTTGTATCTCCCAACCGGTAACACTTGTGATAAACATGAGATAGGTTATTGTAGCTGGAGATTGTATGAAGACAAACCTCCTTAAGAATTCCAAAATACCTTTTCTTGTGGCCAAAAACTAATCATGAAGTTGACTACTAAAACCAGAAAACAAAGTTTTTCTCTCAATGATTTTCAGCAATTTCATAGCGCAAGTGGAGTGATCAATTTCTCCTACCTCATCATTAATTTGAAGAAAATGAGAGAGGTTTTTGTAGTTAAGTATGTTAGGAAGACAAACCTCTTTCAGTGTTCAAAAATGAGTTTTCAGTTGCTCAAGAGCCCCTTTGGAAGTTGACTACTAAACCAGAAAACAAAGTTTTTTGATGAAAAAGGTTGTTTCAGCAATTTCGTAGCACAAATCACCTTTTTTGAACTAGCTGCGCTACGAAAACGTGGATTCCTGTATGATTGCAAAAATTTTGACCCTAAACCTAATGGAATGACTTCTTAATAGATGATGGGACCTTTAAACCATGGAATAAGGTTGTTAAACTTTGTTTGGAAATGAAAATGAGACTTTTGAGACTCTAACCCTATCAACTACCCTTTAAAGCATGAAATGACCTAATCACCTATCTAAGACCATGACTAAAACAAGGTAAACTTTCAGAGTTTATTGATCATGGAGTGGACCTAGAAGACTTCATTTGAACTTGTAATATGACCTATCCTTTACCAATGACTTAAAATGACTTCTAAACCTCCTTGAAATCATGACCAAAAGTAGAGTTGACACAATGATGTTTTGAGAATTTTTGGGTGATAACAAGTTGTATTTTAGGAAAACTACTCAGGTGTAGTTTTAAAATAATGGGAATCCCATGATGAATTGCGCAATCAAGGAAGGATGGATTTCCTATTAAATACAGGTTTAATTCTCTAGGGATTGTGTAAGAAGGTTAGGCTGATAATTAGCTATTTGTTTGTCCAATTTTTCCTAGATCTGTGTGAAGCAATTCGTAAAGTGTATGAGGTTGTAGTAATCAAAAATACATTGTATTGTTTCATGATTCCTTGGTTGATTATACAATAAATATGGAAGGGTTTTGAGCAGTTGCTTTCCCCAGGAAAATCTTATGTTGTGTATTGATTTACTTATTTCTCTTACTTGCATGTGATTGAGCGATCAAAATTTATATTCCACAAATATTGTAGAAGGATTTAGTATCTTGTTTTAATACATTACATTATCAGGTTGAATTCATTGATATAATTTCTACATGGTATTATAGTTTTGTTAGAGATTTTCTACATGATATTAGAGAAGGAATTGTTTGGGCAGCGAGTTTGCAGAGAATATTTGAAAATTTGGATGTTGGAACGGGGTCCCCTAGCTGCGTTTTTTATAGATATTTGAGCTGCCTTTCTGATATATTTTTGTAGTAATTAGTCTAGCACAGGGGCTTTGGGGCGGGTCAAAGCCCCCAATGCATTATAACGGGTCAAAGGGTATACCTAGAGTCCGCAAACCACAGTTTGTGGACCACAGGATATCGCAGGCTATGATGATATAAATAGATGGATAGTTTAAGTCTACGGGTAGGGAAGTAAGTAAGATTGATTCTACGTATGAACTGTTGAGATCTGTTTTGGGTAGTTTTTGGTAAGCACTCCTCCTGGTTGTGTGCACGGAGATCCTCAGTCCTGCTGTGTGCGGACCCTGCTAGCTGTGTGCACGGGCTGTGACTTGGGTTTGTAACTTGGTTTTGGATGTTAATGAACATGAAATATATTGAATTATCTCTATGTTCTATGAACTGGTTGTGTTTAATGCTGAGTACCTATGCGTTATTTGAATAAGCTGCAATTGTATTTTTGATATATGAATTGGCTGCGATTGTGTTACCTTGTGATGATAATTGCTGATGCGCACGTGGATGCGAAGGTGTTGATAAGATCTGCTTAATAATAGTAGCTGTGTTTATGTTTCCATGTTGGTTATATTGTTAAGGGCTTGATAATAAGCTTTTTTATGTGCGAACTTGATATAACTCAACAAGATCTGCCTTAATTACCCTCTTTCTCCCAAGGTGCAGAAACCTAGTTCCAACACCCACCCATACTACTCCGGGTGAGACCTTGGCCTGCGAAAGTAGGTCATTGCCAAAAGGGCCAGTAGTATAGGGGTTTGTTGGAAAACCTTAAATCCAAACTTGGGTCAGGACCCCTCAAGCCAACAAATGGTTCCGTTGCCAAGACCGGGAGCATTTTGAGAGAGAGATAGGGTAATGCCACGAGGCCGTTGGAGACCTAAGAAATTGGAGCTTGAAGACTGGTTCGAAAAATAGATTCAAGAATTTTCTGTAAAAGAGAATCGCAGCACAAAGCTAACAGCTGAGAAGTGGAAGAACAAATATATTTTCACAGAAGTATATGAAATTTTCTTTGTGACTTTTGTGCACGAGCTCCAGGAGTGGCTAGCAAGGCTAGTAAAATTCCAGAGGTGTTGGAAAGACGATCAGGTTACACAGTGGACTTCGAAATTGATTCAACAGTTGGAGAAGGCTGACAACACAATCACCCGAACTGTAGATCATTGGGTGGATAGTGTGCTAGGAGGAACAGAATTCACAGTCGATTAGTTTGTATCCTACTCTGAGGTGAAGCGGAGGTTTTTCAAAGGATTCTGAGGTAAGTCCTTGCGAACATTGCCGCTACTAATTAAAATATTATTGTGTGAAAAGGGAATTTTGTGCAGCCACACTGAATGAATGACCTTTGATCAGAGTGAGAGTACAACACAAAGTGGTAAGTACTACCGAGTCAATCGATAAGGGGATAGATCCATCTACAGCCCATCAAGAGAGCCGACTGCACACGCAGGAACTAGTCCTCCAGCTACACCATCGTCAAGTCAGCATAAGGGCAAGAACTCCCCTACACCTCCAATGTAATGTTCCAAATTTTGAAATAAAGTATTTGGAACATTAATCTTGTTTTTATTTTAATAAAAGAAATAAAATGGGTGAGGGGACCCATGTAGCAATTTAATAAACACTCCTAAGGTGCAAAAAGTCACTTAAGTGGCTTTAGATAGTAGCCCAAGTGTGAAAAGGGGCCAAAGGCAAGTGAGCTAGGCCATGGTTGACCAAAGTCAACAACGTACCCTAAGAGGGGAAGCTTGCACAAGAAGATTGCGTAGTTGGAGTGGAGGGAAATTCAAATGAGAGAAACCCTAATGTGAGTGGGGTCCATGCACACAATGCATAAAAGATGAAGGAGAGCTATTGTGGAGATAGTTTTTGGAAGATAGAATTTGAAGTTGAAGCTCTCTTCAAATTGTTGCTGCTTAGCACAAGAGGGATTCCTGTTTAGGAATGCCCTTCTCTTCCATGGGAGGCCATGGGGAGATTTTACTTCATCTTCCTCGCATCATGGCAAGAGGCCAAGGTAGTCATTTGCAGCTATTGCGTTATTCTTGCAGCAAGAGAACGCTGGAGTTGTTGGTGTTGCAGTGAGGGGCTTCCATCATCTCACTTCCGGAGTTGTTCTGTAGAGGAGAGGCCATCTCTCTCTCTGTAGGAGATCAGCAAAGGAGATTTCGGAGCTTCTATTTCAGATTTGGCATCAAGCCATATATGTTTCTCTCATGCCCAGCGTAGTCCCTTTCTCTTACAACATTATTCTCAGTAAGGGTTTGCAGGTGGAGCACATTTTGTGCACTAGTGAGTGCATTCTTTAGTGAGGGGACTAGCCCCTTCATTTTTAAGATCATTGGAGGATGTATCATCATTCATTGCAGCATCTACTTCCTTCTCTGATGTTGTATTATATTTGAGTTGCAGCAGCTACACTGCAACTCCGGCATTTATCTATTTTATGTATTCTAGCCAATCCCTTGGAGGATTGAGGTAATAATGTTTTCTAGGGTTGAGATCTTCTCCCCTATCTTTATTTGAGCTCATATTGTCATATCATCTTGTATATTTTAGTCTGCAGTCATTTTCCCTTAGAGACTGCGCAGTTATAGAGTAGCTAGGTTTTATGCAGCAATGTATTCTCTTGCTTATGTACATTTTCCTTGGAGGCTGATTTGCACTCATCTTGAGAGGTATTTTCCTCAAGGATCTTGTATATTATTGATGCTATACATTTTGTGTCATATTTTCACTCTTCTGGCATTATATGTTGCATTCTTTCACTGCTGTTCATATTGAAGTTTTCATGCTGCTGAAGATTCCTTTATTGAGAATTGTTTCAGTATACATGTTGGTGGGAGATCTGAATAACCTGCTTAAGTTTATTTCTTTGAGCTTATATTATGCAGGGAGCTTGTATCAGATGAATTCCAAGGCATCCCAGCATTGGATTGCCTTATTTTCACATTGGCTTCCTTATATAGCGTCCTCATGGACAACTGGTGCATAAATTACTTGAAGGGAATTATTAGCTTTTGACAAGATCTATTGGCAGAGTCTACTAGAGGGCCAGGTAGCCTCTGGATCTCATTCTTCCTTGTGAATATGAAATATCCAGTAAATTACCCTGCAGTCAATCTCTGAGATAGTTCAGTGTTGATTGTTAATACTCCCGGAGTGGAAAACAGGAACATCTAAGATGTTCCCGATGGAGAAAAAATTTCCCCATTTGGGATATTACAGTGGTATCAGAGCTTCGAACTTGGCTCAACCTGTGAAGTTTTAATTTTAGAGAAGAAGAGGTCAAGATGATACAGAAGATGAGACCAATCTCATCATTTTTGGGTCCAACAACACCCTCTCCAAGGAGGTTGAGGAAATAAAAGAAGGAGGAAAGGAAGGACCATGCACTTCCTATTCTCATAGAGGAGCAGAGCAGAAGCATGGAAAACACTTGGAATTCAAAATTCTAAGTGAGAAGCTTTCTAAATATGTAAAAAACCCTAGAGTCTTCCAAGAGACTCTATCTTTCACACTTGTTCAGCAAAAGAAGAAATAACTTGGTGGTTCAGCCATGGGAGGCATGTAAGGGTTTCTACTCTTACTGACTTTCTCAGATCTTGATCAGAAGATTTTTCCAAAGGAGGGAGGAGCCCTCACCATGAGAGGCACATGCCAACGCTGTTACATTCATGGAGGAGCAGCCTCCACCTTCAGTTATTGAGGCAGCCAACACACTTGAGGAGGAGACTCTTGCAACAAGGTTCTTCCAGGATCTCTCCAAGGTATGCATGAGTTTTCATCTATCACGGAGGATTGTACATTTTTGCATGTTGATTGTCTTGAGGAGGATACTTTCACTGCGCTGTGAAATTATTCTTAGGCACCCTTGATGAGGCATGCACCACACATGAGGGTGGGGTTTGAGACATGGATCGTGGAGGAGATTACATTTCAATGTCCCATGAAATGAAAAAGGAGAAATTTGTTTTGGGAAAATGGTAGCTCTTGTGAAAGAGGTACCAAGTGGCAGGATACTTACACCAAAGAGCAGAGCTTTGAGGATCATATGTGCCCAATGGAAATGTGGAGGATCCATAACCCATAGGTCCCAGGATCTTTTCACTCTCATTGTATTTGATGGACAAGGGGAGAGTATGGGTGCATCATGATGGAGTGGCATTTCTCTTTCCACTCATTATGTTCCCATTTCAGATTGGGTATGGTGGAAGTATAGGGGAGCAACAGTACTCTTGTTGCTCAGATTTTGTTTGCATATTGCGAGAGCAAGAGGAGGCACTAGCATAGTGCAAGAGGATTGCTCTTTGATCTTGGATGAAAAGTAGCACTTTCTCTATGAGGAGAGCTCTACATTTGCAGCAACATGATGAAGGATTATTTGGCAAGATTCATGTCAAAGAAGGGAGCTTTGAGATGACAGTGGCCCTACTCCAAAGGCCAACATCGTTGTCACTTGAGAGCTTGAGTTACTTGTTGGAGTGTCTTCCAAGCCACTTCACAAGTGATGTATTTTGGAGGCATGTAGATGATGAGCATGAAGGAGTGATGGAGGGAAACATTCCTCACTACATTTTGACTCTCTTGGCTTGGTTGCATAAGCACAAGAAGAGGGATCTACATGCAATGTTTATGGGTTATTCTTTCATGCATTTCCATGCATATTCTTCATTGATGGAGGAGTCCACTTGGGAGGGCTTTCTAATGAGTGCATATCAGCATATGGCTAGATGCATAGCCCAAGAAATGATGAGATGGTTGGCACAACCACTCCCCTACTATGTTGCAGTAAGGGGAACTTTTCATTGGAGCCATTTTCAGCTCAAAGGCCAAAGTACATGATGAGGGAGGTAACTTTTGTGACATGCCTTGCAATTTCTTATATTTATGAGCAGCACATCAGATCAAGAGGGATCCTTCCTTCTTTCACATTTTGTTTTATTGTACTTATGGTTCATTACAAAAAAATTATGGCTATTTCAGTAGTGGGTTGTGGGGGAAAGACACATAGTTTTGGTGTGCACCTCTGGCACCAAATTTTGTTTTTCATGATCACATATTGCAGGATGAATGTGGAAGAAAACAAGTGGTTGAAAATACACTTGTTATTTTCTATTTTTAGGCGGGCCAATGATGCCCTGCGCTGGTTCCATGCATGGGACCAAATTTCACCTCCTTGCTCTCATAAGTTTATGCTTCCATATGTTGTTAATGGAACGCTGTTTAGAGGAAGCACTATTTTGAAGGATGAAAATGAATTGAAGATGCCCATTGGGAGTATGATTCTCCATAATTTTCATGCTATATGTTTCAGGAGAAGCAATGGGCAGCCCATGATTGCCAAGCTTCATCTCTTTCCTTCATGTGCGAGGAGTTATTTGGAGAGTTCGGAATTTTGGAGGAGGCATTTCATGGTTTGTATGATTGATGGGGTGGCTTGGGTCTCTCATGAAGACCATTTCATTTCAACCATATATCAGCAACAACCCCATATGTATCATGAGGAGGGAGAGACTCATTGGGTGGATGTGCCCTTTGGGAGAGAAGACCTCCATTTCTTTTGCAGCACATGCTCCAAGAGGAGTATGGAAGATGATATGGTCACCATGTGCAGCCATGTGTTTTTTCATGAGGTGAACCATATGATTGATTGGATGCCATATGTGGATGAATTACAACTCATCACATATGAGATGATTTGGGCTAGCTTGATTTGCAGCGTTGGAGGAGAGGTCCTTTGGGAATCTAGACTTCATCATGACTCTTGAATGCAACACTATTGCAGCCCAAGTTCAGCTTTCACTCCACATTCACCATGAGTGGAGAAGAGGATAGCGTGGGGTAGGCTATGGAGCTTACCAAGTTCAAAAATTCAGCCCACCTATTTCTCATGAGCACAAGGTGGATGAGTACTTTTAGGAGTTGCCTAGTTGGAGGGTAACTCATTTTGCTTGGTTGGTTGCTTGAGGATGGAGGATCTACATGAGGATATTTCAGACTCCATGCCTTGAGTGGAGGAATTTTTGTAGTTCATCCTTGCTCTTGCTTGAGGACAAGCAAGGTTTGGGAGGGGAGGACTGTAATGTTCCAAATTTTGCAATAAAGTATTTGGAACATTAATCTTGTTTTTATTTTAATAAAAGAAATAAAATGGGTGAGGGGACCCATGTAGAAATTAAATAAACACTCCTAAGGTGAAAAAATTCACTTAAGTGGCTTAAGATAGCAGCCCAAGTGTGAAAAGGGGCCAAAGGAAAGTGAGCTAGGCCATGGTTGACCAAAGTCAACAACGTACCCTAAGAGGGGAAGCTTGCACAAGAAGATTGCGTAGTTGGAGTGGAGGGAAATTCAAATGAGAGAAACCCTAATGTGAGTGGGGTCCATGCACACAATGCATAAAATATGAAGGAGAGCTACTGTGGAGATAGTTTTTGGAAGATAGAATTTGAATTTGAAGCTCTCTTCAACTTGTTGCTGCTTAGCACAAGAGGGATTACTGTTTAGGAATGCCCTTCTCTTCCATGGGAGGCCATGGGGATATTGTACTTCATCTTCCTCACATCATGGCAAGAGGCCAAGGCAGTCATTTGCAGCTACTACATTATTCTTGCAGCAAGAGAACGTTGGAGTTGCTGGTGTTGCAGTGAGGGACTTCCATCATCTCACTTCCGGAGTTGTTATGTAGAGGAGAGGAAATATTTCTCTCTCTAGGAGATCAGCAAAGGAGATTTTAGAGCTTCTATTTCAGATTTTGAATCATGCCATATATGTTTCTCTCATGCCCAACACAGTCCCTTTCTCTTACAGTGTTATTCTCATTAAGGGTTTGTAGGTGGAGCACATTTTGTGCACTAGTGAGTGAATTCTTTAGTGAGGGGACCAGCCCCTTCATTTTGGAGATCATTGGAGGAGGTATCATCATTCATTCCAGCATCTAATATATTCTCTGATGTTTTATTATATTTGAGTTGTAGCAGCTACACTGCAACTCCGACATTTATCTATTTTATGTATTCTAGCCAATCCCTTAGAGGATTGAGGTAATAATGTTTTCTAGGGTTTATATCTTCTCCCCTATCTTTATTTGAGCTCATATTGTCATATCATCTTGTATATTTCAGTCTGCAGTCATTTTCCCTTAGAGACTGCGCAGTTATAGAGTAGCTGGGTTTTATGCAGCAATGTATTTTCTTGCTTATGTACATTTTCCTTGGAGGCTGATTTTCACTCACCTTGAGAGGTCTTTTCCTCAAGGATATTGTATATTATTGCTTCTATAAATTTTGTATCATATTTTCACTCTTCTGGCATTATATGTTGCATTCTTTCACTGCTGTTCATATTGAAGTTTTCATGCTGCTGAAGATTCCCTTATTGAGCATTGTTTCGGTATACATGTTGGTGGGAGATCTGAATAACTTGCTTATGGTTATTTATTTGAGCTTATATTATGCAGGGAGCTTGTATCAAATGAATTCCAAGGCATCCCAGCATTGGATTGCCTTATTTTCACATTGGCTTCCTTATACAGCGTCCTCATGGACAGCTGGTGCAGAAATTCCTTGAAGGGAATTATTAGCTTTTGACAAGATCTATTGGCAGAGTCTTCTAGAGGGCCAGGTAGCCTCTGGATCTCATTCTTCCTTGTGAATATGACATATCCAGTAAATTCCCCTGCAGTCAATCTCTGAGATAGTTCACTGTTGATTGTTAATACTCCCGGAGTGGAAAACAGGAACATCTAAGATGTTCCTGATGGAGCAAAAATTTCCCCATTTGGGATATTACATCCACCGCTACCAGAAGAAGATATGGCTACACACATGAAGCTACCCAACTTCAAGGGTGTAGGAGATGAAGACATGGACCGATTTTGGTTCGTAGTGGAATTAGTATGGACTGCACATAATGTTGCTAGCGATGCTGTAAAAAGGGAGCAACTATCCCTCGCCTCTGAAGGTAGGGCCCTAGATTGGTTCATGGGGTATGTAGGCCAACATGCGGATCCATAAATACAAGAGATTAAAAATGCTTTAAAAAAACAGTTTCGGAAGCCTAAGTCCTGCGCTCAATTGGTGGTTGACTTGAAAGACTTTAAACAAGGACCCACTAAGTTGGTATGGGATGCTGATCAGCGGCTAAATAAGGTTATCAGAGTTGGGGAATTCAATTATGAGGATAGACAACACAAGGAATGGTTCATTGCCATGCTATTACCTCACCTACACAGACCTATGGGTCATCAAGCGATTGAGACACAAGAGAATGTTGGGAAAAATACTGAGAGGGGGGGGTGAATCAGTATTTACAGCATATTCAAAACTTTTATTTTTTCATTCCTTAAAACCCATACGCTACTTTCTTGAAGCCAAGTAGCGTATACACGCGGATATCCTTCATAAAACTCGCGTATACACAGAGATCTAATTATGCCATTAGTTATTCACTTATATCATTCCATCATTCATTCATTAGATGTTCTATAAACAGTAAACATGTGCAGTAAGAGCAGAATAAACCATCACACAAAGCATCACACATGAACACCAGGATTTTTAGGTGGAAACCCAAGTTGGGAGAAAACCACCGCTGCAGTTGCTCAGCCTTCAATATTTTATTATAGAGAAAACATCTTACAACATATGCGCTGGTGCAGACTCTACCAGCACGCAGGCACCCACCTGCGCTCGTTTACCAGCCTCTCCTGGAAGGGAGCTCCAACCCCCTGACTCGTTTACCAGCCTCTCCTGGAAGGGAGCTACGACCCCTCGATCTCGTTTACCAGCCTCTCCTGGAAGGGAGCTACGACCCCCTGACTGAAGGCTACAACCCTTAGCACCACCTTGGACCACGTTTCATCAATTTTCACACTGGATCCAACCACTTCAATAGAACACAACTTGCAGGCCACATTTCATCATATTTTCAGACTGGACTCTTTTTAATACTTTTAAGCTCAAACATACATCATCAACAGATACTTACCAATTCAGAAAACACAGATCAGATAGCAGTAATACAGCAGAACAGATCAAATGTTCCATACCCCATGCTTCAGCAAACACTAGTTTGCATACGCGCTTTCACTTCACTGATGTCGCATATATACGCGCTTTCGTCCACACAAACCAGCATATACCTCTGTACATATTTTATTGTGCATACGCGCTTTCACTTCAGCGAAGCCGCGTATATACGCGCTTCCTCTACGACAAAGTAGCGTATAGATCTTCAATCATTATAGAGCAGTATACTTCTTCAGATCAGATATTCAGTTCAGATTTACCCTTTTACTTCAGAAAGATGTTTGCCTCAATTCAGATCTAAGCCTTCCATAAGCAGATCTAGTAGATACAAATACATTTAAGATCTGGATCCCCTTCTTCATCATTGGTGCATCATGCATTCAGATTTATCTTCAAGTGTAACCCTTTCCATTCAGATCTACTTCAGAGAGAAGTATTCATTCAAGCTCAGACATCTTGCACCCACACTCATGATTTGCACAATGAATTTCTTCTCCTTATATAGGTTTATCCTTTTTCAATACCACGGTCCCTTTTTCAATACCATGAGCCTTCAATACCACGGGCCCCTTTTTTCAATACCATGAGCCAAAACAATACCATGAGCCTTCAATACCACGGGCCCCTTTTTCAATACCATGAGCCAAAACAATACCATGAGCCTTCAATACCACGGGCCCCTGGTTTCCCACTTTATGAGCGCTTTTTGCCCACACGTGACTTGGAACGTTGTTTCCCGCGTGCATACGCGACTTCCCCTAGGCAAATCCACATATTCCTAGGGACATACTCTTTTCATCATAGATCTATCACATGCTGAATTCCTTTCTTCATTGCCTTCTGTACTCACTGTAGATGCATCAGATTTAGTTCATCAAGACATATTCTATCAAGCACAACTTCATCAAGTAAGTTGCCATCATCTTCATCAAGTGGGTTGCCATTCAAGAATAACACTCAGCATCATATGGCTAGAAATCATCATTTCATATTAGATTTACATCATTTACCAAGTCCATCAGGTCAAGTATTACTTCATCAGGTAGTTTTCCATCAAGGACAACACATGTCAACAGTCGCATGTCTTCATCTTCATTCAGTGGGTTGCCATCAAGGACAACACTCTGCATCATATTGCCAACAATCTCCCCCTTTGGACTTGATGGCAACCACGATGGTGTTTGGTTACCACAACAGATAGGTACATTAAGAATACAATGACACCGTGTTACTCTCTCCATTTTTTACACCATTCTTTCTCTTCATTCAAACACCATGTCACTCTCCCCCTTTGACATCAAGGGCAAAGGGTGGATCAAAACCAACATACTCTCCCCCTTTTCTCCTCATGTGAAAGAAGCGGTCTGCAGATCTGATATGTACTGAAAATACCAATCTCCCCCTGAGTTCATGCTGAATCTTCAAACATATTCTTCAATGAAGTATATGACTCTATGAGCTTCCTATCACCAAAGACTCATACTTACATCAATTATCCAACCAAGTGGATTTACATATGAGACTCAACTACCCAACCAAGTGGGTTTACACATTTGACTCAGCTACTCAACCAAGTGAGTTTACAAAATTTGACTCAACTACCCAACCAAGTGGGTTTACAGATTTTGACAAGTCCTTACATGACTGAATATTACAAATTTACATCATGGGTCTCAACAAGACCTTTTCATCAAACTACCAATATAACTTTAAGACCACCACCAGAAAGTCCTCAAGAAAGAGAACATATTTCAAAACCATCATAATGCCAACACTGCATTATACTCAGCAGAGCTAATGCTCCTCGTGAATCCGTGCATCCAAGCATCCTTTCCATATGACTAAGGCTCCCCCTTAGTTTGTGCATCCTGAACATTTTCACCAACAAATCATCAAGGCATCTTTATCAAAACATTTAGGAATAGAATTATGAGAACTGGAACACCACCAGAGATACCAAACAGTATCAGAGATACCAAACAGCACTGTAGCTGCGCTGAAGAGAGCTGACTCCAAGCAAAAAATTGTCAGCAATCAGACATATGCGGTTTTCTGTGTAGGAACTCGCGTATATACGCGACTGTGTCTCATGAAACCCGCGTATCCAATGCCATCTTCTAAATTTTAACCAGATCTGATCCTCTTGTGAGAAAAAAAGACAGTGTTCAGCTTCTTTCTGAGATATTTGAATGCTTCCCTGAACTACAGATAGATAAAACCGTGTAGTTGTGTCTTCAAGTGTCATCCAATGGTTGTAGCATAAGCACATTAGTAACCAAGCCTTCAGATTCTTTGCAGCATCAATACAATATTTTCAAGAGAGATTATCATACCAGAACAACATCTTCAAATAAGTGTCAAGCAATCATCCATGTGGTCCAATATCATCAAGATCTTCAAGATTTAACATGAAGTAACATATGTGGGCAAAAGATCTCAACCATAGTAACAAACTCTGCATGATTTATTTCTGAATCAAACGACTTCCAACTCATCCATGTGTGAGCACAAAAGATACTTTTCAGTAACCAGGGATCAAAATCTTATCATAATAAACCATATACCAAGTCATCATCATTTGAGCATCACAAAACCAAAGAATAAGCAGTCATATTGCCAACAATGCAATCATTAGTATTCAACTTGCTGCTCCCCCTGAACCAGTGCTCCTTCTTAACTTGTGCAACCTGAATACGTTCATCAGTAAGTCATCAGCAACAATCTCTGCATGAACTGCCCTTATCTCTGAATTATAAGACTTTCATCTCAACAATGAATACTCTTCATCAAAAAGAAAACAGGACTCATCCATAATCTTCAACATAAGAAACCAAGTATCATATCATCATTATTATAGAACTGAGAAAGTAAGCTGATACAGAGTCAATAATACAGTTATAAACAGTCAGACTGATGCTCCCCCTGAACCTCTGCTCCAGATCTTCAGCTGTCATCCAAATTCTCTTATCCTCAATGCATACACGACTGTGTCTGCTGGAACTCGCGTGTATACACGAATTTTGTTCATAGAACCCGCGTATGGAAAGTGAAGCATAGGAATTTTTTACATTCCTTCATCTCCCCCTGAATTTGTCCTTCCTGTACCTGTCTTCTTCATATCAGATGCACTGTCAGAAATGCATATAACCAGAATAATCAATTCAACCATGAGAGACATCATACATTGCTCCCCCTGTGACGATACATTACTAAATCTCATAATGTATCCCACATCATTCCTGCAGTCAATCAGAGAAGTAAGCTTCAGAAGCGGATGACTGCAGTAGGGTCAGAATTCCCTACATTTCTGATCGGTCCTCCATCTTGAACTGAGTGTTTTCTTCAAGAAAATCATTTTCTTCTAGAGCATCCACAAAAATATCCTTTTCTTCTCTAGATTGATTCTTATTCCATCCCTCCATCTTTTTCTAGATTTGTTTAAACTTTCTATTTGTGTGCTGGAAGTTATCCAAATTCTCATATCTGTTCAACCTGCATTCCTTTTCTACATGTCCATACTTGTTACAAGAATAACATCTCATGTGTCCAGAGAAATAAGCATAAGAGTCATAATGAGTATTTCTAATCTTCCTCCTTTTACAATCAACTGCTTTATGTCCATACTTGTTACATGAGAAACAATATCCCTTGAAGCTACCAGAGTACCTTTCTGAATAGAATCTGTTTGTTTGTGGCTGAATTGTTCTGCTTCTGCAATTTGCTGCAACATGCCCATAATTATGACATTTAAAACACTCAAGTTTCTTGCATAAATTCCTTTGAGAGTTCATGATTGTTGGTTGATCTTTTGTTTCTTTCAACACTTCAGATTTTGCATTGATGTCCTTTGATTCTTTAGCACCTCCTTGTGAGCTAGATTCTCCTTTAACAGTTTCATGGAAACCAAGACCAAGTTTGATAGTAGGAGACCTTTGATTACTTAGAATATTGTCCAAAATATTAGTACTATCATGAAACCTCAAAAGTTTTACCTTTTCTTCTAATTTACCTTTGAGAATTTTTACCTCAACCTCCAAGGCTTGACATTGCTTTGTCATGCTTTCTTCTTTCATTCTTCCATCTTCTACTTGATCCTTCAGATTTAGAATCTCTTCTTTTAGCCAATTTTCGTTTTCTTCACATGTTTGTTCTAGCTCTTTATTCTTCTTATTTGATTTTTCCAGATCTTCTTTGAGAGAGATGATTTCTACTTCAAGGCCTTCCTTTTCAAATGTTTGTAGAGGTTCCTCAATCTTCTTACTTGATGCTTCAAGATCTGTTTGTAGAGAGATGATTGCAGCTTCAAGTCCTTCATTCTTCTTGCTTGATTTTCCGAGATCTGCATTTAGATCGTTGATTTCTGCTTCTAGTTCTTTAATTTGATTGGATGCATAAGTATGAAACCTTTGATACTTTTCCACCTGTCCATTCAGCATTTCTATTTGTTTTTCCATTTGAGAGATCATCTCTTTGTTGATAGATTCTTGCGTCTTAGATGAACTTTGTAGTTCTTTAGCTTTAACCTTGAGAGCTTCTTCTAGATCCACAACTTTACTTTCACTGTCTTCACCATTGTTTGCACAACTAAGATCATTCAAGGGATGACCCCAATCACTATCTGATTCATCTTCTTCAATTTCTGCTAACCATGTTTTCTGAGAGATCTCCTTGTTTCGAGTAGGCTTCTTCTTTTGCTTCTTTGCCATGAGCACTTTCAAATCATGGTCAGAATCTTCTTCTTCTTCACTGGACACTTCGTCATCATCTTCTTTTTCATAATAATTCTTTCTCTTTTCAAATTGTTTCCCTTTACCATGTTTTTCTCTATTAGGAAATTTAGCAGCATAGTGACCAACTTTTCCACACTCAAAACATTTGAAGGGAAGCTTACCTTTGAATCTTCCAGTACCTAGTTGGAGCTTTCTCACGAAATTCGCTTCTTCTTCATCGGATATATAGCTGGATTCTTTGACAAATTCCTTTTCTTTTCCTCTTGTAGATTCCTTAAAAGCAGCTTCTCTTATTTGAGAAGGACCTCCTTGTCTCATTTCAAAAGCAGTCAGAGTACCATGTAATTGAACAATAGTAAGAGTTTGCAGATCTTGCCTTTCTTCAATAGCTGAAACTTTAGAGTCAAATTTTGAAGTCAATGATCTTAAGACCTTTTCCACCAGAGTAGTATCAGTTATGGTTTCACCCAAATTTCTCATTCGATTTACAATATCATCCAGACGAAGAAAGGAACTGGCAACACTCTCATCACTATGCATCTTCAAATTTTCATATTCAATTCTAAGAGTTTGGAGTTTTGCACTTTTTACCTTTGTGTCTCCTTCATAGCTTAGAATGATTTTGTCCCATATTTCTTTTGTTGAATGTAGCTGCATTACTTTAGCAAATTCTGATTCAGACATGCTTCCTAACAAGACATTTACTGCTTTGGCATTGATTTCATACTTCTTCCTTTCTGCTGCATCAGTAGGAATACTTGCTGGGTATTGATAACCTTCTTCCACGATTGCCCATACATCTGCACCAAGACTTTGCATATATGCTTTTGTTCGTACCTTCCAGAATATCAAATTTCTTCCATTGAATAGAGGTGGCTTTATGGACATCACTCCTTCTTGACTTCCCATTGCGACGAATCTCCTTCAAGCGATCAAGCTTCTGCACAAGGACCCGCTCTGATACCGTAAACATGTGCAGTAAGAACAGAATAAACCATCACACAAGCATCACACATGAACACCAGGATTTTTAGGTGGAAACCCAAGTCGGGAGAAAACCACCGCTGCAGTTGCTCAGCCTTCAATATTTTATTATAGAGAAAACATATTACAACATATGTGCTGGCGCAGACTTGACCAGCACGCAGGCACCCACCTGCGCTCGTTTACCAGCCTCTCCTGGAAGGGAGCTCCAACCCCCTGACTCGTTTACCGGCCTCTCCTGGAAGGGAGCTACGACCCCCCGATCTCGTTTACCAGCCTCACCTGGAAGGGAGCTACAACCCCCTGACTGAAGGCTACAACCCTCAGCACCACCTTGGACCACGTTTCATCAATTTTCACACTGGATCCAACCACTTCAATAGAACACAACTTGCGGGCCACAATTCATCATATTTCCAGACCGAACCCTTTCCATACTTTTAAGTACAGACATACATCATCAACAGATACATATCAACACAGATCAGATAGCAGAAACACAGCAGAACAGATCAGATATTTCATACCCCTTGCTTCAGCAAGCCCTAGTTTGCATACGCTCTTTTACTTCACTGATGTCACGTATATACGCGCTTCCGTCCACACAAACCGGCGTATACCTCAGTGTATATTTTATTGCGCATACGCGCTTTCTCTTCGCTGAAGCTGCGTATATACGCGCTTCCTCCGCGGCGAAGTAGCGTATAGATCTTCAATCATTACAGAGCAGCATACTTCATCAGATCAGATGTTCAATTCAGATTTACCCTTTTTACTTCAGACAGATGTTCGCCTAGATGTTCGCCTCATCACAGATCTAGGCCTTCCATAAGCAGATCTAGTAGATACAAGTGCATTTCAGATCTAGATCCCCTTCTTCATCATTGGTGCATCATACATTCAAATTTATCTTCAAGTGTAACCCTTTCCATTCAGATCTACTTCAGAGAGAAGTATTCATTCAAGCTCAGACATCTTGCACCCACACTCATGATTTGCACAATGAATTTCTTCTCCTTATATAGGTTTATCTTTTTTTCAATACCACGGGCCCCTTTTTCAATACCATGAGCCTTCAATACCATGGGCCCCTTTTTCAATACCATGAGCCAAAACAATACCATGAGCCTTCAATACCACGGGCCCCTGGTTTCCCACTTTATGAGCGCTTTTTCCCATACGCGACTTGGAACGTTGTTTCCCGCGTGCATACGCGACTTCCCCTAGGCAAATCCGCGTATTCCTAGAGACATACTCTTTTCATCATAGATCTATCACATGCTGAATTCCTTTCTTCATTGCCTTCTGTACTCACTGTAGATGCATCAGATTTAGTTCATCAAGACATATTCTATCAAGCACAACTTCATCAAGTAAGTTGCCATCATCTTCATCAAGTGGGTTGCCATTCAAGAATAACACTCAGCATCATATGGCTAGCAATCATCATTTCATATCAGATTTACATCATTTACCAAGTCCATCAGGTCAAGTATTACTTCATCAGGTAGTTTTCCATCAAGGACAACACATGTCAACAGTCGCATGTCTTCATCTTCATTCAGTGGGTTGCCATCAAGGACAACACTCTGCATCATATTGCCAACAGAGAAAGCCTTGGAGATTTCCATGAAGCTAAAAGCTGCACCAAGGGATGATGACTAGTTTGGGGTACAGCAGATCCAGGGACAACTAGAGGTAATGCACCTCAAAATCCAGAATTTGTGAAAAGAGCAAGGAAAAGAAGCTAGCCTAGACATATGGTGCATAAGATGCAGGGTGTCAGGCCACCCCAAGGATCAGTGCCCTCTACTGGTGGACTACATGCAGGCTGGGGACCCAACCCATTGCACCGTAAATAGGCCGCGGGACCAAGCATTCCCATGTTATGGTGCACTAACTTTCGCGTATCTCAACTACAAATTACCAACCATTGCCCCCGTCTTGGTGCCTATGTTCCAGAGTTGAAGCAACAATGGTGTCGATTTTGCTCATCTGTGGGACATGACGAACACAAATTTCGGACATATGACTTAATGATCGACTGAGGAAACTTGTACAGGGTACAGGCTGACCCTTCTTCACCATTATCTCCCTTGGGACAAGGAGGCTCCCCTGCCAAAGGCCAGGGGGGAAGAGGTGGAAGCGCAGGTTGGGGAAGAGGGAAATTGATCTATTATAATTGTGGAGAAGTAGGGCACTTTGAAAGAGACTGCCCGAACCCTGCACGAAAATCTTGCAGATATTGTAGACAATTGGATCATGTGATCGAAGATTGTCAAGTACTAATAGCAAAAATGTAGGAAAAATAACAGACGCCAATGCAGAATGTGGAAAGGGTTAAGGCAGAACCACATGATGAGGGACCCAGTATTAATGTCATAACGCGCAGCGGCATGGCTACCGGAGGAGCTGAGGAAAGATTTGTGACTGAATCCCTTATCTAAAAATCCGCTATAAAAAAGGAAAGCTTGGACCTACAGAAGGAGAAAGAAACCTTCATAGAATCTCGCAAAGACTTTACCAAGCATGAGGTATCTACTTCCAAGGCTCCAACAAACCTAAAAGCAGACAACGAAGTTAAACCATTCCTACAGGCATGTATGAAGTTGCTACGCAACCAAAAGGCAGTAGAAAATCTTCAAGCACTGATAGACAATTTCGCAGAAAAAAACTGACCCTCCAACAGAAGTTAAAGGTGTTCACAAACTTTACAAGCATAAGAAACACACTGTTCAGGAAATGTGGCTAACTGTGCAGATTGGCGATTATGAAATGGATCAGGTCATCCTGGATTTTAGATCCGATGCGAATGTCCTGCCCAAACATACGTGGAAGAGTATGGGAGAACCTAAGTTGGAATGGTATACTATACAGCTGCGCATTTCTAACAAACATAAGATCATACCGTTGGGGAGACTATCAAAGATTATGGTAGATATCGCAGGGGTTAAGGTATAAATGGATTTTGAGGTAATTCAAATTGTAGAGGATGCAAACCCTTATCCTGCGCTCCTAGGACTATTGGACCATAGACATGGGAGGTGTTAGGGTCCTATAATAAAAGGATTCATAATTTTGAATTGGCTCTGTTAAAATCTTGAAATATTGTACATACCTTTGCTTTCTGCAAATGTATTCCCAAATTAAAAATGAAAAGAGGGTATGTCCTAAAAGAACAATCAAAGGAAAAAAATAAACAAAGATCAAAAAAGAATATTAAATATGAACCCCATCAAAAATAGACCATGAAAGTGTTGTAAGTTTAAATGCGACTACTTTAGTTTACTTTTTGAAAATCAGATTGCATGAAACTTGTTAAAATGCCACAATCCATGATAATCAAACATCTCATACTTGATTATTCATGCTTTAAATTTCATGTTGATAGATAGAGAATAAAGATCTAACCAAACTGTTTAATCTTGGTAAATCAGTAGTTAGGCAGAGAACAATAAGGAGCTCAACAGTTTAATCTGAGTCGTTGGAAGTAATAAGGTTAGAATTAAATAGTTTGTTGTTAAAAGGAAAATAAAAAGGGTCTGCAAGCCAAAATGCACCCAAATAAAGGAAAAAATGGTAGAATAAATGATGGGTAGGAAGAAAGTAGTTTCACAAGGCATGTATAAACATCATTTGGCATATTACTAATTTCCCTCCCCATAATGTGTTCTAGTACCAAATCCTTCAGTCATAAAGACTCAAAGCATTTCTATGAATTTTGGTGGGACCAGACCCACGTCTTAATGATTGACTGGCACCAAGGTATTGGATTCCACCTCATTGAAACCCTCCCCCTTCATAAAAAACCCTTTCCCCTTAACATCACTCATTTTACCCTACTAAAACCCCTTTTCCTAAGTTAAAACACATTTTACTTAAGAAAAGTAAAAACCCCTTTAATAATTCCCCTTTATTCCAAAATACCTAAAAAAACCAAAAATAGTTTTATCCTAAGTATAAATGCTAAAATTATTATGTATCGGGAATCACAATGAAGAAATATACCCCTGAGATCATATTTTACACTATGCTTAGTTTATTTTTTCATTCCCGTGGATTCATTTCATTATTAACATGCTAACCTAATGTATTAACTCCTTAATATATACCTTTAGCCTGTATTTATATAAATCCCGCATGTATTACATATCCGAACCCATATTTTAATTTTAACCCATAGTTGTCATTCCTCACGTGTTATATAAATCCCTCATCCCATAGGTTAAAAATGTTAATACATTAACCTTCGCCAATAATATACCCCAACTATGTATTAAAAATTTAACTTTAATACATAAATCAAACCCTGCACCATTGAAATCCCGGGCCCCACACCTTTTTGACCAGCAACTCCATCGCATCATCCGCTTCGTCTGATATCCATGGGTCAGATCTAATGGTGGCTATTCATTATCGCACATCCAAAAGCACAATGGATAACCAACCCCAAACCTTGCGAAAAACATTGTTTTCAAATTTTCTCTCCTTGCTACGTGGCCTATTTCTATTTGATTGCACCAATTGAACTAATACCGCTTACCACCAATAAGGCATGTGAAAACCACCTGGCGGTTTCTCCCTCCCCCGCACCAAAACCACTCATTCATTTGATAAGACTGCCATTCAATTGCATTCAATGTTAAATAAAAACATATATAAGTTGTCCTTTCACAACATTTTATGTTATATAATAAACATTTCAACCCCAAAAACGCTACCAAATCCGATTTAAAGCCTAAATCAAACAGAAATCCAACCAATTCGACTGCTACAAACATTGAAGAATACATCTGAGCACTATAAGGACAAAAAAAATCTTCTGAAAGCTTTCTGCAACCCCAGAAACCTTACTGCACCTCAAAACTTCAGTTTTCCTAGGTTAGTAGCAAAAGGAGAATTGGGATAAACAATTTAATACTATTTAAAACTGTTTACTCAAAAACTTACAAGGAAATGAATTTTAAAGATGTTCCTTAACAAAATATTACAAAAAGAAATCATTTACACAATGTTATAGGTCAATTTCGGCATCATTCCCAATGACCTGGTTAAATGGGCATCATCTCTGGGACCAATGACTAAGGGTCTATCATTCCCTATCATTTCAAGTTGCTACATGCCCTAAGGCAAGAACAAGACAAATCAAGCATGAATTTCATCAAGCAAAGGTTTCCAAGGTTTGAAGTTTATTATATAGCATGTGGGAGCTCACCAACGCTACCTCTAAGGGGACTAAGTGTGTTGCATATGCAGGTAGCCCCATGCAAGGCTGCTTTGCAAAGCACTTCTCGACATCTATGGGTGCGCTGGTCACATTGGGAGCGAAATTCTCATTGTTCCGGAATCTCCACTTAGCCAGTGCCTTCTAGAAGAGCTCACATGTGTCAAGCTTCGAATCCAAGTGTCCATTTGACATCTACATGACTGGGAACATGTATTGCCTATTATTGGAAAGTCATTCATTGAAAAACTACCTTTAGTTCATCTATAAATTGAGCACATATCTTAGTGTTTGAGAAGGAAGAATTTGAGTAGAGAAATGCTGGAGAATTTTCAATTGAGAGTTAGATTTGTGTAACAGTTGCTGGAGAGATTTATACTGTGATTAGGTTGAGGATCGTTGCTGGAAGGGTCACTTCAAATCAGTCATTTGGTTGTAACCTCTCCTTCTATCATCAATAAAGAATACAACTTAATTTTCCCTATATGCATCTGTATTGGCTTTGATTTTCCATATTTCAAGATCTTAGTTGATGTATATTGTTTATGCTTTATTGATTTAGCTAACTAACTTGAATAGACATCTGTATTATTTCTATCTTTTTCTATTTTAGTGTTCTTTCTTGCAGGAAGCATTTTGCCTACAAATTGCTTGAATTTGAAGCTACAACGGAAGCGACGGAAGGAGCCATTTAGAAGCGCTTGGATTACAAGTAAGCCTATAATCCTTTCTGTGTGTCTTCTCTGAGTTAGGAAAGGTAGTCGTATAGTCTTTAATATGTTGTTCTAGATTGTCATCTGTCTAGGGAAGCGTGTTTTATCCGTAATTCACAATTCTGGCCCAACACATAGAGAGAGATAAATTTGCACAGTGAATGTTAAAATTGAAATAAGAATTCACAGTGATAATGAAAACAGAACAGTCAAAGAGCATCAGAGTTAAAGTGTGTCAGATAAAAGTTAGAGTGAAAGTCAAATCAGAGAAAACAGAGCAGTCAAGGTAAAACAGTAAAAGTAAACACGGAGGAAGCAATGGTTCAACAGAGATGAAAACACTTTTAACAACAACAATGAAGTTTATCTGAAGTAAAATTAAAAATATTTAAAAGAAAAAAAAGGATAAAAGATGAAAACAGAGCAGGAAGGAACATTTTCTAGAAATTTCTTGTTTAAGTCATAGTCTTGCAGAAACTATTGTGGACAATCCAAGATTAATTTTGAAAAATGGAGGAGGTTTGTGTTCCTAAGAGGCCAATATACAAAATCCTATCGTACTTTTTACACAGGTATTACAGAATGAGAAGTACATTTACATATTCACCGCCTAATTTTGAGATTGTGCGAAATCCTGTTTTAGACATATTTTTTCAGAGCCTATTTTGAACAATTGGAGCATAATTGTAGGAAAATAAGAGAGGTTTATCTCAATAACATATTTATCTACATTAACCTCTTTCACTATTTACATATATATCTCGGATTGAGATATAAAAAGGTATCACTGGACCCCAATTGTGAAAAAGTTCTAGAAAAAAAATGCACAAAGGAAGGAGACAATTAGTGACTTGGAAGCCTCATCATCAACTAAGAGTTGCTATAAAATTCGAATTTATATTATTTTTAACCATCAATCCATAAATATATTTCCAAATAGATTCATTAGTTTAGAGTGTCCTTTATGTAAGTTCTATTTATGTAATACAGTTTGAGATATTTGTAAACCAATCATGAAATTTTTTCAAGATATCCTAGTTTAGACTTTGTATAAATACTGCATCATTTGAAGTATTGAGGCTGAATTAATTGTTGAATTTTTTTGTAGTTGTAACATTCTGAACCTAAGGGTTTTTTGTATCAAGTTCAAGTCAGTAGACTCGATCACAGGAAATAAAGCATCATATTACAAGATTCATGTGTTGGGCCACTGCAGTGAAGTATTTCACTTGTCATCTTGTCAATTTTCTTATGTTTTTCATATATTCATGAATGTGTTATTAATCTAAATGATAAATCAGGAATTGTATTTCAGAATTTGTTAAAAGCACTCTGTTTTGACTGATTATCATTTAAATGTTTTCTACTGATATCCAGACTAGGGAACCCTTAATTTCTCCCTAATTTCGATTGACCTCCGCCTTTTCACTCCTAATCCGGATTTAAGAACTCTTAATTTCTCTTTTATCCCGATAAAAACCATTTCATCATCATCCTTGAAGATCTGAAGTGACTCTGCTATCTTGCCCTATAAACATTTACCTTTAGACCTTCATCATGATCTAACTGCTTGACACATTGACTCCATTTTCCCAATGGGATACAGACCTATAGCTATCCATCTAAGTAAGTGATTTCACCACCAAATAAAATCAAAATCCAAAACCAATTTAGCCTACATAACTAGCCTAAAATCAAATATAATCAACAAAGATAAATCATACAGAGAGAGCCCTCTCTGAGTTTAGGAGGGCTAGATCCTAAACTCAAAAGTAGCTTTGTGGTTACCTCGGTGAGTTATTTCTTTAACCTTTAGAAATTACTAAGTGATAACAAGAGGCATTATCAACTTGAAGAAAAGGAGCATGGTTTTTGAGAACAAGGGTACGAGAGTAATAGTCCCTCTAGACCTAGTGGAAGGAGAACGGTATATAGAACCCATGCACAGAGAAGACGACGTGGATTATATCTATAAACTAACCACTCGAGACAAGGATTGGATTAATCCTATGGTTGATGGCGTGCTTTACTGGGAGAAAGACAATGAATTCCTTTTTGACTCTGACGGGGAGATCGAAAATTGGCAGTATCGGTTACATGACGTATCTGCACTACGGTGTCTTAGGGTCACGAAGAGCTTCTGATGCATCTCCTCAGAGGTTTTTAGTCATCCATAATTTTCGCTATCTGAAGATGACTAAGTATTGGTTCTAGATTTCTAGAAACAAAGTTCATGAACATTGTGAGCTCTAGAAATATCATGGCCTTCATTACCCTTAGGATAAATTTTCACTATTTCATCATTCTGTCGTGTCAAGCTTAGCTCACCCATCCCAGAAGACCCATCATGGGCTCATGTCACTCATTATCACTATGTTTCACCACCTTTGGCCTCAGCCCTCTATTTTTGTTTTTCCGAAACTCCTCCATTGTCTATCTAGGGTTTTTAAGGGCATTTCTCTTGGTTTCATGACCTCCATTACTAAATCATCTGCAAGGATTGTATATTCATGATCTTACACCTCCTCCTATCCTTAATATACCTTCACAAACACTTCCCATCACTCGTCCCTCAAAATCATCATTTCTCTACAAAACCTAGTTTATTGCCACAAATTGACACTTTTTAAGACTAGGCCTATGTTTTGACCTTTTGGACACCTTCCCCTCACTAAATTCCTGAAATTCCACTTTTCCCTACTCCCTAACATCTATCACTATCTCTGAAAATTTCCCCAAGAATTTAGACAACTCTTAACCCCTTCATTCCCCTCCCTCTGCAAGGCAGTCCTAAATCCTCACACCAAACCCTAATTTCCTCTTCCAACTAAGCTAGGGTTTGAGATGAAAAGGAGGAACAAGAGAAAATGATTCATTTGATAGATCATGTCAGCAAGCATAAGTCCATACCAGCTCATAAACATCATGCCTCCATCATTTTCCAAGAATTCATTCCAAGGACCAAGTCATTTGAAACACCTAGGGCCAATTTTGCTTCAAACTATGTTTATGAAGAAACAGAGATGAATTTGGAAAACTTGAGAGAATGTTTTGTCTATAATAGGGCCAAGAAGAAAAACCTCCTTTATTTTTTACACAGGTATCATGGTTTGAGATCAATGTCAAAAATATAGGTGTCACGGGAGAAATTCTGCACTTCTGGAGTGACCTTGGGAAAATAAGTTTTTCTCACACTTGGAGTGTCCAAATGACTTTCTTAATACGTCAAATGAAAACTATACTTCAAGATATTTCCAATTATATATCATGAGCTCAAGTTTGAATTTAGGAAGTCATCCAAAAGTGGTCTGCACCAGCACTTTTCATTTCTGCACCAACATTCAACACTTTGTGACCAGTGTTGGGAGAATCAATTTTTGGACAGGTAAATGAACACCAAATAGAAAAAAAAAAAAGAATTAGTGGAAATTATACTCAACCAGATTTCCAATGAGCTATCATGAGCTCAATTTGGAGTTGTGAAAGGCCTCCAAAATTTGTCTACACCAGCACTTTGCATTTCTGCACCAGCACTCAGCACTTTTTGACCAATCATGGGAAAATAAACTTTTGACAAGGTAAGTCAACTTCAATCAAGCAAAAAAATTGTATATTTGGAAATTATAAAAGTAAATATTTGCAAAGAAATATCACAGAGCTCATTCCGACACTGGAAATGCCTCCAAATGCCTTCTGAAAAATGGCGTTGCACAGGAGAAGTTTTTATGTTTTTGAAAATTTGAGGTCCTAGGGGCGCAACACCCTACGCGCTATGCTATTTTTTGGGGCATCCTAAGCTGCTAAAGTTTACATTTTTTGGTTTTTCATGTCACCAGCAGTCTACCCACAAAATTTCAGGTCAATTGGAGCATTGTTTCCCCCTCAAAAGGTAAAAAAACACCCAAAATGTGACCTTTCTGCCTCCTTTTTCTGAACAGGTGCTGCACTCCTGGAAGCCTTGGATTTTCCATTTTTGGGCCAATTATAGAGGTCATATTGGGAAAAAAAAGGTATATTTGAAAATTAGACTCTTCAGGCTTTCCAACAAGCCATCACGGAGCCAAATCCGACATCGGGAAGTGGTCCAAAATTTGGTTGCAAAACAACCTATTTTCTACAAAAGTGGCACTGCGCTCCTGGACTGTCTTTTGCCAAAAAGTCAACAAAACACACAAATTTATGGCAAGATGATTTTTTAATATTTTATTGCGAAAATCACTCCAGATTTGATTGAGGAGTTATGTTATGATATTTTTCATTTATTAGCATAGATATTATGTGTCTTGGGCCTTGCATGGTCATTAAGCACATTTATGACATTTATGGCTAAATTAGGGTTTCTGGAGGCCTCTTAGGATTTCCACCTCCTCATTTGCTCCATAAATAGAGCATGAGGCTCTTATGTATTGGTTGGATTTTGATGACTTGTGCTAAAGAAAATACATAGTCTCTTGGATTTTTTAATGGAAATTTGATGTCTTGGAGCTCATACATGCCTTGGTTTGCTTATTGATGGATAGAGACTGTTTGCAGGATCCATAAGCTTGGTTGATGGTGACGTTTTAATTATGTTCATGTTTTCTAGTTTTCCATTATGTTTTCCATCTTGCTATGTTGCAGTAGGACAAAAAATTTATATTAAGAAATGTTTCCTGATGGCACCTTACTTCTGTTTGTCCTTCACTGCCTTAATGTTTTCTTCTGTTGAGATATGTTAGGGAATCCATTATTGCTCTCTAAGAAATTCTTAGCTTATCCATTTCTTGAATGGTTTAGATCAGTTAGTGTCAAGTATGATTTATGGCTAGCCCTGCATATTGTTGCTACTGAAATACTCTATTTTGGAATTAACTCTTTAAAAGCATCTTTGCCTAGCTTTGTCAAAGAAGTTTGTTTGAATCATGCTATTTGCCTTTACTTAGCTGAATTTGTTTCAAAGAACCTTCACACATGTAACTTTAGATTTTCAGATTTTTCTCTTCTTCTATGGTTATAACTACTTGTGCATCTTAAATGTTTTTCTGCTCTTGATAATGAAATCTATGAAAGTTAAATAAGTTTCTTTCCTTTCTATAATTTCATTTGAATATTTGTCTTGGATAATCATCTGTGTTCAGTTTGAAATAAAAAGGATTAGGTTTCACTTATGCCTTTGATTCTCTTTCCATGCTTATGATTTTCTAACTCTCTTAGTCTAAAAAGTTATTAAGGATTCAGTTCTTCCCTTCACTAGCTTTTATTCTCAAGTTTAATGTTCATCTCATCATCCACCACAACCTTAAAGACCTACCAACCAAGTTAAAATTGCCATGAAAATGCTCTTGAAACCATTGATGAACTCATCATGACCTTGTTAGAATCCATTGCCCAATGACTTAACAATATTCCATGTTTTCTATCTAAATCCATCTAAGCATCATACCCAACCAAAAACAATCAAAATACCTTGCACTTAACATCTAGCCTAAAATAAACCCTAATTAGCAAACAAGTTCACATCTTTGCACCTACTAGAGAGATCCCTCTCCGAATCCAGGAAGGCTAGGTCCTAGGATTCCAAAGCTTGGTTTGATCTTACCCCTGTCCATTTGCATCTCAATTGATCTAGAAAATTACGGGGACCTAACATAATGGCGATCACGGTGGGACCCTGAGTGATAAACAAACTTAGACTTCCCTAAACCTTTCAAAAAACCCTTAAGAGTACTATCTTGTGGATTTATCCCACCGCTCACACCAACATAATGGCGATCACGGTGGGAACTTCTGAGTTAGTGAAAAACTAAGTATTCCTTAGATCTCAGAAAACTCACAAACATCCTTAGATTGGTATTTAGTTGTTGATGGTGGACAATAAGAACATCCTTAAAACTGTAAACATCATCCACCTGACAACTCCACTAGTCTTCAGTAGCCCTGTTGACCCCACTAGTTCTCATAAACTCCCCTGGGAATGAATTAAGAAATCCAAATGATGTTGATGGTGGACAACAGATTTGAAACCTTCCACCTGGCGACTCCACAAATCTCAATCGACCTAAAGACTTCACTGGTAGAGAAATCTAAGACTGGTTGAAAATATTTAGTGACCCTTTCTGATTTACAAACATGGATCCAAGGATACAAAGGAGATATGCTCCAATGAATAGAGATCACATCCCTGGGTTGCCCCACAAAATTCCTAAAATAAATTGGTTAATAAACCTACCTATCTTTCAAGATGAAAATGTTGATGACCCCTTGTTACATCTCATCAAATTTCATATACACATATGGAGGTTAAAGGTTGAATGGCACGAGGACTGCCTCATGAAAATGTTTATGGTAACTATTGGGCCGTGAATATGACCACTTTTTATCACTTACTTCATCCACTTTTACTCTTGTTTATCATATCATTTATTATAATTTATCATATAAATCCATCTTATAATGATTTATGTTCTTATGGATGAATATTATTTCCTCTCCTTTATTTTTAATAAATTGATGATTATTATGCATAATTTTATCAATGATGGTTTATTAATATATTTTGTAATATCACTTACCATTTTAGCCTCCAAGATAATTGCCAGATTGCAGATTTGATTTCCAAATCATTATGAAATATTTCAACTCAGAAATTCGCTGGAATAAGGAGTGACAGTTTTACAGTTAAGATTCTGGGAAAATGAAGAGGAATCTGGAAAATCTGGAACATGGGTTTTGTCCAGAACGGACCCAATTAACTTTGACAAAGAATGATTTGCCCAAATTTGGCCTGTATTGAGAGAAAAGCAGGGTTCTTTGAGTACGATTTTCTCAGATTTGTTGTTGCGGCCGTCCTCCAAATCTCAGCTGCAAAGCCAAATTCGCCTTGCTCTTGTTCAAATATTGTTGGAAATATATTTTCTGGTTGATCATATTGTTATGAAAGATTATATTTGCTATTTAATTTCTCCTCCTTCTGATTATAAAAGGAGAACATGTATTGTGTATTGAGGAGGATGGAGGAGAATGGATGATTATTTTATTCATCTTGTAACACTGTAATTCCTTGACTCTTGTGATCAAAGAGAAACTGATGTAAAAGCTATTCATGTTTGATTAATACAAAGAGGCGTTTTCATTTCATTTCTCAAGCTCTGCAGTAGCCCAGCGGCGCTTTCACCGGCGGTTGAGGGCCCGGCCCTAGTGGAGTGATCCGTTGTTTGTATTTCTATCCTTTTATTTCCGTTGTGTGATAATCGTGTTTGGTTTCATTATGATTGCAGAGTTAATTATTGTTGAATTTATTATTGTAATTGTTGTTCATTTCACATTGCTGTTCCATTTCTGTTCATTGTTTATGCACAGTCTTCAATTAGCAAATAGATGAGTTATAGTTACATGTTGTTGTTCCTTTCCAGCTTTCATTTCCTTTAAATTGCTTTTATTGAATTTGCTCTTGTTTCAACTGCTTTAAGATCTCCAACTATAGAGGATAGAGGCTTTTGCTTCCAAGTCCCCAGATTTGTTATCTTGCATCGATTTCTAAGGGAAAGAGTTACTGCTACTGCATCCCTGATCGATGTTTTGCAAGATTGATGTAGTTTAATCTTTCCATTCATGTCACTGTAAGTAGGTTTCTTTACAAGAATTTGTTACCTTTGCATTTGTTTTGTACTACATCTTCATAGTATTACTCTTGGATAAATTGCTGCCTCAGACTGAGTACACTCTTGAAATAAAAATTCGCTCCCGAATTGATAATTAATGTAGGCTAATTAGGTGTTCAAAAGATACCTTTTTATACCTCAACATTTTGGCGTCGTTGCCGGGGAGAGTGTATGTCATTTAGAAAGAGTGATGCATATTTAATTTTTTCTTCTTGGGAAGAATTGGGTATTAAATACGGAAGGTAAGAACTTGCGCACCGAGAAAAAAACACACTTGTTCACTGGCCCGCTTCATAGCAGAATTGAGTGAAAGCTTAAGGTAGGAATGAATGCTTGCGTTTTTTTGAATTTTAGAGGTAGAATTTTTGAAAAAAAATCTTGTAATTCCCCTCGAGTGGTGATGTAAGCACCACCCATTTCACTAACCAATTGACAGGAAAATTGGAAGGAGGATCCTTAAAGAAACACCTGAAGAACATCTTCTATTATGGTAAGAAATGGCTGACATTGCAACTTTTGAATTCCCTATCAAAGATCTAAGAGGAGTGACACAAACGCACATAATTCCCTCATTGTCTCTACCAAATTTTCATGGTTTGACAAATGAAGATCGAGATACATTCTTATTTGAGTTTGAAATACTTTGTAGAGGATATGATTATTGTACTAATGATCAAAGATTGAAAATGTTTCCTCTTACTCTAAAAGGAGCAGCTCTTCGATGGTTCATGAGCCTAGGTGGAAACTGCATCAAAACATGGGAGAACATGAAGAACATATTCTTGAAGAAGTACCAAGACTATTGCAAATCCAATGAAGATATTTTCAGTATGATACAAGGGGAAGATGAAAGCTTGGAGGACTATGTGGAGCGATTTCGATACAACCTTCAAAAGTCAAAGCATAAGCATTTGGAAAAAGAGATCTTGAAAACACTCCTTCTTAAAGGAATCAAAGATGATTTTTTAGAACTCTTAAATCTGATAGGAAAAGGTGATGTTTTTCAGTTATCATATGATGATGTTTGTGAATTGTGCATAAGGTATTCAAGAGGAATTTCCAAGGCTGATAAGAATTCTAGAGAAGTTTCTTCTTTCTTTTCCAAATGTACTACAAGAACAAAAGATATAAGAGCTGAAATCAAGGTTTTAATTGAAAATTTTAAATATGATTTTATTAGCTCTCTAAATTCACAATTGAATGTTTTGCAGGTTCAGAGAAATCAAGAATTTGATGAAGTGTTTTTCCCTCATTACCAAAAGGAGCATCCCATATATACTCACTCTTCCTTATCTAATTTGGAAGTAGCATATCAAAGAGATGGGGAAGCTGCAACAAGGTCAAAACCATGGAAATCATGGCCTACAGGTATGGTTCAAAACACTTCCTCTCCATTCTCTTACTTGAATAATTCATTATGGAATACTCATATGTTAGGGCAGCCATGCCAATCTCAATATAACCACTACCAATCTTGTCTACAAGATTGGCATGGTTCATCTTATGATTGCATGACTACTCTCCCTCATCTTGTAGCACAAACACATCTTCCAGCTCTTCCACAACACCTTGTTTGCCGATCAAAATCATTTACTCAACACAATCAACTACATCATCAAGAGGCTCCATTCCCTACACAATCTACTGCTCAACTTATTCCACACCCACACGATAATAAACCAGTACAACATGCTTACAATGTTGAAATGCAAAATTCGCCCACCCTTCCCACCCATTCTATCTCACATGCACCATTGGAAAAAACTTACACTGAGACTCAGAATGTATCAAATCCAAAAATTGTAGAAGTTATGAAAGAAAATGAGGTTTCTTCTAGTTTGCACCAACAAACCATTTTAAAAGCTCAAGAACCTCATGATATGATGGCTATGGTAAATCAAAAAAGTAACGGATACATTGAAGATTGGTTTCACTCCATCATTTGTTTGCAACATCACTCCATACTTCAACAATTTTTGGCACCATCTTTTCAAGGGAAGTTGGCTTCTCATACCCTAATTTTCATTAACATATATTTTTCAAATTTGGGTATGTACATAATTGAAACTTTATTTCGGAAATGGCTCCACTGGAAACACTCTTATATGTAATCATATTCATTTTCCAATTCAGAGTAGGATAGTGGAGAAATAAATAAAAGACGAAATAAAACAAACACATTTTTTATTTATTTTTGTAAAATTAGTTGTTTCTTTGTTGCAACACGCTGTGAAATCAACATTGATGATAAATATTTTAATTTATTTGTGTATGAAGATGAATTATATTGAAAATAACAATTCTACAAACACCTATATTCATTTTTATCATCAATATGAAAAAAATTGCTTGAATATCATTTTTTTGGCTTGCGAGCTTGATGAAATTTCTGAAAACACAGTTGGGACAGTCATAATTTGGGGACCAAAATTGAATATTTTTAAAACCTATTTATATCCTAAGTAGCCCTTGATTTATACTTTCCAATCCAATTGGAATCACTAAATTTGGATTTGAAACGAAAAAGTTAGAACCAAAACATTAACAGGATGTCTAGTAGGCAGCTCAGGAACAGAGTTGGGACAACCAGTTTTTGGAGGTCTAAATGACTATATTTTTAAAACCTATTTCTATGATATATTCCTCTATGAATCTAGTTTACAAAACAATTTGAATCACTCAATTTCGACATCGTATGAGGAATTTATGACCAAAATACTGACTGCCTATCATAAATCAGCACTCTTGAAACTCTGTTTTCTCGGTTGTTCCTTAACGTATTTGACCCATCAATTCTTCTTGTCTTCAAAACCTATTTCTATTGGAGATCAATAATTGAATATAATTTAATCTCCAATTTGAATCAGTTCAATCCGCTATCAAACGAAAAATTTATGCTTGAAATACCAACTGTTGGTTTGAGATGGAAAATTGAAAATGACTCCATTATACAGGTTGTTCTAAGCAAGTTTAACATACCATTACATGGAATTTTTAAAACATGTTTCTATTGGAGATAAGCCTTTGAATTATCTCTCATTTGGCTTTGGAATCACTTGAATCAGACAAAAAACAAAGAAGTTGTGATTGAAACACTGCAGGTTAGCATGATTGGCCACTGCTCTCCCGCAGGTAATAAATTAATTTTACTTTGTCCATGGATTTGTTCTACAGAGTAACTACTTGTTAGTTTTTTTGCATAATTATTGGATTAGGGGAGCTTGATCACCTCTCTTTCTCCATGATTTAATGTTTTATTGTAGGTAGACACTCGTTTTTTGCAGGTCTTAGCAGAACAAAGAAGGTCAATTTATGGACAAGCGATTCTTGAAAGAAATTTTCGTAAAACAAGGACATTTCATCTAGTTCATTACCTAACGGATTCACAACAGAAGAAATGAAGAATTGGTTCCCATTTGAAGATTCATGCCACTGCTGCCACACATTTTTCAAAAGATCATTTTTTTCCATTAATAGATTTGATATTCTCTTAGAAATAACATCATAGATGTTGTAACTTAATAAAATGTTGTTTCTTTTCTGATTTCTTTTATATTTTTATGTTTCAGGTGTTGATCCCTCAAAATTATAGTTTATGCTCCATTTGCAACTGAACAATAAGGACCCCACAATGCAAGTTTCAAATTGCAAAAGGCAATTCTTCAGTAGCACCAATTCTGTAAAAAAATCACTTTTTCTTGAAACCTGTACATAAACTTTCCTTTCTATTTGATTGGATTTTCTTGGCAATGGATTGCATATTAGCTTTGTTTTTTTTCTCTTTTTCCTTTTTTTTGCGTTTTTATATTTTTTTGTTGTCCCTCTTAAGGAATAGTTATTATTCCTCTCAAGGAATAACAACCATTCCACTTAAGAAACAATGTGTTTGTGTGTTTATTTTTGTTGTTCCTCCCAAAAGGAATAACATTTTCGCTCATTAGTTGTGTTGTTCTTTTAAAAAAGAACAACATTTTTGCTGCATGTTTCGTTATTCCTTTCAAAAGGAATAGCACCGACTGTTCTTGCTGTTCCTTTTCAAAGGAACAACATTTTCGCAGATTTTTTTGCTGTTCCTTTCCAAAGGAACAACATTTTCGCAAATTGTTTTTAATGTTCCTTTCCAAAGGAGCAACACTTTTTGAGTACATTTTTCTTGTTTGTGAACAATTTTTTGAGGATTTTTTTTGAATTTTTCATGACTTTTTGAAAGACAAACATACAATTTATGAAAGGATACAGAATCATACAAATTAAAGCTTACTGTAATCAGCAAATCAAAAGAAATCGTCATTTTTAAGAAAGTTGTTTAGTAATGATAAGAAAAAGTAAAAAGGGACATAATCAATAACATGAGCTTGTTGTTATACTACCACTAAATTTATATGATCGATTATATTTATCATGTTGGTTCTTTCCCATATTTTATAACTTTCTTTGATTTTTACTTATGGAGTAGGAACAAGGGCATATTCTTTTCTATTGAGCTGTTCAGACTTCTTCCACCATTCCTACTATTAAGGAGTGTTGAGCCATCCTTTATGAATAAATAGGAAAGTGCTATATGAAAAGAAAAATATTTACATATTTCATTAATAATTTTATAATTTGGCAGATGGAGGATAGGGGGTCTCATCAAGAGCCGGCCTACCATGTTCATAAAGAAGCAAGTGAAGTGGCATTCCCATCATGGCCACCAAACCAGGGATATGGTCCAATGGAAAATTGAAAAAAATTAAGAAGTCCTTGGAATAGGAGGTCTCATCACGAGCCAGCCTGCCCACTTTTCACTTCTTCCCAGTGAATGGCATTGTGATTTATCTGGTCACCAAGCCATCACAATGGCCTCCGTTCAGCCGAGTCCCTCTTCTTTTAGTCGAGAGTTCGTTACCTCTCCGTTGTCGAGAGTTCGGCAAGCTCACCCTCACCCTACCGGGCCTCACCTCTATGAAGAAGGTGAGCAATAAATCGATGGCGGCCTTGTGTCGAGAGTTCGTTACCTCACCCTCACACATATGAATGTATGAGTCCCTCTCCTACTGTCGAGAGTTCGTCGATGGCGGCCTTTTAGTTCTTCAAGTTCCTCTATTTTGGGGCCCCTCCCCCTCCTTTGGTCGGGAGAGTGGGTTCGTAACCTCACCCCCTCCCCCAAAAGAGAGTTGCTCCCATCCTCGCACGTCGATGGCGGCCTGTTGTCGAGTCACTTAACGTCCCTCACCCTCACCCTACCGGGCCTCTATTTTTTAGGAAATAGAGAGATAAATCGATGGCGGCCTTATAGTTCTTCAAGTTTATGGCGGCTTTTGGGGCCCCTCCCCCTCACCATATGAATAGTGAGTGACTCCGTCCCTCCTTTGGTCGGGAGCCGCCATCATTCGTAACCTCTCCAGTTGTCGAGAGTTCGGCAGGCTCACCCTCACCCCCTCCCCCAAAAGAGAGTTGCTCGTCTGATGGCGGCCCTCACCTTTTTAGGGAAGGTGAGCGAGAAATCCCTCACCATATGAATAGTGAGTCGATGGCGGCCTACTGTTGAGAGTTCGTCCCTCACCCTACCGGGCCTTGTCTGATTATAGACAAGCGATATTCATTCCTCGACCTCGTAACCTCGGCCGAGTCCCTCGACCTCGTAACCTCAGTCGAGTCCCTCCGGACCTCACCTCTTTGGGGAGGTGAGCGATAAATCCCTAACGAGCCTCACCATATGAATAGTGAGTGACTCCGTCTGTTGTCGAGAGTTCGGCAAGCTCACCCTCCCACGTTACCTCTCCGTTGTCGAGAGTTTGGCAAGCTCACCCTCACCCTTTCGGGCCTTTGTCGAGAGTTCGAAAAGCTCACCCTCACCCTCCCGGTCCTCTCCCTCGGTACCTCGGTTGAGTCCCTCTGGGCCTCACCATATGAATAGTGAGTCCCTCCGGGCCTCTCCTCACACGTTACCTCACCTTGCCGGGGGCATCCTCTCGATGGCGGCCCTCGACCTCCTGACGTTAATGCCGGTCGAGTCCGATGAATGAACGAGTCTTTCGGATGAGTGAAGTTTTTCACTTCATAATATAATGAAGCTCGCTGGACTGGAGAATATTAATGGCAAAGTCGAGCGCCACACACAATCCTTCCTTACATAGGTCGAGGGAAGCCTATCGGCTGAGTGCAGTTGGTCGAGCGCATAAATGCACTCTCTCTCTATTATGCGATTCCTATCAATGGGTCGGTCGAGGGATGCTACGGTGGGGAATAAAGTTATCATAATCCTGGTTCCCCTATTTTGGACGAGCGAGTCTATTGGTTCAGCAGGTGCTGTGCCTACTGCATCGGAAAGAATCCATGAGGTTGGCGTCCGAACCAGCCCATGATCCAGGGGGATTGCCCAGAGGGATGCTGTTCCAACCTTCCCCCACCCGTCCCTAAGATGCTAAGATTGCGTGGGATAGTTCCGGTGCCGGAGTGAAGGAACCGGGCCCTTACGCGAGTGCTCTCCCAACTCACTCACTAGTTGCATAATAGGTCTTCCCCTTCTTATGTCGAGCCCTCTCCCAATGAATATTTTTCCTGGGGTCATATAACATGACCCAAAGTGCACTCGGGTCAGGAGTTCGCCTTAAGAAAGCGAATATGGGAGGAAGTTGGGAAAGGGCCGGGGATCATAAAGCGAATATTACCTTCCTACCCACCTATCTTTAAGCGCAATCTCGCGTTCGTTAAGGATGCGTAAGCATGCTCGACTGTTAAGGCCGCCATCATGCCCCCATTTCAGTCTCTCAATATAAGGAGAGGAAGGGATTTGGTTTTGTCCTTGCAGTCAGAACCCTCTCACTGGTGAGTGAATGAGGCGAAATCATCTTGCCCGGCCTGTCTCAATCCAAGTGCCTAACTGGAGGGAGGGAGTCGAGCAGAGAGTGCGTACTAGAGCCGAGTGTGAAAGTGAGCCATCTCACTTGCAAGCATTAATTCATAGCGTCAGCATTCATGAATCCATCCCCTCCATGTCCATCCTTTTGCCTTAACCGCTCAATTCAGACCCTGTTCAATCCAGAAACGAGATAGACCCATACCCCTCACAAAAATTACCGCTATGAAACGCAGCCTACCTGCTGGGCTGGATTGGAGGAATGACCAAGCATTATATACGATGATGCAAAAGAGGTTCATACAACATGAAAACATACCCAACAAATAAAAGTGCCCCTTCACAACATACCCAGGAGAAGGAAGTGAGAAGGAAAGAAGGACCACATAACTTACTGGCCAAGAGAATCAATGTCCCCCAAGTTCCCACCAAACGAGATTGATTTATGGCCTAACCAAGTCCGGCGCAGGCACTAAGTTTCGTTGGACCAGATCTTAGAAAACCTCCTCATTCGCTATTTTTGATTAATAAGAATGCTTTTTTAGGGGGGCCTCGGCCCCCATATACTATCATCGCGGTACTTAAATTGGATTTTCTTATTACTGAACTATGCCTTTTCATGAAGGTTCCCTATGATAGCCGGGATGGACTCGATTGCTTTTTGAGCACGTTTATGCTTGCTTTGCGGGCTTTACAAAAGAAACCGAAGAAGCTGGGTCAACCCCGAGATTGATAAGAGAACTTGAAAGCTGGTACAATTCAACACATACCCCCTTCACGTTTTCACACCCATATCCGAAGGAAAAGTCCCCCAGCAATGGCCGAGAAAAGAAGTTCCACATACCCCCGGACGGGGCGAGGTTCACGACGGTATGCACCCGGTACGGGGCCGAATGAGCCACACTGTGAGTGTTTCACCACTAGTATACCTCACAAGAGAGAGTGACTAATGCTTGTTATATATGATTCACCAGTTGAAGATCAGACGACGATATACACAGAGAAGCCATACAGGTCAAGGAGAGGGGCGAGATAGAGATCATTCCGGGAAGGGAGGTAGAAACATTCAGGGAGAGGTCTGGTTGAGCCATTCACGCAGGGCAGCGGGTAGTGCGTTCATCAGGTCAGGTAGTGCCAGTCAGGGAGAGAGGTCGTTATGTAGTCCCAGTGTGAGGTGCACCCATTCACCAGACGATGAGAGAAAGGATATAAGGAACACATCACCAGCCGAGAGGAGAAGGCCCCCGTTCAAACACCTTACCCCGTTCACCGTACCCCCAATAACACAACATACCCCCAAAAAAGAAAACATAAACCTTGCTTACGTATATGAAACACAAGGTTCCTACAACACTGAACTCTTCGGAACACAGCAGGTTCCTACCTCGAGGGGATGGGAGGAATGAAGAAGCGTTACGTTGATTCACCATTCGAATATCATACGTTACAGACAGTGGCCATACGAACCATTCATCATAAGACTAGAGCTTAAAGCCAAGTCCACGTCCACCAAATCCGCCCAGGCAACCTAGTCCAAGTAGGGCACCCACCGAGGAAAGGAAGTATGCACAGTCTGCATAAAGCAACCGCCCAGTATATCTAAGGAACCTGCCAAGTCTCCACGTCTACCAAGGCCACCCAGTCCACGTATACCTAACACAGTACGCTACGGTACAAGGACGAGTGAGTGAGTCACAACCCCCCTTTCATTAAGGGTCTCCGATAGCTGAGCCAAAAGGTCATTTCCATAGGAGGGTCATTGCCGATAGCCAGTCATAGTCAACCATACAGATTTCCCATGCTTGCCTGGAAAGAGATTGATTTACAACATCTTTCGAGAGGGGTTCCAACGGACGGACATGAATGAGGACTAGCCTGGAGGCCTAGCCTGCCATAGCTCATAGCAGCATAGAAATCGAACCTCAAACCTCGAACTCGAACCTCTACGGAGGAACCATAGACCTCTACCCTCTTCCTCGACCTAGACCCTAGACCTAGGCCCTCGACCTCTAAAGACATTGAGACATGTTGTTGTTTACTTACGAGCATATCGCTTTAGTTCCCTAGTTCCACTTGCCAAAATAAATAGAAGAGAATAAGCTTATCGACTTGTTGGTGTAGTTGGTCTCACCCCAATAAAAAGAGACTATCTTGCTACTATACATAGCGATTACGGACCTTCCTACTCCGCTTACGGGCCTCACTCAAGCCCAAGAGCAATTGCTTGAAGGGATATTGAATGGCACTAGTGTATTATCCCTTTCAATCTATTAGGTCGAGATTGAAGGGGCTGATACACCAATACGTTTGCCTCTGAAACCACTGCCAGCGGGTAGAGAAATCTCCCTCATTCATCCGGCGATGGCATAATTACATATATAATATATGCATTGATAAGAGCGTAATTACATATATAAGGAATTACGTAATTACCTATCTCATTCAGGCAGGGAGATCGTCATGAATTCGATCATGAATGAACCAATTAGTTCTCAATCTAGGATTGGATTTTCACCTGGATGATCTACATATTGATCTGTATCTGCAAGTTCTCGACCCTCCTATCAGCGGATATCTCGATATGAGGACTGCTATTGATATATTTGACCCCTATTTTAGTAAGACTATAATGTGCCAATTCAAGCATTCGCAGGCTGGCTGGCATATCTGTCTGTAGTGGGTTGAATGCAGCCTCAAGGAGCAGCTAACCGGAGCTAACTAGTAATGGTGGTGCCCTGGCTTTTACTAGTAATAGTACTAGAATGGGAGCGGCTGACTAACCAGGAATGGGAATGGGAATGGGAAAGGGAGAGGTACTAACAGATCCGCTTTACGGGGTGCATAGATTACCTCCCCTCCCTTCTATATATATATATAGATATATATATATAGATAATAAGAGGTCGAGCGGGGGAGATTCACGTTGAGCTCTCTCGTATCGCCCCGGCCTTAAATAAGAATAAATTGTGCTTTCATATCAAAGTATAAAGCGTATTTATTTATAAGTCGAGCCAATAATAGTAGGGCGTTCTTACATACGTAGTAAGACCCAAACAACAATCTCTCTTTTCCAAGAAGCTAGCCATAAAATTGCAAGATGCTCTACTATTGAAGGTTCGAATCTCGGTCACGATCTGTACATCTACTATTATAGAAGCTAAATCGTGAAATTGTATCTGTTGTTGTTGGTTATTACTATGTCTTCGTCTCTGCTGCTTACGCTGGATCTACTGAATCCACTGGAAAAGATGCTGGATCTTCTAATTGGCGCTGGGTCCCATAAAGCCGCTATGTTGGCTTAGATACTTACTCTACTGGCTATGTCTCCACCAGATTGGCTCCATTATTGGTAAGGTTTTTGGCTTATTTAAGCGCCCCCTATGTCTCTGTGTCCTTTGACTCTGCTCCTGCTCTTGGCTGGGGTGTGCCCACTAGGTATGGGTAGGACACTTGGGGACCCTATTATATATAAGAAACCGATCTCCTGAACCAAGCTTCACCCCTAATGCCAACAGAGTGGCAACGTGTTTACAATCCTCCATCTCTAACCTCTTGAGACATGGGTTGAGAAATAGCAATCCCATGGTCTAGTTGCCAAACTTCCATCCCCAGGGGGAAGTGCAAAAGACCAAGATCTGTAATATCCAGTGACTTCTTCAGCCTAGTCCTCATTGTTCCAATCCCAAAAGAGGTATCCCAGTGATGATCAAGTCATCCACATGGAGTACAATCACCAACACATGGTCATCTACCCTTCGAACAAAATCATTACTCTCGGACCCACACCTCACAAATCCTGAGTTTATAAAGAAGTTATCAATCTTATCATACCAAGCTCTCAATACCTGCTTAGGTCCATAGAGATACCTTTTCAATTCGCATACATTTATGATCGGTCGTGGCTTATCAAATCTGGGAGGCTCCTCCATGTAGATGTCCTCCTACAAGTCTCCATTGATAAATGCACTCAACACATCAATTTGATGCACCTCCTATCCACGACTAGAAGCCATAGCAAGCACTATGCTGATGGAGACCATACAAGCCACGGAAGCAAAGGTCTTGGTGTAGTCCATGCCCTCCTGTTGAAAGAATCCCTTAGCCACCAAATGAGCCTTATAGTTCTCTACCTATGCCTCAAAGGTATAATTGGTCTTACAGACCCGCCCCACCACATTCCCACCATGGAGGCGAGGAACCAACTCCTAAGTGGTTTTCCTAATAAGTGAATCATGCTCCTCCTTTATGGCATTGTTATGATCTACCGTGAGTATGAGCAGGAAATGGCAATGGTACTTCAGGGATATAACCAAACATGCATCACACGAGATCCACACAAGAGGATCACACAATAGAGATTTGCTGAAGAACACCCCTCACCCATGAATGGATGAGCGACTCCGTTCCAATTATTCTCTAGAAAAGTTGGGGAAATACCTTAAAAGACTCTTGAGGGGGGAATCACTCCAAGATCTCTCTGTGAGGGTCGATATCCAAGTACAATACTATTTTACGATATTACACAATTATTCTCATGATGATTGAACAATGATATCCATGCCCTGTTTATAATATCTCATTTCAGAATACTAGGGGAGGGTAAGACCCTTCACCCAAAAGTTCTCATTTGACCCGTTTAACCAATCCCAACTACCTAGGGTTATGTGCCACATGTAAGTAATCCCATGAACCCCCTATAAAATATCCTGAGTCTCCCATATACGATATAACAGGCCTAGATGCCTAACATTCCGTTCCTCTAGGGCCATAACATTGAAACCCCCAACCAAATGGTTCATCCTCGGACCATTAGAGTAAACCAAGTAACTAATCATTGCAAATAATTGGTACCAAGATTGATCACCCATCCATCCGCATGAGATCTTCATAGGTGTTGCTTCTTGCTGGTCTCCCACTCCACAGTTTTTGCTTTTCGGATGCCATGTGTATCCAAGGCTCCTGCTTCTTTGGTCTCAAGTGTGTCCATAGTTGTTCTTCCGACACGAAGTGTATCCATAGCCATAGCTTCTCTGATGCTCCAAACCCCACCTCCATGAAAGTTTCCTCTCGTGGTGATGCGGATGTCGATATGCTGCCACCTTTGTACGAGTAGCCTCCTGTTCCTCTTCCTCCGACACTACCACCATCTGTTCCTTTGTATCTCGAGTAGGTTAAGGGGTTGAGCTCCCTTCACAAGCACCCAAGTATTCTTTATGACCCTTGTCCAATTCCTCCTTATTGCCATCCTAGAACTCTTCGTTATGTTCTTCTGCAGATCCCTCTTCATGTCCTTCTTTGGACCCCCGATTTGGTAGCACACACAAAACTTTCAAATGATAGGGAAAATATCTTGATTGGTTGGAAATAAGAAATGCACTTATTTAATAGGGAAGGGGGCGATGATGGGAAATTACGTTTTTTTTACGTATATAATAGACTCATTTCGAAGGGAGAGAAGGGCTCCTCTGCAATGGAACAAGGTGTAAGAGATGAAGATATAGCTTAGGCTCAGGCCGAAAAAGAGGAAGGATCGGACTAATCAGCTTAGGCCGAGAGAAAGAGGGAGAAAGATCAGACTAATCGATCGAATAAAGGTTGGTTGGCTTTTCAAAACAGACAGGACAGGGGAAGCTCCCCATTCGATAATCCTTGTCTGTTGGAGCCCTTAACCCTCTTCAGAATCAAAAGGGAATAAAGATCGAAGATCCCGATCAACAAACTTTCTCTCGATCGATGGAAGTATGAGTGTAAGCGAGGGCTATATTTCCTTTTCCTTGCATTGGGAACTACAACCTCGTAGCGCACCTCACCCCATGCAAGAATACGTACGGGAATAAGAACTTCAAGATCAAGTGAATAGATATCCAAGGAACTAGAACTGTCAACCGAACTTTACCACACTAACGTATGAATTAATATATAGAACTTGAACGATTATTAATTAATTGGCAGCGCCTGCCCAGTTTAACCAGATTTTTAAGCACCCATGCATCCCTGCTACTCAAGTTGTCAGATGAGAATTATTCAGTATGGGCGGCGACAATCCAACTCCAACTCGAAGGGCGTGATTATTGGGGTGACATAGATGGCTCTTATCCTGAGCCTGATATGTCTTCCCTAGATCACAAGAACATCATTCCTATAGGGTACATTATAGCCATGAAAGAGTTCATAGAGGAGGGAAATTAGTTTGCACTACTCCTATGGTTGCTATACTAGGATCTAGATGCATATGCCGAGTGTATCAATAAGTCTATATTAGGGGCCACATTTCTACAAGTATGGGTTTATAAGAACATATAACTATAGAGGCCTTATAAAATGGAACTAGTGGAAGGTAGACCTATTTCATTGTAGTATTCAGGTAGATGGGTCATGGATACAAGGTGGCCCTCTATAAAGAGGATGTAACAATTTATAATGAAATGGGCAGTAGCTTATTCCCCATATAGGATGTAAAATATGTTAAGACACAAGACACTATATACACTTAGAAGGTTGAGCCTACTCACAAGCACCCTACAGCTTGTGTACCTCTTTAGTGGGGGGAGTAGCCTATAGAAACATTGCCTCCACTAAGGAGGTATAAGAGAGTGAGACATAGGAGTCATGTTTATATACAATGGTTGCTTATAGTACATAACACGTTGACATGGGTTAGGGCTAGGGCATAGAGCATCTAGGAGAAGTTATAGCTAGAGTATTAAGAGGAGATCAGAATGACTTAAGTCTAAGAGGAAGTGGATGAGTAGGGATACATGGGTACCTACGCATAAGGTTCTCTAGAGGCTCCTATTATCTTGTTTTGTTAGCTAGTTCTTATTCTTAGATAGAGAAAGGATCTTATTTCACGTATATAGAGATGGCGGGATTGTAGGAGGGAAAGACTTCAATTCAATAAGGTGAGCTCGGGCAGGCGTTAGAAGTCTCGGTTTCACTGGCCCAATTTGCTATAGTTCGGGCCCCTCCACCAGATGAGTATTTGAAGCCTATTTGATTTCTTCCCTCAAATTTGCAATATGACTTATTTCTTGGCCTTTTCTCTGGCTTTATGCTCTATCCCTAGCTAGTTACCAAATATACCTATATAATGTAGAATGGAGAAGCTAAGCTATTCATAGCTCTAGCTCATATTTCTCTTCTGTATGTTATGGATGTTTTGAAGCTTTATTTATTCCAGTAGTGCGTGCCGCTAGTAGTGCAGGGTTAAATGGGTATCTAAGGGTCGATCTTGGGTTACCAATGAAGGTAAAGAGACTGTGTACCGTAGGCATGGCCATTCCTAGGAACGTTATCCTCCTGATTTTATTCCTCTAAAGTGCTCTGATAAGGATGGATCGGTCCGGACAGTAGTTAAGTCTCTGAATGCTCAGTTTGCAGGGTCTGTGGGTGCCGGTGGTCTTAAATCTCAAGAGGAATGGCTGCTGGAACTCATTCCGGCCGAACCCGCGGGTATGTGTGGAGGTGGATCTGAAGCGCAAGCTTTCCCCTTTTATTTATGTTTGCACTATTGATGGTGTGCGCCAGCAGAAGGTTCGGTACCTCAATTTACCGAATGCCTGCTTTGCATGTTAGGCTCAGGATCATTTGATTCGCGATTGCCCTGTCCGCAAGCCTAGGCCAGGTTAGGTTACGAGTGCGGGTGGTGCTGCGGGTCGCCCTCCTTCCAAGGGTCCAGGGACTGGTGGTACTTAAGTGGCTTCCGGCTAAGCAGTTGGGGGTGGGGCCCTTCTCCAGCAGATGGTTCAGGTAGGGGTGGATCCTCTTCAGGTGGTGCAGGTTCAGGTGCTCCAGGATCAAGTGGCTTCGGAGGTCCGGGTTCAGGGGGTATAGGCTCTGGTGGTTCAATGGAAGGTGTTCCAGTTTCTGGTGGTACTTGTGGAGCTGTTTCAGGTGGCTCGGTTAAGGTCTCCAAGAGTTCAGTGGAGCAGCCTCGGGGTAGTTAGTCTTATTTGGCGCTGGGGATGCCTAGGGTACCTAGGAACCCTGGTTTGGTGGTTACTGGCGGTTCTACTTCCTCTGGACCCATTGGCATGGACTTTGAATCTGGATGGCAGATCAAAATGAACAAGCGGAAGGTGGAAAAAAATCCATTACTCATTCACTGCGGGCGGGTTATCAATCATTTCTTGGAATAGCTGCATAATTCTTGCACAACTCGAGAATCCTACTAGCAATCGTGGGCCCCATACTACTTACTGGTCGAATTGAATGACAGACGGGTCGAATAAAGAAACCAAAAATCTACTCGTTCCACAGGTTCCACAACCTCCTTTCAGTCGGGCCCTAACCACTCAATAGCTATTCCAACCCCTACGGAACATCTGAGCTACATGGACATAGCTATCTCTAGTAATCTGGATCTGATTTCGTACCGGGTGAGACAGCAAATCGTGAGGCATCATAAGCTCATGCAGGCGAGTAAAGGCAGAAGGAAATCACTTATAGGTGCAACGCAATTCATTCCCATTTCTGATATTTCACTGGACCTACTCTATCGGATTGATAATAAGCAGTACTGGAAAGACGTAGGCATCTCCCCTCGGCCCAGCTATAATCCTTCTCTCTAAGGTATTGGTGAACCAGAAATGGTATAATCATATCTTCTCGATCGCAAGGGAGTATTCTCTATTTGAATATTTCAATATTCGGTCGGTTAGCGGACTGATTCCAAAGTCCATTTCTTCCAGTCATTCTATATAGATGTAATAACGCAATAGCAATATATACATAATCTAGAAATCTCTTTTTCTCTACATCCACCATCCCTTTAAGAAAGGTTTCGCACTTAAGCAATATCTATTTTCCCCTGCATCTTAAAAAGGTTATACCTTCGTGTCTATTTTGCACCATTGCCATTATATATGAGATAATCCATTATTTTGCGCAGCGTGCCTTAGCTACTGTCTTTTCTACGCTCTCCCGTATAAGCTCTATATGTTGGAAGATATAAGCAATGTAATACTTGTATGGGGATATGTGTGCTATGTGAGGTGCTGCTATGTGCATCTATGTGTGGTGCTCAATGTGTATGGCGTATGAAGCTCAAAAAGAGAATCAACGTAAGTAAGCATCGTAATTGCTCCAGTCGAGGTAGGAACTATTGTTCCGTAGGGGTAAGTTGGGAGCATATGGGGTAACTCTCTATCTCGGGTGATGTAGAACGAACGGGGTATACAACAGGGTATAGAACGGGGTATGGAACGAATGGGGTCTGTATTGAACACATCTCTCTCGTCTGGCTCAATCTCTCGGGTCTGGTGTGGACTTGGAATGGAGTTTGGGGAATGGGTGATTCGAGAACATCGACCTTTCTGTTGGGCCTGGGTGTTCTAGGATAGGTTCCACATTGGCCATAAGGAGAAAGCAAGTCTAAACTGTGCTGGGTGATTCGAGAGTGTAGACCCATTCGCAGAACAGAGTAAGCTTGTTAACTGGTTGAATAGAGAACAGATAGCTCCCCATGAGCAGAACAGATGAGCATAGAATAGCTCCCCATTCGCATCACAGAGTAAACTTGTTAACAGCGTGAATAGAGAACAGGTGGAATAGAGAGACCCGTTCGTAGTAGGTAAGAGAGGTAATTTGAACTAGTTTATTCGAGAACATAGTTGAATTGGGACCAGATGGGTGTGTATCGAAAAGATAGATTCCCATGAGCAGAAAAGAGTTAACTTGTTTTGGGTGAAGAGAGAACAGGTATAGACCCGTGAGCAGTACAGAGTAACCCTGTTAATTGGTTGAAGAGAGAGTGGAATAGATCCCCGTTCGCAGTAGGTAATAGAGTTGAATTGGGAATAGGTGGGTGATTCGATAACAGATTGAATTGGGAACAGGGTGATGAGAGACCAGATCGACTAGAGACCCGTGGAAAGAACATCGTTGCTTTGGGAACAGCTGGGTGAATAGAGAACCGTTAGAATAGAGCCCCGCGAGCAGTAGGTACCAGAGTTCATTTTTTCTGGTTTATTCGAGAACATCATTGAATTGGGAACATGTGATGAGAGAACTAACTGCAACAGGTTCCACTTCCTAGGCTTGCTTTCTTGATGTAAACTGTGTCCTTTCGGTGTTTTCACTGATTCACGATGGGTACTTCTATCTCGTCTGTTGGCAACTTGGCTCAATCTCTTCTGGTGGGAACGATGGGGAAGTTATCTCTCACGTATGATGGGTACTTCCCTCTCGTCTGGTGGGAACGATGGGGTACCTCACTCTCTCTCGGGTATGGCGTGAAGGTGACTCGGGTATGTGGGTATGGGGGCCTTCCTTCTCTTTCGGGTATGGTTTAACGGGGTATGGTTGAATGGGTATCCATTGATGTGGGGGACTTCTCCTATCGGCCATTGATGGGGGAAATCTCTTCTCCTCTCGGGTATGGGTGTGATGTTTAACGGGATATGGTTGAATGGGTATCCATTGATGTGGGGACTTCTCCTATCGTCTTCTGTCAGTAAGGCCTTCTCTGCGGTAAGGACTTCCCTTCTCTCGTCTGGTGCCACCCTGGCTAACTCGATATCACGTATGACAACAACTTGGATCAATCACTTCTGGTGGAAACGATGGGGGCCTTCTCTCTCTCGTCTGATGTGATGGGGCAACTGGGTGTGTGTATTTGGGATGTAAGCCAGCAGTCGTCGACCAGCAAGCAATCACTAACTAGTGCGTTGGAGTTGGGGGAATGGGTGCTAAGTCTAACCTAACGCTGGGTGCTACATCTTCCTCCCCCCCTCCTCTAGCCGCTCCCTCCTTCTGTCCAGTAGCAGCATTCATTTCCCTATCCGTACCGAAATGGGGGAACTCGATACTCATGGCGCTTGTATCCCACCCGAAGGCCCGCAAAGAGCCCCTGTAAAGGAATCATGTATTGGTTCGAGGACTTGTTCAAGGCTCTGAAGCCCGAGAAGATGAAACAATATCCCAAGGCACTTGGTTTCGTTCCTCGACCATGGTCTAGGCCCTACGACCCATCCTTGGTTGGTAAAGCCTACGTAAAATAGACTAGGAGGGTTACTTAGTGATAAAGGGAATAGGCGTTCATTTGCGGCACTAATAGAGCCATTCCCTTAATAAATTACCAGATTCCCTCTAAGAAAAAGTGTTGGCGCTAAAATCAATTACAAAGAACCAAATCTTGGTGCTCCCTCACATTAGTTGGGCACCATTTAACCCCTCCCTTTCTCGGCAGGGGGGTTACTACCGACATCTAGGAGAGGGCCTGATAGCTTGGAATAAAGCTTCTCTCATGACTTCGAATCGTCAAGAATGAAAACATGGGTTTGGAACATAGAGCCTTTAGCATAAGGAATATTTCTTTGTCAACTTTGAAGCTTATAAACACCCATCGGTTCAAAGAATCATAAAATGGTAACTAGAAGAGGACCCATACAGAAGGTTTGGGATTGTTCTTTTTAAGGAATCAATATAGAGCACAATGAGAACCAATGGTAGAATTCAATGTGGCCTTGAGGTGGCAAGTGGAAATCCTCTCGACTATGGATGGTTACGTGGCATAGTTATCTAAAACTAGCCCAATAATTGGTATGAGTACATGCATGCATAGAGTTCCTCTCTTTTTCACAATATAATGAGTTCACATTGGGGCTTATAAAGACTAGAATTTCGGTGGATGCGGGTCATGATGATCTTGATTGATCCGACGGTCCGGACGATGGTTCTGTGGTTTATTTATTAGATCCAGATCAAGAGAAAGGTAATGGACCTTAAACTACTCGCTTCAGATCTGCTTCTAAAGGCTCTGTTTATTAATCTCGAAATGAAATGGCCTTTGCCTCTCCTTCGACTATATCATTAGCATCATCAACTTCAACTGAATCTTCACTTGGAGGCCTAGAAACTCTATTTGGATCATCTGCTGGTGGATCTGCTGGGTGATCAACTGCTTTCTAGACCCCTATGGGTGGTGCTTTTGCTCGGTCAACTGAATCTACAGGTACTGCTGCTAGCTTTGCAACTGGTATATCTCGGTATCGATCTAGGAAACGAACTGCAATCTCATTAACCGGGACTAGAATTGGCTCAGATGCTTCCATTGGATGGTAAAAAACTAGGAAAAAGCTATATAGTATAAATAGATTGACTGGTTCAAGTTAAAATGCTCCTACTCGTGCATCTGGATCAGCAACTGGCACAGGGTAAACCACTTCTTCTACTCCTTCTTGGCGAGGTGCTACATTGATATTATTTGGTTCTGCTTTTACCACTGATACCTTTGCCTTAGCCGCCTTTGATGCTGGTAGTTCACATGCTGACTCGTATGCTATTGGATATGGTACGGGTTCTGCTGCTACTGGTGCTGCTGGACCTGTAACTGTCTCCGCGTAATGAATGGAACTGGATCCACGCCTAGAATTGGCTCTACCACTCTATCTCCAACGGGGTATGCAACTTAGACTTGGTAAGCTAGCTCTGGATCTTTATCTGCATCCATTGCTTCTTCCCCACACACGTCCAAGTGAGGACAATATTAGTATAGATCTGAGACTAAGTCCGAAGACAAGAAACTTCTTCTATTTCGAGATTGAACTCCAGATCCCGTCCTCGTTACGGAGTCAATTCAATTTTTATAACCAGCAACAGATAAATACCCATCATCAGGAGCAGGAGCAGGAAAGACATTCGACCTAGTTAAGTTTCTATTGATCCTATTCCATAATACTATACTACTATAATATACCGTTCCATATCCAATTCAAGGGTGAGACCCACCACCACCAGCGTGGTCAAAGCCAAAGGCAAGGGCATGACCAGTACTTTCATCATCCAAGCAACGGAGCTACCAAACCCCCTCGGGAGGGAGAGAACCACACGGACTCCGAAACGAAAGGAACATGGTTTTGGTTATGGATGGCTATAGCTTCTAGGCCTTCCCTGCATGCTGCTCCGTATCTGGATCAAGATTGACTGAAAAAAGGTAAAGGTAAAAAACTGAATCCACGCGAACAGCAACTGGGTATCCATCTGGATTTCGATTCGAATCTATAACTGGTGGAACTACTCGCTATGGATCTGCGTCTGAGACTTCGCCCGGGACTGATGCTACCTTTGTCTCTGTGGCTCTAGTTCCCTCTGCCTTTGTTCGCTACGAGTGATGCTTCAATCCCGGCTAATGCCTTTGCTCAGTCAACTGAATCTGCTTTCTTCACTGCTCCCTTCGCTACTGGGTCCATGGATGAATCTCAATCTAGAAAAGGAACTATATTTGGATCTGAATCTGGATATGCCCCTGCCTCTCCCACCTATTCTTCTGCTGTGGGCTAAGGAGCTTAAACTGGCTCTACCTACGCTATTTATGGATCAATGAAGTAAATTGGCGAGATTGGGTCAGCTGAATCATTCACTGCTTATGGAACTGGATCTCCTACTCGATCTCGATCTACGACTGATGGATCAACTTTGTAAACTGAGTCAATCTAATCAACAGGTGAAACTACTTCCTTTGTTGCTGGCTCTCTACCATGTGCCCCCGCTCTAGGCTTAGTACACATTTTATAACTACCCTGCATATTGACTCTGTCCTCAATACCTCTCCCTTTTTTGCTGGGTATAAAGCTACCATCTTGTTAGAACCAGCCCAGGTGATGGTTGGGTAAGCAACCTGACCGTGGCGGGAGCCTGGCTAATAGCTATTGGCCTTCTATTCGGAGCCTGCTGACCTAGCATCCTGGCCCTGGCAAGCGGGCTTATCGTAGGCTAATAGGGCAGTGGGAGGACTAAAGTACTACTGAAGCCCAACTGGAAGCCTACCTCCTAAGGGTTGGAGGGCTAATGAGTGGGACCACTACCCTAAGAGGGTATAACCTACCTATTGGTTGGGAATGAAAGGTTAGCCCCGATATCAAAAGGTGATTGCGGCTAGCTCCATCCAGTCATTGTTTGGCTTCCTCTTCCTGCCTCGACTCGATGAATGAAATGTGATAGATAGTAGAAACTCGTTGATTGCCCATTGTACGGCTCGGTTCTCTTTCCCTCCCATCCCGGACAGGCTATTCCTTTTCTTCCATTTCCAAAGCAGAGCAGCGAAAGTAGTTTATTAGTTTAACCGGTGCCCCCAGGCAAGCTTTGTTTCTATCCGGAAGGTTACACGCTCGCCAGAGGTAGCGCAGGGTACAGAGCCGAAGGGGGGCACTTGTGGGCGGGGGTGCCATTTGTGGGGGGCCATAGGTTCGAATCCCGTCACCTCAATATAGATGTGAATCATCCTGTGGTGACCCACAGAGGATTATGGGAATAACAACGAAATTGGGGAACACAGACAGAATGTCAATAAATGAATTGTGCCATTATCTGTTATTTCCGGGTCTTTCCGTTGCATTCACTCACGACAAGAAAAAACCACCTGCTCTACCAGACTTTACTTACTGCCTTCACCCAACGGAGTGCCGCCTGCCCTTACCCATCCTTGCCCGATCTATCTATTTAGTAAAAGGTTGTGAGCTTGCCTCCTTGATTTGAATGCTGAATGCATGTTCCAACCCTTCAACTACCTTGGTGGAGGTTTGAACATCTTTCCCTACGAGATTGGCCATTTGACCGTGGCGGAGGTTCTTCAACCTTGACTTCCTACATGCATAATTACATATATAATGAATGATGAAGTTCAAGCTTTTGAGGACCCGGTATGGATGGAGTCACTCACTATTCATATGGTGAGGGGGCTCTACCAAAGGCCCGTTAGGGTGACCTTGCCGAACTCTCGACACAAGGCCCGTTAGCGTGAGGGTGAGCTTGCCGAACTCTCGACAAAGGCCCGGAGGGACGGAGTCACTCACTATTCATATGGTGAGGGATTTATCTCTCTATTTCCTAAAAAATAGAGGTCCGGAGGGACTTGACTGAGGCTACGAGGTCGAGGGACTCGGCCGAGGTTACGAGGTTGAGGAGAGGCCCGGTAGGGTGAGGGTGAGCTTGCCGAACTCTCGACAACGGAGAGGTAACGTGGGAGGGTGAGCTTGCCGAACTCTCGACAACAGACGGAGTCACTCACTATTCATATGGTGAGGCCCGGTAGGGACTCGACTGAGGTTACGAGGTCGAGGCCCGGTAGGGTGAGGGACGAACTCTCGACAGTAGGCCGCCATCGACTCACTATTCATATGGTGAGGGATTTATCGCTCACCTTCCCTAAAAAGGTGAGGGCCGCCATCAGACGAGCAACTCTCTTTTGGGGGTATGAATAGTGAGTGACTCCGTCCCTTCTTTGGTCGGGAGCCGCCATCGATTTATCGCTCACCTTCCCCAAAGAAGTGAGGCCCGGTAGGGTGAGGGTGAGCTTGCCGAACTCTCGACAATGGAGAGGTAACGTGTGAGGGTGAGCTTGCCAAACTCTCGACAACGGAGAGGAGACGAACAACTCTCTTTTGGGGGAGGGGGTGAGGTTACGAACCCACTCTCCCGACCAAAGGAGGGGGAGGGGCCCCAAAAGCCGCCATCAACTTGAAGAACACAAGGCCGCCATCGACTCACTATTCATATGGTGAGGGATTGGATCGAGAGATGGGAATCGTAAATCGTAAAAGATCAAGAGGTGGCAGGTAGTGCATCATTGGTAAGCATGTGGTAGCGTAAGGGGTAGGGTGAGAACCGTAGGGGATAAATCGAGTGAGAGAGATGGGAATTTCACTAACAAAAGTGGGCGTATCCAGATGATAGAGAGATAATGTGAACGCGGCCTATGAGTAAAAAGCTGTGAATGCATCCTCGCCCTCCTTATGTCAGGCGAGCCCTACGTCCTATCAAGATGGTAATTTCACTAATGAAAGGTGCTGTGTCAAGATGATAGATAGTTTGAACCTGGCCCAAGCGAATATGGGAATTTCGGTACATAAAGTGGGCGTATCAAGATGATAGATAGTGTGAAGGTGGCCCAATAAACTGGGGAATTCGTGAGAGGAAATGTGGCGTATAGTTAGTTGCTACCCCGCCCATTCCTCCGTGGACCACCCCGTCAAAGTGGGGAAATTAAGTAATAAAAGGTGGCCTATCAGGCCTATCAGTTATCCATTAGTAGCCCTTATACCCGGCCGGTCAACCCGTCATTTCGACAGCTTCTCTTTTTCCCCTCGGTGAGGTCGGGATTCTCTGTTCAATTTTTGTTTTACCCGTATTTTTCAAAGCTTTCCATCTGGGCTGTGGTGAATGGACGAAAAGCTCTAGTTGTTATTAGCTATCAAAGCCCAATAGATGACCTACCCGAGACCGTATCGTTAACTGCCATATATAGGCTTCACCTGACAGAATAGAAAATTATGTTACTCATACTGTGCCCATGCACTATGTGTCTGCCTCCCCTCATTGTGAAGCATTCACTCCCATTGAGTGTAGGAATGTTGCTCTAGAACAACCACCTTACCCTTATCCCTTACTGAAGTGTTTCCTAACAACTACCTGCCCACCTGAATACCCCTTAACCACTTGGATGAATGAATAACTTAGTGAGTCGGGACGGGATAGCTATTAACCCCTTCTCTTATCAGCAGGTATCAGGACGGGATCAGACCAACTTAATCCTTACCCTTTCTTTATAACCCCTTCCTTATAACCCTAGCCTTCCCTTTCCTGACCCTTCCCTTCTAACTCTTGCCTTCTGACCGAACCTTACTACCCTTCCTACCTTGCCTCCTACCCTTGACATACACGCTTTTTGTTCGTTCACCATAGTAAGAAGTTCGCAGCCAGAAACCATACCGAGCGTGTGTTTGAGGTAGCTGCACCAATTATGATTTGTTTATTCTTACACTTATGCTGGCCGTATTGGAGCGGACAAAGGAATGGGGACCGAAGCCAAGTCGTGTGAAGGTGGTCATCGATGAAACGAACCAACCTTACCCTCCGACCAACCTTGCTTTACTACACCTACCCTAGGAACGAACCTTGCCATACTCATACCTCCTTGGGACCCTACTAACACTCTTACTTGGGAACCTATGCCCTACTGCCTTTGGTGGGGTGGAAATAGACTTTGAAACCTATGCTTTATACCTCCGCTTTGGGAACATCCTGACACTCTGCCTTGGAAACTTCTTTGGACCTTTTATTCAGCCTTGGGTGGGACTAGCCTTTGGAACCTGTGCCTTTGGAACCTGTGCGTCAGAACTACTCCTTGGGAACTTCACCTATGCCTTGGGAATAGCCTGACACTCAGCCTTGGAAACCACCTTATAAAATGACTCCTCGGGACCTGACACTCAGCCATACTCCCTCAACACGCATATGAACAAACCTCGACAGCCTACCCCTTGACATCCGCTTTCAGTTCAACATTGGAAGTTCGCAGCCAGAACCCGAGTGTTAGTGAGGTGGGTGGGTCACCGATACTTATTTGATTCTTACAATGACGCCGCTTGCTGGCCGGACTTGAATGGATTTATTCCCCTAAAATCGCTAGCTAGAAGGTAAGGTCCTGGCACTCTATTTAGATATCTTGTTTATTTACCCATTGGGATCACTGCTGTAGGAGTAAACCACCCCATTGGAATGGAAAGGTTAAACGTCTCAATGCGATATTGTATATTAATTAATAGTTTTGTAGTTATAGGTCTGGCTGCTATGAGGAGGTTTGCTGGTTAGGTTTCCCCGCTAGTATCCTTTGGAACTACACGGAAAAATTAGAAAGCTTATTCGTTAGAGCTCGGGGGAATAGCCACTAACGGCTCTGATCTAATGTGTGGATACAATTGCATAGCTTCGCTTCCGCTCATGGGACTAAGGAGAGGATAAAACTTATTATTCTTAGCTTTAGCTCAGCAAAGTAAGGCCTCTTTCTTTCAAATAACGGAGACTTAAATAAAAGGTGTATCTTTCTTTTTAAATGGGTAAAACCATTTCTCTTTCTTTCTCATTGATGACTAGACAGAAGGCCTAAACAGGAGACCTAAGCAGGAGACCTAACCGGGAGGAAGGACTAGAACATAGCACCCATACCTCCTAAACGGAACCCAGCCCTAGACCCTTTACCCTCAAAATCTACCCTCGACCCTCTACCTCGACCTAGACGGAACCTTGGGAATGTGAGTGGTGATTACCTGCACTAGATGGAGGGAGGGACCAAGCGTTATATACGATTATTCAAAAGAGGGAGGTACACTAGTCAGACCTAGCCAATCCAAGATAGAGGGTCAGTCCAGTGGTCGCCAATAAGGAGGTCGCTGATAGATAGCCAGTGGTCTTCGATAAGAAGGAGGTGAGGTGGGTGGTCTTTGACAGAAGGTCTCCGATAGCTAGTAGTCAATGCCTGGGACTCTTTTCCGGTAGTTGATGCTAGCTGGTAGTCGATGCAATGAGTCATATAGTCGATCCAGGTGTCGGTGCTGCTACTCGACGAGGGGATTCGATCCAAGAGTCGATGACAGGTATTGATGGTGATACTCGATGCTGTTGATGCTGGTCTGCTACTCCATCCTACCAAGAGTCAATGCCAGGTTTAAATACAAGAGCTTATCCACTCGATGTCAGGTGTTGGTAAGGATACAGATAAGCGATAGAGATTAGAACGCCTTACGATACAGCTATTGAAAGGGATGAGCACGCCTAAGGTAAGGACACTCAATCGCCCAAAGGCAGAAATTGAAATATAGAAAATGAATATCCATCTTATTTCAGTTATTTTTCATTTTGGAGTTCGCTCTACGAAGGAAAGGACGTACGAAAGAAAGGGCCTGGTGCAACGTACTTACCTCCTTGGCGAAGTAACACGTGAACCACTTCACTTGAAGTACTTCGTTCATACGCCGTCACTAGATATTGAGATAGATATTTATCTAGCTAGATATTTCACTACCACATCATATATAAGAAAGACTGGCCTTATCGGAGTGACTTCAACTATTAAGTTACTTATTGGGTGGAGGGGCCTCAATCTCGGGGTGACTTAACTGGCGTGGCGACTATTTTCAATCTTCCCTCAATCTTCCCTCAATGCTTTCCTTACCGGCTCATGACTATACATGCCCAGGTCCAAAAGACAAGAGCCCTCCGGACTCATTTGACCGGGTCCACCCTCCCCATGTTTATAATCCAGTGAGTATGGATTAGGGAAAGCCAATGGGGAAAGGAGCATGCTTAACTGTACCTTACGAGAATATTTGTCGTCCAAAGATCTCATTCAATAGTCGAATATCCCCCTCTACGGTTTCAAAGCATAGATGAATTCATAAAATAACTTGCCCCGACGAAAGGAAATGGCCGGGTGGGGAAGATTCCCAATCGGTGGGGGAGGGAGCCTTCCTTTAAGAATAAATGATAGTAAAGGCCCAGAGATGGTTTTTCGGTTTCGAGAGCATGGTTTCCCTTTCTATTACGTATATAAGAGTGCTTCTTCCCTATCGCTCAGTGGGCCATTATAAGGGTCATTGGTAAGCCTACGGTCCTACTAGGTCCGGTCCACTTCGGTCCTATCCCATAGAAAGGTCAATTACCATCTACTAAACTTTGCTTTGGGCCTGACCCCTTCCTTTGCCTTGCTTTGGGGCTACTGCGACATTCCGCTTTATCGAAACAATAGCATGAAAATTCCGGGAATAAATATCCATTGAGGACCTTGTAAATTATCGTTCCATCTCGCTCTCGAGAAGGTGAATCATCCCCCGCTCTCGGCGACCTGAAGGCCTTGTACCGTCTTTTGTAACCTCCTATCCCGAAAGATCCTAAATAGCAAGCATGTTTATCACTGTAGGATCTTTATTGAGCATTTCATTCCCATGTTGAAATGAAAATCCGTCCACCGCCATCATTCACCTAATAGAGAAGCTAGGCATGAAAACGAACGAAAGAAGGGGTTTTAGCAAAATAGATTCCATAATGACTGGCACTAATGACTGTTGGTTGTGGCAATACAGCTAAAAAAATAAACGCATAGATTTTCATCCCAAAGGAAGGTATAGAACAGTTCCAGCTAGAACTCACTCCAGCGGCATCGAAATTATTGCGGGCAAAAGATATCCCTGTGTTAAAAAAGCATCATGTCTTCCCACCCAATCCGGGTACTTGGTCCAATCATTCCATTCTTGTTATTTATTAGCTCAATCTCGACCGCTATCTTCGTTCCAATGCCGTTTCAATAAGTGGATTAGAAATCTTTCTCATTTAGCGATCAATAAATGAGATCCATTCATTTCGTTGAGCTAACTAAAAGGAATGGAACCGGGCCAAGCGCGTGTAGGATTTAACCTTAAGTTACTGGTTGTAGTCAGGGGCCCTTCGCATGCAGGCTTAAAACAGGCCCAATGACCGAATGATCGAGCGAGATTGGCGGAGCATTAGCGGAGTCGCTCTGCAAAATGAGAAAAGAATTAGGTTTTAGCTTTTCACAATCACGTTTCGTACATCTAGATCGTATGTACACCTAAGATAAGGTCATTCAAAACTATTTCCTATATGCCCACGCTAGTAAGTTCCGAGTATAGTATATTCATCTGGGTGGGCGGGAATAAGAAAGTAAGCATAATCTGCTTATAAATTATTTCCCAATAGGAAAGAAGCAAGCATTAGCAAGCATATCTCTTCTTTATCCTAGTGGTGTTTATCTCGGACCAAACCAACCATTTGTATTCATTAATGATTCCAAACTGGATATGCTTATTTATATCCACGTAAATATTGGAAAGGCATATATATGTAGTAGGGGTGACAGAACGACCGGCTCCACACATGCATGTCGGTACCAACTAGACATATTGCTCTGGAAAAGACATTGGATCAAAGGAGAAAAATCCACAGGAAGTACTCTGAGGGAGCCTGACACGCACAAAATGAAGTAGAGTAGCCCAGCGACTAAACCAATCGGCAAATCAAAGGTATTATTCGCATTCACTATATCATTTTGTTCCGGGACAAACATTCCTTCTTCTTCCCTTTCAAAGAATAGAAAATATATTTGACTCCAAGGGTCGTAAAGGAGAGAGAGGTTTTGATAGCGGAGGGTTATTCTACTCTTAGCTAGTTGTTGAGGTTTAGACTTACTTTAAGGTACGTTCGACTGTTTGTAAAGCAGAGGTTATTCATTAGGTTAGGTTATTTAGGAGTTAATGAAGGAGGGGGGAGAGGGGAGCACCCAACAGGCGCTGGCTGCTCTTTCACGCTACCTTTCCAACACCTTTTCTAGCACCGATTGATTCATGTTCTTGATGGAAGAAGAGGAACGAGTTGACGGCGTTCACGCGGCAGCTTGCCCTATCACCCAGATAGATAACTGGGGCCTTCCATTGTCGTCCTTTATACCATTGTACCTTTACCACCCCCAACACGCATCCCCCACCCATGCTTTTGGCTTGGCCAATGATATATAAACCTCAAGGAACGCTTTTTAGCACCTACATCGACAGAGCAAAGCAACAACAGATTGCCAGAGGAAGTTGTTCACGGAGGGAGCCACCAAGGAACCCTCCTGCAGTGCATTGGATGAACCTCCAAACAAACCTTAGACGAGACCTGAATTTTCGAGACTCTTGAGGTAAGTAATAAGTAATTGCCAGGTGATGCCGTTGAACCATCAGCATCAGTGGAAGCATCACCCGCAGTAGATTATGTTTACCGAGCTTATGAACTTTACCCATTGGCAGATGCATATCCTCCTGTTCGAGAGCCTATTAATAGTACATACCTTCAAGAGGTCGAGATCCGGCCCCAGGTTCCCTTTATAGTTCCACTTATTGATCCAGGTTCCTCGCACCTCGCTTGGTGTACCTTGAATAAGCAGTTTCATAGCCACCTCGCTACGCATCTCTTTCAGTTCAAGGACCAACACCATAGCCCACGGATCAAGACACCTGAAGGGGTCCGCCTCTCAGGCACCAAAAACAAAGGCATAATTACTAGTAGTCAGATCAACTACTTTTATAAGCCGGACAGTGTTTCATCCGTTGACCCAGAACCATAAGAGGTAGCAGCAAGGGCAAAGGAAGGAGTTTCACTCCCAACAAAGCAAGAAGCACCCCTTCCAGATGCATATCGAGATTGAGATCCCATTTCAGTTTAATACGTTGATCCAGCAGTTTCATCCAGTGATCCCATATCCGTAAGATCCCGTTGATTCATAACCCGAAGCAAAGCAAGCAGGAGCAAAGGTAGTTTACCCCGCAAGGGCAAAGGCATAAGATGTGAAAACAAAGGAATTAGTATTACCCGCAGGGACAGGAGAAAAGGTGGGAAAGGCAACACCCCTTCCAGTTCTATTTTCACCATTTGAAGAACCACTAGCAGTTGCATATGATCCAGTTGGAGTTGAAGTCGCAGCTATAATTCCAGGTTTTTATTCAGTTGATTCCGTTTTCGATCGAGACAAAGACCCGAGATCGAGAGCTCCCAGTTTTATATCCTCTAGTTCGATATTATGTTCTAGCTGATCCAATTTCAGAAGCAGAGTCAGATCCGTCCTATGCAGTTCGAAAGCCAGAGCTAGACCTATAGCTGCAGTTACGAGGCCTTGGCCTATGTTTTTGATGCTTGCTTTTTAATTGGCTATCGATATGTATCTGGATCCGCTACCGGAGACTCAACAACTGGTGGTTATATATCTGTCAATGGGTAAGCCAGATCTGGAGCTGCCCCCATCCCTGTTGCCTATTGGAAAGAGAGAAAACCAGACACAGCTGCTGGTGTTGGTTCACTAGCATTATCAACTGGGTCTAGATCCGCTGCTAGCTATGGAACTAGGGACTATGCATGCAATGGATCATGGATTTGGAACCTAGCGAGCAGTCTTGAACGATGATTAATTAAGTTGGAATCTGGCCGATTGGATCAATAATTTGGTCAGCTTAATCAACTCACGCGGAGGCTAATCAGTGGAGAGCCCCATCTATAGGCGATTCCAAGCGAATGGATACAGCCATGCCCACCATATAGTCACCACATCATGTCTTCGTAATGAAAGAAATGCGTGCTGATTATCAAATTGTTTGTGTGTATAATCATGTTCGGATTCAGGGGCCTATGTCGGAGAGGTTTTATGACAATTAACAAGCACTTCCTCAGCATAAATAAAGGACAATGGTTATGGACAAGGGTGAGAGAGCAACTCTGTCAAGGTTATGGACACCTGTGGGCAACAGAACTCTGCTGATGGTATTGGAGTCACATTTATACACATTAATAGTGACATTAAACCTGTTTTTCCTATATCTATATTTAAATATCAGATGAAAGTATGAATCCTTAACTTGTGATTTCGAACCTATTATACATGAAAATCATCATAAATCGATCACATTAGTTTAAGTGGGTAATAAACACATTTGTACTTATGTTTATCTTAAGCTGTTCCTTCTCCTTATCCTTGAATCATTACAAAAAACTTCTATATCTGTTTACGATTTATCACATGCATGGATTTCAGTAAATGCTATAATTTCATTGATTGTATCATAAGTATGTATGCTTTTCTATGTGGTACAATTGCTGTGCAGTACGCTGCTCTTTTATTTTGTTGATTTTCCACAATGTTGATATTGCATTTTTATAGAATTTTTGTTGATTGAACTTTTTGCATCCATCTTATCTGTTGCCATTCAAAACTGAAACTGTGGATTCAAGAAAATTGCATACAGAATTGTGATTCGTTTACAGGAGAACAACAAGTATGGGGGAAAATTCTATTCGTAGCACGATCACACTATTACAACCAACAGCAAAGGCTCGCGAACGCTTGCATGGCTTCCACCTTTTGCATCACTTTCAGTATCCACTCAGCCTACATTAGCTTCAGCAAAGGCCAGTCTCTACATGTCCTTCCACATTTTTTCGGAGGTAACACCTGAGGTAAAATAGCATAATTTTCTGATTTATTATGAATTTAGGAGAATTTCATGAACATCCATTGAGCATTATTTATTATCATTCATTACACATCTTTACTACTTCCCATTTTTTTTAGACACGTCTCATCTTTCAATTTGGGGGAGTGTTGATTTATTTCGTTTCTTTATTATGACCATGTCCGTAATATTCTTTATCATCCATGGATATTCTTATTCATTCTCAACACCTACCTTATTCCATGTTTTACACCAAGCATAGATTTCAACACATTGTAGCAACCACCTCTCTTTGTTTCTAGCATCGCATGAGGACATGCTAATTCTTCAGTTTGGGGGGAGGGAATTGTTACACATGATGGATGTTTTTCACTTTTTTTCTCATTTAAGGCATACAATTTCATTTTTGTACAGTGCAGAAATTGATTTGCATATATCTTTAAAACTATGAACTGAATTTTTGTGATTTCTGGATAGTAAAGAGGTATCATTAAAATACACAAACCCAGATAATTTCACACTAAATTAGTTCATAAAATTATGCACTATCACCTACAACCATTTTGTTTATATCTCATGATCCATGCATCAAAATGATCTGATTTTTGAGAAAATGGTTAATGAATTTTGCTGTTACTTATGTCACATTTTTATGCAACTTCATATACATATAATTGTTATGCCTTTATCAAGATTGCTAAAAATGAATATCCATTATTTGAGGAAACATGCATTTGTTCCATCCATTTCATGGGTTGGGATGAACAATTTTCTTTGCTTGGTTAACACATGGGGTTTTGTCTTTGGATTGCATGAGGACATGCAATATATTCAGTTTTGGATTGCATGAGGGCATGCAATACATTCAGTTTGGGGGTATGTTGGGCCGTGAATACGACCACTTTTTATCACTTACTTCATCCACTTTTACTCTTGTTTATCATATCATTTATTATAATTTATCATATAAATCCATCTTATAATGATTTATGTTCTTATGGATGAATATTATTTCCTCTCCTTTATTTTTAATAAATTGATGATTATTATGCATAATTTTATCAATGATGGTTTATTAATATATTTTGTAATATCACTTACCATTTTAGCCTCCAAGATAATTGTCAGATTGCAGATTTGATTTCCAAATCATTATGAAATATTCCAACTCAGAAATTCGCTGGAATAGAAGTGATAGTTTTGCGGTTAAGATTCTGGGCAAATGAAGAAGAATCTGGAAAATCCAGAACATGGGTTTTGTCCAGAGCGGACCCAATTAACTTAGTAAAGAATGGTTTGCCCAAATTCGACATGTATTGAGAGAAACGCAGGGTTCTTTGAGTACGCTTTTCTTAGATTTGTTGTTGCGGCCGTCCTCCAAATCTCAGCTGCAAAGCCAAATTCGCCTTGCTCTTGTTCAAAGATTGTTGGAAATATATTTTCTGGTTGATCATATTGTTATGGAAGATTATATTTTCTATTTAATTTCTCCTCCTTCTGATTATAAAAGGAGAACATGTATTGTGTATTGAGGAGGATGGAGGAGAATGGATGATTATTGTATTCATCTTGTAACACTGTAATTCCTTGACTCTTGTGATCAAAGAGAAATTGATGTAAAAGCTATTCATGTTTGATTAATACAAAGAGACGTTTTCATTTCATTTCTCAAGCTCTATAGTAGCCCAGCGGTGCTTTCACCGGCGGTTGAGGGCCCGGCCCTGGTGGAGCGATCCACTGTTTGTATTTCTATCCTTTTATTTCCGTTGTGTGATAATCATGTTTGGCTTCATTATGATTGCAAAGTTAATTATTGTTGAATTTATTATTGTAATTGTTGTTCATTTCACATTGATGTTCCATTTCTGTTCATTTTTTATGCATAGTCTTCGATTAGCAAATAGATGAGTTATAGTTACATGTTGTTGTTCCTTTCCAGCTTTCATTTCCTTTAAATTGCTTTTATTGAATTTGCTCTTGTTTCAACTGCTTTAAGATCTCCAAATGTAGAGGATAGAGGCTTTTGCTTCCAAGTCCCCAGATTGGTTATCTTGCATCGATTTCTAAGGGAAAGAGTTACTGCTACTGCATCCCTGATCGATGTTTTGCAATATTGATGTAGTTTAATCTTTCCATTCATGTCACTATAAGTAGGTTTCTTTACAAGCATTTGTTACCTTTGCATTTGTTCTGTACTACATCTTCACAGCATTACTCTTGGATAAATTGCTGCCTCAGAGTGAGTACACTCTTGAAATAAAAAGTCGCTCCCAGATTGATAATTAATGTGAGATAAATAGGTGTTAAAAAGATACCTTTTATGCCTCGACAGTAACATTAGAAGGTAAGTCAAGAAATTGGTATGAATGGCTAGAACCTGGCATCTTGTTTTCTTTAAAGGATTTCCACAAGATATTTTGTAAACACTATATAGGGTATTGTCCATCTCTATCATTAGCTGAAAATTTTTGTGATAAATTTCAGGATATCATACAACACCTTATAGATAGTGATGATTTAGATAATTTGTATCCTGAAGATCTCTTAGCAGCAATTCATGATTTTCATTCTCAAAACATCTAACATGACAACCAAGAAGACTTAGTCGAGGAAGAAATCAATCAAGGAATAGAAGGAAAACCACAAGATCTCTCTGAAATCACAAGTGATGATTTATCATCCCTTCTAAATAAGGCTCAAGAAGACATTCAGCCCCAAAAACATCCTTCACAAGAAAGAGAGAACTATTTTACTTCTATCCAAAGAAAGAGAAAAATGCCTCCTCTTTTAACTGAAGAGGAAATAAATCAAATGCTAAACATGCAGCCAACTTCTAAGCCTTTATGTGAACAAGACATTTCTGTTCATTCTCCTACCAATCCCATCTACCATAAATCAGAAAGTGAACTTATAGATCAATTCAAAGAAGAACAAACTGATAATCCAATATGTTTGATTGGTGATGTTACTTATGTTGATAATTTTCCAAATTTTGATCAGTTTGATGATGATGTTCTCGAAACAGAAACTAACCTTGCAGAGCAATCAACAGTTGATTTGTGGGATGAATTTCACTATCATCAGCTTGAAAAAAGTAAGAAGCCAATATAGGTCACCTATGAAACTGATGAGGAAATCCTTCAAATTTTAGAAGTAAGTGAGGAGTCTCTGACTCTTTTCTCTACTTCACTTCAGTCCTTCAAAAATAATTGTCATATGGTTGGAAATCAACAGTCTTTCAGTTTTGATGATGAGGTTGGGAAAGATAATGAGTTTCTTGAACTAGTTGTTAATGAAAAGCCTTTTCCTAAAAGGGATGCAGCAATCATTTGGGACACAAAATCCTCCCTAGCTTCATAATTGCAGCCACCAAGTCCCATCGAATTTCAAATTGCAGATCGAGACTTGGAAAATGATAATCACATAAGAGTTGCTGAACTACTTTCACAAGAAGACTTACTGCCAAGGAATGCTCCTACTCATCAAAATGATGGCCTCCTCACAAAATTTAGCCCATTCATTCATAATACATCAGGTTTGCTAGAGTATAACATTGCAATATATGATGAGTCTACTAGTTCAGATGATCATGAGGAAAAGGTGGAGTTTCTTTCCCAAAAGAGTACCAAGTATAGCCAAGTGGAAGGAAGAGTAGCCCTGAATGGATCTTATGTCTCAAGTCCTCTAGATCAGGTATTATTCCAAGATCCATTTGTTGTTTTCCTTGAGAAATCTAAAGGAGGATTGTGTTCTGCCAAGAACAGTTTGTTGCAAAGTGTGAGAAAAAATTTAGGCACTATTGTTCGAAAACAAGTAAGGTGGAAGTGGCATTTTTATTTCTTCAGCACTCTCAAAGAGCTGAAACAAAATCCCTCATGGAATCATCTGCTTGATTGGTTGTGTTGGAAAATAGAATTCACCAAATGAATGTATATTATGTATAGGTTAGATTAGGATAGGTATATAGATATGCAAAATAATCTCAGCCTTATGAGCTTCTTTTTAGTTCTAGATTGTCTGGAAAAAATGAAAAAAAAAAAACACAAAAACAAAGAAAGGTAGAAAAAGAGGGCAGATTTGAAAAGTGGTACAGCCCCATACCCAAAAAATAGTGGTGATGAAAGTGTGCAAGCCTAAATGCCAATAATTGTGCCAAAAATTCTTGTTCAGTCATCTAAATTAATCATGGCTGAACATGTTTTCAATTTATTGTCGATAAGTTAGTGAAAGAGAGCTTGTCAAATCATTCAAACTTGACTTGTCAAAAAGGGATAGATTATGGAATGAAAGATACTGGTTCCACATGCTCAAAAAATAACCAAAGAGGAAGACGAGGATGCATAACAAATGATAGATCACAACCCTTATCTTTCTATTTTTACTTTTATGCAAAATAATGTTTGTGTGCAGCTTGTTCTTATGCCACAACTCATGGTAAGTCAGATTGCCTAATCTTGATTTAAACCTTGCTTTCAATTTCATGTTTATAGCTTAAAGAATAATGTTTGTCAAACAACTTAATCTTGACAAATGATTAGATTAGGTAGAAAATAAAGAGAGTTCATTAGCCTAATCTGAACTCTTGGAAGAGATAAGGGTACAATTAGATAGTTTGATTTTTCTTTTCAAAAAGAAAAATGTCAAGGGTTTGCCAGTTCAAATGCACCCAAGGAAGAAAAAATGTTAGGCAAGTAGGTTGGGTAGGTAGAGATGATTTTTATTTTAATCATGTTTTTTCATATTACTAAAGATCACAGCTTCAAGCAAACATCAACAAGTTAAAGAGGTAAAAATCTGCCCAATGGATGAGGCACTATTCTTCATAAACCAAGAGATCTGAAAGTTCTGGACACCTCCTGAAAAGGAGCTGCCCTCCCCAAGTGGAGCTTCCCTCCCCAAGTGGAGCCACTGTTAGTCATCCATAAGTTTCACTATCTGAAGATGACTAAGTATCAGTTCTAGATTTCTAGAAACAAAGTTCATGAACATTGTGAGTTCTAGAAATATCACGACCTTCATTACCCTTAGGATAAATTTTCACTATTTCATCATTCCGTCGTGTCAAGCTCAGATCACCCATCCCAGAAGACCCATCATGGGCTCATGTCACTCATTATCACTATGTTTCACCACCTTTGGCCTCAACCCTCTATTTTTGTTTTGCCTAAATTCCTCCATTGTCTATCTAGGGTTTTTAAGGGCATTTCTCTTGGTTTCATGACCTCCATGACTAAATCATCTGCAAGGCTTGTATCTTGATGCTCTTACACCTCCTCCTATCCTTGATATACCTTCACAAACACTTCCCATCACTCCTATCCCTCAAAATCATCATTTTTCTACAAAACCTAGTTTATTGCCACAAATTGACACTTTTTAAGACTAGGCCTGTACACTACTACATTTCGCGGAAATTCCGACACCTGTTTCCGACGCTTTTGACCAAATGTCGGAAATTTTCCCAAACTTTTTCCATCCCGCCCGAAACCGTCGCTATACCGACGTCTATAGAAAAGTGTCGTAATACCGACACTTAAACTAGTGTCGCAATTACGACGTTTAAAGGAAGACGTCGCAATTGCGACACCATGGCCCAAAGCATCGCTATTGAGACGACTCTAAACGTTGCAACGGCGACACAATGTCTAGGTGTCGCCATTGCGACGTTTGGAGGCACCGTCCTAATAGCGACGCCTTTTCCGCCGTCGGTATAGCGACATCTATTTTCGCGCTACATAAAAATACCAAACTTATATGGGCGCTACATAAAAATTCGAAACTTATATGCGCGCTACATAAAAATGTTTGGTATTTGTCGCAATAGCTACGTTTGATATCACGCGCGCATTCGCTCTCTGCTCTTGCAGAACAGCATTTGCGGTCAGCATTCGAGCTCAGCTCTTGCAGAACAACATTTGCCCTCGGCATTCGCCCTCAGCGTTCGCCCTCAGCTCTTGCAGAACAGCATTCGCCCTCAGCTCTTGCAGAACAACATTCGCCCTCAGCTCTTGCAAAATGGTAAGTTCTTACTGCAGGCCCTTCCTCCTATAGTAGGGTTGACTCTATTTGGGTTTTTTTGGTCAATTCCATTGGATTTTGTTAGGCTGTGGGGTTCTCTGTAGATGTCAAGAGTCAAGATTCAATACCCTCTATTATCTTCATCACCCAATACAAGATTTAAATTTTTCCCGAAGAAACGCTTATTAATTTGGCAGCCATTATTTCTCCCTGCTTTAAAAACCCTACATTTAAATGAAAAAAAGCATTGCATTTCAACTACAAAAATCTATTAGTGTTCAAATGTACATGTGTGCTACATTAACGTCTGATGTCACGCGCGCATTCGCCCTCCGCTCTTGCAGAACACCATTCGCCCTCAGCATTCGCCCTCAGCTCTTGCAGAACAGCATTCGCCTTCAGCATTCGCCCTGAGCTCTTGCAGAACAGCATTCGCCCTCAACATTCGCCCTGAGCTCTTGCAGAACAGCATTCACCCTGGATTCCCCCTCAGCTCTTTCAGAACAGCATTCGCCCTGCATTCGCCCTCAGCTCTTGCAGAACAGCCTTTGCCCTCAGCATTTGCCCTCAGCGTTCGCCCTCAGCTCTTGCAGAACAACATTCGCCCTCAGCTCTTGCAGAACAACATTCGCCCTCAGCTCTTGCAAAATGGTAAGTTCTTACTGCGGGCCCTTCCTCCTATAGTAGGGTTGACTCTATTTGGGTTTTTTTGGTCAATTCCATTGGATTGTGTTAGGCTGTAGGGTTCTCTCTAGATGTCGAGAATCAAGATTCAATACCCTCTATTATCTTCATCACCCAATACAAGATTTAAATTTTTCCCAAAGAAACACTTATTAATTTGGCAGCCATTATTTCTCCCTTCTTTAAAAACCCTACATTTAAATGAAAACAAGCATTGCATTTCAACTACAAAAATCTATTAGTGTTCAAATGTACATGTGTGCATCACTTGTGTAAGGTATTCCTTTTCCACTTTCACATTATCCAAGAATGTGTGTAGTATAGTTCATATTTTTTGTGATTTAGATTATCTTGAAAAAGGAAAGGTAAATTATTTCCCATGGAAAAAGAAGGTTTTCCCTTTTTATAGGTTGTTTGGACTTACGTGGAAAAATTTATGTTATGCCTTTCATATTATGTAGTTTAAATTTGAATTAACAGATTATTCTACATGAAAATATAATTACCTATGTGATGTCCTTCATCACTAATTAAAATTATAGGGTTTCAGTTTCCTAGACTCTAACTCATCTGATGCTAAATTCTAGGTTCTCATTGGTGGATCACTCTTCCATTGATTTCCTTTCCCTCTGGATCTTGTCATACTTTAAAAGTCATCGATGATACATATATTATTTCAGGTATCCCAAAAGGCTTTATAGTAGAACATATTATGAAGTTTTTTTGACACTTGAGGATTCTTTTTAGAACTGCAACGTGGTCTATGCTATCGAGTTATATATCAAGCAACTTGTCCTTAATAACCACACTATGAGGTAGGTTCAACCAGTTTGAACTTGTTGGGACATAGCATATGAAGTTGAGTGATGAGTCCATATCACAGGTCTATTATGGTGAAAAAAGTGAAGACATGTAATGATAGTTATTATGTTAACATTACTAGAAACATTTTCGAAATTATCCATGCTATCAAGATATCAAAATTCCAGGCATTAGGTGTCAATACTCGTAGCTAATAGATAATAATAATAATATAAAAAAATCACAACTTTATTCTTGAAATATGATTGTTACACATTGGTAACCTAGTTCATGAGTTACTATCACCCAAAGATTGCAAAACAAACTTAAAAATAAATTAAACCAACATGAGAATCCAACTAAGGGTTTCTCGACAAAATCATGCCATAACCTGGCATTTTGAAACCCAAATTTGAATCCATCATAAGTAATACAATGCAAACTCGGATGGATTTTCAATGCATGTTTGCATGCTACACTTATTCTCTGTCTAGATATCATTTTTTAAATGGAACCATTAGTCAAGCCCACAGTCCTTTTTATGTGAAAAATTTCAGCTCTATTTGAGCTCTTTTTTACTCCACCACCTCCATAAACCAGTGTTACACGGGGTCTCGCCCCCCCACCTAGGGGTCTAGATTCCTCGCCCCCTCGCGCTCCGGGGTCTTGGGGACTTCTAGGGGATGTTTCCCTCACGCCCCCTCACGTCCCCTCACCGCCCCTTTTAGTTTATGGTTTCGTGTTAAAATTTGATGTGCCACTTAGCATATTTGAGAATCGAAGTGATTCTGATTCAGATGGTGACATGGTTGATCTTGATATATTCGTGAAGAAGTTGGATGCAGAGACTAGTGGGGCATTAACTTGAGCATTTATGCTCATTTATCAGTATGATGATATCATTTGATATTCATATGTTATGTTTTATGTTTTATGTTTCAGACATAACTTATTTGCGTTTAAGTTTTATGTTTCAGACTTGAGTTGTAAACTTCAGTTTAAACTCTATTTTGAATCTTGATATAATATGTCATATGATATCTTAAAATTTATTTTCATTGTACATTGTTAGTAGTTACATTAATGATTATATAGTTACAAACTTACAAACTTACATGCATGATTGTATGATGTATGTTTTAACTTTTAACTTTTAAATTTGTTTCAATTATATGATTCATCATTCATCGATTTGTAATTTTATCATTTATGATTTATCTTTCATGATCGTTATGCTATTTGTATATACATTCTGCAAAATATAGTTACATTATAAATATTAAATTTTATAATTTTTATGACCCCGACGTCCCCCACGTTTCCTGAAAATTGGCAGGGAGCTTTTGCATAGGCCGCTCCCGCGCTCCCTCGCCCCCTCGCTCCCACCTCCGGGGGACTTGGTGGAACATTGCCATAAACATATGCAAACATATATCATGATCTTGGAATTCCATTACATATGTATGTGCCAATGTTCCATAATCTTGCCCCATCATCAATTTAAGAAATTTCCATTGACTATCAAATTATGGAGGGGGGGAACTTTTTGCTGCAACATTTGGCTCAAAATCGGGGACCATCTTCGTATGAGGTGAATGAGAACTATAGATATTTGAAGAAGTAGATTAGTGCCTTTTCCTCTGGCCATGGAGTCATATACAGTCATCCATCACAAAAATTTGTCTTTGTTCATTCTCACCTTGGAAGTTGCAAAAAATCATGCCCTAATTGAAACGACACTAAATTTGAAAGATATAATAAAAATGCAAGCTAGAAGTGCCCTATTAATACAAAGGGAAAACCTTCCTACCTACCTTAACTGAGATAAATTTTGATTGAATAGGAAACATGATATTTCCTATGGAGTTGATCCAACAACTTGTTAAATGTATGGGACTAAATCATGCATTTGATTTCCAGGGAAACATGCGCATTAAGAGAAAAAGTGCAGAATTAATGGAAAATCCATACATGCCACTTATAAAAACTACACCGAAAGGTCAAAAAATACTTAAGGCCTTAACTTAATTTGAATCCAAAAATGACAAAACAGGATTAGTGAAAACACGAGAGTGGTGTGGGTGAAGAACATAAATAAAAAGTGAAGATACCTTTCCCCAAGATGCCTTTGTCACCGTTGTATGAAAACATGTTTTCCTTTCCCTTTATACATGCAAGTGAATGCATTATAGGTATAGTGTTTTCCCAGAATAGGAGAAGCCTACTTAAATATATCATTCGTGGATTGAATGTTTGGGTGCCTTAATGTGCAATGACATGTTTCCAGGACTGAATTCAATGCAAGGCATATTTGAAACTCTAACTCTATCTTTCGGTGTCTTATTAGAAATTATTTCAGTTTTCATTTTGTGTTTTCAAGTTAGATATTGTTTTCAAGTTTTTACATTTATAATTTTATTACAATGTGGCAGACTGATCAGAGCAGTGCAGGAACAACCCCGAGACAGGATGATCGCGGAAAGAGGCCAGCGGAAGAACATGTAAAGTGCCAGCATTGCTCTATCTTTAGGTATTTTAGTTATTTACATAATTGAAATAATATTAATTTTGTTCAAATATGCGGACACCTAGCCATGGTACGCCTGATGATTCCCTCTTTGAGGAAGAGCTTTTTTCATCCCTATCTCCAGTGTTGTTGTTGCAAAAAAAGGCACGAGATGCAACGTCGGAATTTAATGCTTTGATAGATGCGCCTCAAACACCTGAAACAGAAGAGAGGATACAACATCTTATGAGGCGGCTAAATAGATATCAGGTAATAATAAAAAGTCAAAAGGATATTTTTTTTGTTCTGCATGAGATGAATTGTGATAGTTTGATTTTTAATTTTTACATTGACTAAACTAACAAAAAGTTCTTTTGTATGTAGCGTCTTCTGGCATTTGCTGAACTCGGTGTTGGTGGTAGTGGGACACAAGGGCAAGAGATTGCCCAACAACCCTCTCATACACCTTCTACTCCTTTAGGTGCTAGCCAAGAAACACACCTTGCCCAAGCAGACACCCAGCCAACCGCTGAACGTGTTGGCAATGATGAGGCTGATATGGCCAACTACATTATTGTGTTTCCTGGAGCTACACGTGTCATCTCCACGGGGACCATTAATGGCACGTTGTTGGTGAACGATGAAGGTGTCCCTATAAAGCATGTACAACTCCCAGGTAAATTTTAATATTTTAACTATTTCATGTACTTTATCTAAAACATATTTATCATGATTTTTATTTTTAAATTAATGATAATATCTTCTTTTTTCTTTTGGTTTTATTCTGTGTAGGAAACAATGAGTTCTACATGATTCTGGAGAGCCATGCGTTGGTAATTTTTGGCCCAACCATACGTACAGGGTGGAATTCCCAGAATTCCAACCTGAAAAAAGAACTTTTAGATTATCTAGAAGCCCTTTTGGGGTCGGCACATTTGACAGAAAAGCGGTGGCTCAGGTAGCCGGCAAATATTTGAAATATACCAGGGACACCTATAGGACGCAATTGCAATTTAACCCGAGATATGAGCGTCCTCTCGCAGTTTCAGAGAGTGAGTGGAGAGCACTCATCCATGACGGAAAAGAGAAAAGGGCAAAGAAAGAAGGAAAAATGCCAACTGGACCCGCAAGGTAAATTACAACTTTAATTCAATAGCTTTAATTTTCTTTATGTCTAAAATAAAAGTGTGCTACGTCATATCTGACTTCAATATTTTGATGCTAGGTTGCATGACACCTCAAAGGCAACCAAAGCTAGGATTGAGAAAAAGGGCCATCACAAGCTCGGCCAGGGTGGCTACTTGAAATTAGCTGCAAGAATTGTAATTAAGTAGCTAAACATCTTATAATTAATTGTATCGCCTTCCAACGTTTTTGTAATCCTATCAGATATGATTAAAAATACACAATCATATATAATGTAGGGTGATGACTTTGGAACAATAACTACAGAGGAAGATAAAAATATTGCTTTCCGTTTTGGCTATCAAGCTGTAGTTGAACGTCGCAGAAGCTTGGGGCACGTCCCAAGATCTACAATGCCTGATAAGGTAAAACATTAACCTTTCAATATATTTGTTTTCGTCCATAAATTTAATGTCTAACAACTTTGTTTAAATCAGGGGAGCAACACTACCGACGAGGTAAATAACCCAGTTTTAGAGCCAGATGTAGATGATCCTCTCGTGCAACTTGATCATTGTAGTGGGGACCAGGCCGACAATGCTGCTATCAGTGAGGGCCGTGACGGTAATTAATTTCCACTTATATTTTTTTCTAATTATACCTTGATGGTTGTCCTTATAATGTTTTTTGTTTAAATGACAGAGAATGTTTCCCTTGAGGATCTTACCACCAGAGAGGAAGACAGGGCAACAGTCCCAACGGCGACAACTGGTGCACCAGGTAAATAATCTCATTGCAATTTTTTTTATTAATATTACCGAACTAGTTCAATGATATTTAAAGATTGATAATTAAAATTTAATTATTATCTGTTTTTGGAGGCGATGCCCCGTCACTGGATGAGACCAGACATCGTGACAATGCAACTAGGTCAGCGGCGACAACTGGTGCACCAGGTAAATAATCTCATTGCAATTTTTTTTATTAATATTACCGAACTAGTTCAAGGATATTTAAAAACTGACAATTAAAATTTAATATTATCTGTTTTTGTAGGCGATGCCCCGTCACTGGATGAGCCCAGACATCGTGAATACGCAACTAGGTCAGCAGTGCGGGTTGAAAGGCACGAAACAGGAGCAGAGCACGATGATATTGATGATGTAATTAGGAGCTTAAAAAATAGGAAGAAGAAAAAGAAAATTTGACAATGTAAAATATTGTATTATTATAAGACAAACGTTACCATACTTGGAACATTTTTTTGCGTTATATAAAAAAATCATTTATCATACTATTTTTATGTCAAGCATTAATTGCAATGTTTCCTTGCGTACTTTTTGTTGAATTGTTTTTTTATTAGTTATTGAATATTTTTTTTTATGCTCATGAAAGTAAAAAATGAAATATAGATTGGGTATTGGGGAATTGAGAGTGATGTGAGGGGGGGGGGAGGGGCCATAAGAGCTTTCACCTTCACGTGGTTGGCCATGTTTAGTAGAGAATAATTTATTGGAGCGATTTAATCTTGGAGCAAACCTCCCTTGATCCAGCGTAGCAACAAAAAAGTCACTGTTGACTTAGTTGCTACTCTTTGAGATCGTGGGAGGCTTGTTCCAAGTTCATGCGACTCCAATAAATTGTTCTTGAAACGAAGAGGAGCTTATTCAGGTATGTTTTGACATTTTCAACATATGTTCTAACATTATCATAAGAATGCATCTTAGAGTAAAAAAAACTACATCAATTACTTGTATTTATTGTATAGATAATGATGGATTTTGATTGACTTGGCAGTGCAGGTACAAATCCTCTTGCATCATGAGCAATACAACTTGTCAACCGGGGTCATGTCCAGGATATTTTTGCTTGTGCGCTTGACCAGGTTCGTAATGTCACATTTTGTAAGTTCCTTTACAGTTCATAATTCAATATTAAGCTTGTGCACGATTATTATCTAGGTTTTTTGTATGTGTTTTTTCATCTATTTGATTGTAAGCAACTATGCATGTTTCTTGTTGTTCACTATGATTTCTCCCATTACCACTCCCAGGATGAATCCGACTTTATTGTTACATAGGTTACTTTATTGTTACTATGATTTCTCCATTTACGATTTCATAGGTTGCATCATGTAAAGTTGTCAATCTCAGGTTGGTGATGAGCTTTAGTTCTCCAGATTTGGGGCTTTTCTGATATTTTCTCCCTCATGTCATTCCTGCATCACCTCGTTGTTTGAGCATGCCAATTTTCTACCACTTGTACCAATTGGCACATGTCAATCTCTGAGTGGTGCCACATTTCACCTATTTTCGGTGAGAGTTTAGGGTTTCTCTAACATAGCTTCAGAAATCCGATTCAGTGCCTGCTTGAATATTGTCACATAATACTTATGGTTTGGATTGATGAGCATGTTTTGAATGGTTGGTTGATTCATAAGAACCACCCATAAATCTCCCTTCCTCTAACACAGAGAAAATAAAAATTTCTTTGACAGGAGACAGAGTTTCAATACTTTGAAAACAAACTTCTATTCCCTTCAATAACTCAAAAAAAAACTATTACACTTCTTCCTCATTGAGAGGGATTACAAAATTATGACTGCTACAAAACGCAGTGCATAAAACCAACTCACTGTCTGTTCAAAACAAACATACTCTGTCTCTAAGACACTCTGTTGTGTTTTTCCCTTTCGCACTGCTGTGCATACACACTTAAAAAGTTACACTCAATTTTTCACTTTTTACACACTGCTATGTAATAAAAAATTTACGTACTGTCTATAAAAAAAACTATCAAGCTTTTTCGACCTTTTTATTTTTATATGCCGGAACATATAAAACATATTATAATAAACCCTCTTTTAAAAAAAATAAAATTAAAACTAAATTCTATGGCCCACCTTTCATTTCGCATATGATATATATATAACATATGTTTAAAACATATGTATATATTAAAGTATCAAAACATTAAAGAACCCTTTCCGTCGGACTTCAAAATTCTGAATAGATTGAATTTCAAACCAAATTCGCGTTCCAAAATGGGATGCTGACGTCTGCCTAATTTTAACTCGAATTCTCAATCCAATGTGCCCTATAAAAAATTTGGGTCTGGTTTTCAGGATTTCAGATTCCCTTCAATTTCATGTGATCCAATATTAATGCTCCATGTGTCCTCCTTTTGAATTTACAAAACTGTCGGGTAAATTTTTGTTTGTTTAATTTCTGGTTGGTGAATTGCGTTAATGCTGGTTGTTGTGTTTAAATACAATCCTGTACAGAAATATGGCTGCGGCCGTCTACAAAAAAAACTTGCAGGAATTTTAAATGCTGAATTAAATTTCTGGATGGCATGCAAGCAACCTCCAAAACAAAATGTTGCTGCTGCATCCGTCCTTCTGCTGCAGCAGTTGAAGTTAAAATTCAACAGCACAGGGTTTAATAAGTGAGGGTGTAAAGGTAACTTTTTGTCGATGGTGCTGGATTAAGATCATCTATTCATTTTTGTAGGGTCTTATGGTGTTTGGTTTTTTAGTTTTGGGTTGGGTTTATTGAGTCTAAGATAGTTTTTGAGTGAAAAAATTGCTATCGGGTATTAAAAAATTTTGGTTCTTTTGTCAAAATTTATGAGCTTGTTAGGAAATACAAAACTGACAATGGTTGTATCTTAAATTTGTGGAAAATAATTTGAAATGAAACCTTTTTGTTTAGGTTGTTGCAGCAGGTGCAAACCCCATTCAAATTACTAGAGGCATTGACAAGACAATAAAGGCCCTTGTTTCGGAACTCAAAATTTTGTCAAAGGAGGTAAACGCTTGCCTTTTGAGTAGGCTGGTTTTCCTTTTTGCTGATGGTTTGGTGTATCTAATTGAATTAGTTGCCTAAGGTATTTTTTGGTTGCAAACTCCTTTTCATTTTTCATACAGTATTGGCCTTGTGGAATACATTTGATTGTGTGGTCTTGTTAGATCTACAACATTTATAGTTGTTTAGTCTTATGGCCGAGGTGCACTTTTATTATGGAAATAGTTGATGCAATATTGTCATTTAATCCTTACTGCAGGGTAGCATGTTGAGAAGTTTTTGTGAAACATTTGGTATTCAAAATGACACTTGATCCTATACAGCATCATGCACTTGACTTCAAAATTTATATTCAAAGTGTGCCAGACAATTCTTGCAAAATTTCAAATATTTAGGTTGTTTTAAACCATTATCTTTTTCATGTATTGGATGCTGAAAATGTGAAAAAGACTTTGGTATGAAATCAACTGGTGAATAATTTCCAGCACAACAACCACTTCCAAGACATGATTTAGAAGTAGAACAAATGTGCTTATGAAGCATAGAAAGATATCCTTGATGCATTGTCAATGTTTGGCTAGGGTTATTTTTCGAGAAAATAACTCCTTATTCCTAGAATAGTGATCTTCAATACAAGTAAATGCCAGAGAAGAGAGATCATCGTGTGACGCAACAAAACTGAAATTGGACCCCCAAGGAGAGCTGGTGTGTCTACAATCGCTCTGTCAGCATTTTCCCTTGGTGTACCTTGTTCTTTTCCTCCAGCCTGAGTCTTAATTGACTTCTTCTTTCTTCGGGTTTATTTATCAAATTCGTAGAATTTGATAAATAAATACTATCCACAATGGTTGGACTTTAATTTATATTCCCAACTTTATATTATCTCCAATCCTTATAACCAATGTTTAACTTTCAACACTTTGTATTTATACTCCACGTTTCTTTTTAAATAAATAACTTGTAGTGAACTTTCGGCTCTATATTTCACCACCCAGCCTTACAACAATCACCCTCCAGACTTATGCTAATTATCCGCCAATCGTTTAATTAAAAAATTTCATTATACTCCGGCCCCACCTATATATATCAATAACCAATCAAACACTCGTATCGTACCTGGCTATCCTTCGCACACCTTAGTTAACCTCCGGGCAAGTTCAACATGCGACCACCGTCCGATGGCCCTTCTCCAAATCAACGACTCTTGGCAATTTCGCTCGGCTTCCAACGTCGGGTTTTAACGTGCAATGGCGTGGGTTAAACGGTTGTTTGCTGGGGTCACTTCGCCACGTGTCGCATTCCCTATGGAATCGCTCGCGAATAGGAAATACCGCCTACTCCGCAAAAGCGGTGCGATATGGGCAACCAACTTTTGTGATTCCGCTCGTGGTTTTGGTAGAGGGCTTGACCACGGGTGCATGTCTGGTTCCGCTATCCTTTTTTTTGTTAACTCATGTCCAATCCTCGGGTCAGGTTTCGAAAGCACAAAAATTTTGTCTCTTTATTAAGCGGGATTTTAATATGTGTATTATCAAAGAAAACCAACACAAATTTTATAAGATGGGATCAAACAAAATTGTTCTTAAGTCGAGCCCGCCGGACTTCAAACGGCGATAAACCATAATTCAAACCAAATTCGCGTTCCAAAATAGCCTGCTGACGTCGGCCAATTTTGTGACGCGATTTTCTTATCAAATTCGCCCTAATATTTTACGGGTCCGGATTTCCACTGCGCGAGCGGCCCAAACAAAGATCCGCTCCAATCAATTTCTGCCACGTGTCCTCAATAAAAACTTGCCCTGCTCCCGGCTGCGAGTGCATTCGATGGCGTTTAAGGTGATGGGACATGGATATGGCGATTTCATATCATTCGCATTAACATTTAACGCTGTTCAATTAAGTTTTCACATCAAATCTAGATTAATTAATTTTTAACAATGTTCAAGATCGGACCTCCACTCCTCTGAGCGATTCCGCACGCTCCAATTTGATCCGGCCTTCGGCTCTCATTATTAATGATCAGAGATTCATTATGACGGCGGTCCTTTGATTGCATTGCAGACGGGTCGACATAAAAAATGGCGTTTAGCCATGGTTTTTCAGACAAGCCGGTTGCTGGATTACACTGTCTGGTACCTGTGACGATAAGGAGAAGTGGCCAGCGGAACTTCTGCCTAGACTTTGCTGCATATTTCCATTTCTCTCGGTTCTGTCTCTGTCTGTCTTCCTCTGTTAATTGGAATTCTGCTTCTTCGTCTCTTGTGCCCACTGCGATTGCACCCATGCCTCGCGTGCGTCATAGGATGCGTTGCCGCAGGGGGAGCACTAGAGGTCAATCCCGGCACGCTCCCTCCAGCACCTCAACAGAGGCTAGTTCACCTTCTCCCATGACACGCACTGCGCAATTTTCCTTTGATTGCACTCTCAACCGCCCGCGAATCACAGCTGTAGTCACTATGGTCTTCCGCGAGGAGGCCCAAACGCAGGAAGAATGCACCCGTCCGGCGGGTCTGAGCGGGTTTTAATTTGTTTTTCTTGCTTAGCAGGCCCAGTTAATTGGGCTGCTTTTAGTTTATTTTACTGTGTTGGACCTTTAAGTAATATTTTTGAATTATGTAAATTAAACGTTCAAGACTGGTTTCCCCGTATGAGGGCAGTCTTCTTAATTTTTTGATTTTTTGATGACAAATTTGCCATGAGTATGGCCAGGCAATGTTTTTGACTTTGGTGTAATTTTATTCGCAATGTTAATAGATTAACTTTACTTTGAATTCTCACATGATTAGCGTTTTTCTTGATCTGTTCAAGGATTTTGGGTACTTTAATTTGTATTTGGAACAATGGACGTCGGTACTCTATATGTTGCTTTACTGTTCTACATACTACTATTTCACTTTCTTATAGATGCCTCGGGAATATTTGAATGCTTTCTCAGATTGTCGATAATCTCCATGTGGACAGTTACTGGATTTTATATCATGTCCCTGTATGTGACATGGGGTATTTTTCTATCATTGTCTGGGGTGGGACTTCCACTTTTCTGGATGGATATTTGGGTTCCAATCTTCAGAGGTGAAAATGTAATGACTTCATGGACTGTTTTACTTCATATAATATATTCAAAATAGCATTTTTTCTCTTCTGAAAAAAAAATGATTAATGTTTATCATTCTGCCTTCAAAACTAGCGATGCGGGTCTATGTTGCTGGTTTATTGATATGGTCGGATGGTCTTTTTATATTTTGGACATATCACACTCCTCACATGATTAGCGTTTTTCTCTGTTCGAGGATTTTGGGTACTTTAATTTGTATTTGGAACAATGGACGTCGGTACTCTATCTGTTGCTTTACTATTCTACATATTGCTATTTCACTTTCTTATAGATGCCTCGGGCATATTTGGATGCTTTCTCGGATTGTCGATAATCTCCATGTGGACCGTTACTGGGTTTTATATCATGTCCCTGTATGTGACATGGGGTATTTTTCTATCATTGTCTGGGGTGGGACTTCCACTTTTCTGGATGGATATTTGGGTTCCAATCTTAAGATGTGAAAATGTAATGACTTCATGGACTGTTTTACTTCATACAATATATTGAAAACATCGTTTTTTCTCTTGTGAAAAAAAAAAATGATTAATGTTTATCACTCTGCCTTCAAAACTAGCGATGCTGGTCTATGTTGCTGGTTTATTGATATGGTCTGATGGTCTTTTTATATTTTGGACATATCACACTCCTCACATGATTAGCGTTTTTCTCTGTTCAAGGATTTTGGGTACTTTAATTTGTATTTGGAACAGTGGACGTCGGTACTCTATCTGTTGTTTTACTATTCTACATACTGCTATTTCACTTTCTTATAGATGCCTCGGGCATATTTGGATGCTTTCTCAGATTTGTCGATAATCTCCATGTGGACCGTTACTGGGTTTTATATCAAGTCCCTGTATGTGACATAGGGTATTTTTCTATCACTGTCTGGGGTGGGACTTCCACTTTTCTGGATGTATATTTGGGTTCCAATCTTCAGATGTGAAAATGTAATGATTTCATGGACTGTTTTACTGAAAAAAAAATGATTAATGTTTATCACTCTGCCTTCAAAACTAGCGATGCTGGTCTATGTTGCTGGTTTATTGATATGGTCTGATGGTATTTTTATTTTTGGACATATCACACTCCTCACATGATTAGCGTTTTTCTCTGTTCAAGGATTTTGGGTACTTTAATTTGTATTTGGAACAATGGACGTCGGTACTCTATTTGTTGCTTTACTATTCTACATACTGCTATTTCACTTTCATGGACTGTTTTACTTCATATACTGCTATTTCACTTTCATGGACTGTTTTACTTCACTGTTGTAGGGTCTTGGGTACTTTAATTTGTATTTGGAACAATGGACGTCGGTACTCTATCTGTTGCTTTACTATTCTACATACTGCTATTTCACTTTCATGGACTGTTTTACTTCATATAATATCTTCACTTTCATGGACTGTTTTACTTCATTGTTGTAGGGTTTTGGGTACTTTAATTTGTATTTGGAACAATGGACGTCGGTACTCTATCTGTTGCTTTACTATTCTACATACTGCTATTTCACTTTCATAGACTGTTTTACTTCATATAATATCTTCACTTTCATGGACTGTTTTACTTCATATAATATCTTCACTTTCATGGACTGTTTTACTTCACTATTGTAGGGTTTTGGGTACTTTAATTTGTATTTGGAACAATGGACGTCGGTACTCTATCTGTTGCTTTACTATTCTACATACTGCTATTTCACTTTCATGGACTGTTTTACTTCATATAATATCTTCAAAACAACGTTTCTCGTCTTTTAAAATTTTAATTTTTTTAAAAAAAATTGAACCCTCCGTCGGTCTACCGACGCCTTGTAGACGTCGGAACTGCGACAATCAAGAAACGTCGGACGAGAGACAGTATGAAAACGTCGGAAGCGCGACGTGCTAAACGTCGGAACTGCGACAACCCAGAAACGTCGGAAGAGAGACAGTATGAAAACGTCGGAAGAGCGACGTTCCAAACGTCGGACCACATATCGTCGGAATTACGACATCTTCCAGACGTCGGAAGAGTGACGTCCAAAACATCGGACCACGTTTAGTCGGAATTGCGACAGTTTACAAGCGTCGGAAGAGCAACGCCAAAACGTCGGACCACGTTTAGTCGGAACTGCGACGGTTAATGAGCGTCGGAAGAACCACGTTTAGAACGTCGGAAGAGTGACGCCTGTTCGGAACGTCGGAATAAGTGTCGATAGTGCGACACTTTTTACTTGCGTCAGAACGGCGACGGCATGAGAAACCACGGTTTGTCCACCCTTGAACTGTCGCTCTTGCGACGAATATGTGTCAGAATAGCGACGAATTGGCCGTCGGAATTTTTGCCAAATTATCTAGTGGTATTTTGACCTTTTGGACCCCTTCCCCTCACTAAATTCCTAAAATTCCACTTTTCCCTACTGCATAACATCTATCCCTATCCCCTAAAATTTCCCCAAGAATTTAGACAACCCTTAACCCCTTCATTCCCCTCCCTCTGCAAGGTATTTCTAAATCCTCACACCAAACCCTAATTTCCTCTTCCAACTAAGCTAGGGTTTGAGATGAAAAGGAGGAAAAAGAGAAAATGATTCTTTTGATAGATCATGTCAGCAATAATAATTCCATAACAGCTCATAAACATCATGCCTCCATCATTTTCCAAGAATTCATTCCAAGGACCAAGTCATTTGCCACACCTAGGGCCAATTTTTATTCAAACTATGTTTATTACCAAATAGAGATGAATTTGGAAAAAGTGAGAGAGTTTTTGGTTTATAATAGGGCCAAGAAGAAAAAACTCCTTCCATTTTTACACAGGTATCATGGTTTGAGATCAATGTCAAAAATACAGGTGTCATGGGAGAAATTCTACACTTCTGGAGTAACCTTGGGAAAATCCGTTTTTCTCACAGTTGGAGTGTCCAAATGACTTTCTTAATAGGTCACATGAAAAATATACTTTAGGATATTTCCAATGAGATATCATGAGCTCAATTTAGAATTGATGAAGGCATCAAAAAGTGGTCTGCACCAGCACTTTGCATTTCTGCACCAACATTTAGCACTTTTTGACCAGTGTTGGGAGAATCAATTTTTGGATAGGTAAATAAACACCAAATAGAAACAAAAAAACTTTTTGGAAATTAGAATCAAACCAATTTCCAATGAGATATCATGAGATCAATTTGGAGTTGTGGAAGGCCTTCACAAGTTGTCTGCACCAGCACTCTGCATTTTTGCACCAACACTCAGCACTTTTTGACCAGTCATGGGAAAATAAACTTTTGACAATGTACATCAACTTCAATCAAGAAAAAAATTGTATATTTGGAAATTATACAAGTCAATATTTCCAATGATCTATTACAGAGCTCATTCCGACACTGGGAAGGCCTCCAAATGCCCTCTGAAAAATGGCACTGTGCACAGGAGAAGTTTTTATGTTTTTGAAATTTTAAGGCCCTAGGGGCGTAGCACCCTAGGCGCTACGCTCTTTTTTGGGGCATCCTCAGCTGCTAAAGTTTAAATTTTTGGTTTTTTCATGTCACCAGCAGTCTACCCACAAAATTTCAGGTCAATTGGAGCATTTTTGCCCCATCGAAAGGTCAAACAACACCCAAAATTTGACCTTTCTGCCTCCTTTTCTGAACAGGTGTTGTGCTCTTGGCAACCTTGGATTTTTCCATTTTTTGGAAAACTTATAGAGGTCAGATTGGGGAAAAAAAGGTATATTTTAAAATTATACTCTTCATGATTTCCAATGAACCATCACGGAGCCAAATCTAACATCGGGAAGTGATCCAAAACTTGGTTTCAAAACAACCTATTTTCTGCAAAAGTGGCGCTACACTCCTGGACTGTCTTTTGCCAAAAAGTAAAAAAAACACACAAATTTATGGAAAGATGATTTTTTAATATTTTCTTGGGAAAATCACTCCAGATTTGATTGAGGAGTTATGTTATGATATTTTTCATTTATTAGCTTAGATATTATGTGTCTTGGGCCTTGCATGGTCATTAAGCACATTTATGACATTTATGGCTAATTAGGGTTTCTGGAAGCCTCTTAGGGTTTCCACCTCCTCATTTTCTCCATAAATAGAGCATGATTCTCTTATGTATTGGTTGGATTTTGATTACTTATGCTGAAGAAAATACATAGTCTCTTGGAGTTTTTTATGGAAATTTGATGTCTTGGAGCTCATGCATGCCCTGGTTTGCTTGTTGATGGATAGAGACTGTTTGCAGGATCATAAGCTTGGTTGATGGTGAAGCTTTCCTTATGTTCATGTTTTCTAGTTTTCCATTATGTTTTCCATCTTGCTATGTTGCAGTAGGACAAAAAAATTTAGATTAAGAAATGTTTCCTGATGGCACCTTACTTATGTTTGTCCTTCACTGCCTTAATGTTTTCTTCTGTTGAGATATGTTAGGGAATCCATTTCTTGCTCTCTAAGAAATTCTTAGCTTATCTATTTCTTGAATGGTTTAGATCAGTTAGTGTCAAGTATGATTTATGGCTAGCCCTGCATATTGTTGCTACTAAAATACTCTATTTTGGAATTAACTCTTTAAAAGCATCTTTACCTAGCTTTTTCAAAGAAGTTTGTTTGAATCATGCTCTTTGCCTTTACTTAGTTGAATTTGTTTCAAAGAACCTTCACAGCTATAACTTTAGATGTTCAAAGTTTTCTCTTCTTCTATGGTTATAACTACTTGTGCATCTTGAATGTTTTTCTGCTCTTGATAATGAAATCTATGAAAGTTAAATAAGTTTCTTGCCTTTCTATAATTTCATTTGAATGTTTGTCTTGGATAATCATTTGTGTTCAGTTTGAAATAAAAAGGATTAGGTTTCACTTATGAATTTGATTCTCTTTCCATGCTTATGATTTTCTAACTCCCTTAGTCTAAAAAGTTATTAAGGATTCAGTTCTTGTTAGGTCCCTATATCACTAGTATAGCCCCTTATTATTGTTAGTGTAAACCCCTTATTGTTATTATTGTACCCTTGTAACCCCCATTTTGTTATTATTGTGCCCTTAAATTATTGTTGTTAGGTCGGCTAGGATTACATTGTGGCCCACTAGGATTACATTATGGCCCCATGGACTCCTATATATAGAAAGGAGGTTTTGTGAATTGTATCATCCAAGAATTGTTCATTTATGTAATGTATTGGAGGTTTCCCCCTCGAAGTGGCTCATTTCTAAGGCGTTTATATCTCTTTTCTTCTCTTTTGAGTTGGTTACACAACATTTGGTATCAGAGCTTTGGGATTCTAGGGTTTCGCTGCTCCAAACAGGTCATCGTGGCATTTTCGCTATAACTTTTTTTCTACGAAGCTTCAGAAGCTGAAATTTCTAGGGTGCGAAGCTGAAATCTTGAGAAAGGTTGTCTAAAAATTTCAGATCTTGGTTCGCAATATTTGAGGAGATATCATCTGTGGAAGTTAGGTATTTGTTCAGTCTCATAAACAGGTCATCGTGGAATTTGCGCTATACATATTTTTGTACGAAGGGTCAGAGTATGAAATTCATATGTTGCGAAGCTGAAATCCTGAGGAAATTCGTCAAAAAATTTCAGAACTTGGTTTGCAATATTTTTGGAGATATGATCTGTGGAAGGTAGTGCTTTTTCAGGCTCCTGAATTTCATCTCAAAGAGGTGATCGTGGGAAAAGTTCAATAAATCTCTCTCTGAAGATTGGATTTGAGTTCCATCAAAAGTGGTCACAAGTGCACAGCCTGTAGTTTCTTCGCTATCAATTTCAGAGACAAAGAACAAAACAGTGACACGTGGCAAGTCGTACAAGTTCGCTCTACTGAACCAGTCCAGAATTAGGTCATTGTGGGAGATTGGACACAACTTTATCTTGGAGCATCAAAATCAGGTCAGACCTGTGGCATTTGAAAGAAGCTTCAGAGGGCTACTACAGGGCTGAATTTCAGATATCGAAGATTTTCAAGCACAGAGATAATACAATTTCAATATCGAGCTCCTCAAAGCTAGTACAAGGTGTGTATTTTTTTTCCGAATTGCATAAGTCTTGTTTGAAGAATCAAGTTGAATTGATTGCAAGGGCCTATTGTAGAATAGATATCAATATTGGAGTCTGAAATGGCCCCAAAAAATAATTCAACACCCATTAAGCCTTTAGAAGGCTCTACTATTACTCATGAAGATGAAGAATGGCAACATGACATGTCAAAATTACAAGAGCAAATGCAACAAATTTCGCTCTCGCAAAGAACAACAAAAAATGAAATGGAAGTTTTTAAGAAAGGCGTGGAAACTAAGATGAATGGTTTGGAAGCTAAGATGGATGGCATGGAAGTCGGCATGGAAGCTAAGATGGATGACATGAAGAATGATCTAAAAGCATACATGGAAGGCTTGATGACAAGCTTAAAACCAAAAATGATTCCTAATGGCGGAAATATAGGAGAAGAACCTCCTGATGAGAACAAAATAAATGTTAATCATGATTCCATAAACTCGAATGTTGGCAGAAAGAACCACCATATTCCAAAAATGGATATGAGGAAGTTTGATGGAAAGGATCCTGTAACATGGATACTACAGATGGAGCAATATTTTGATCTCCATAACGTGCAAACCACGCAAAAGGTACGCATTGCAACTTTACATTTAGAACAAAATACATTTGTATGGTATCAATGGCTTTGCTCCCGTAAAAAAATTGTCACTTGGTCAATTTTTACGGAGGAAATGATAGCACATTATGAGGATACAAAGAGCAACACCTTCTTCACCCAATTGATAAATCTCAAACAAAAGGGTTTAGTGGGGCAGCACATTGAGGACTTCCAAAAATTGAATATAAGGGTAACTGATATTCCAGAGGAACACGGGATTGATCTCTTCATAGGCACTTTAAAGGATAACATCCAACATGAAGTTCGCGTTTTGGAACCTGATTCATTGGAGAAGGCATTCAGGTTGGCAAGAAAAATTGAATGTAAAATTATGGCGACGAGGAAGCCTACCACTCACTTCTATAAAGAGGGAAGTGTTGCTACTCCTAGATTTCAACAACCTACAAGGTTGACACCACAACAATTGGAAGAAAAAAGAGCAAAAGGGCTTTGCTACGGTTGTGATAGCAAATACACTAAAGGTCATAAGTGTGCTGAGAAGAAATTATTTTACATAGATTGTGAAGAAGAAGAAGAAAATGAACAAGAAGAGGATATACACCGGGAACCACCCCTAGAAGAGGAAGAAATGAATCCGACCATATCGTGTAATGCACTGGCAGGAATTACCACTCCTCAAACTCTCAAGATAGAAGGACATATAAAAAAGAAAAGGGTAATAGTGTTGATTGATTCGGGTAGCACCCATAATTTTATTCATTATAAGGTAGCCAAGGAATTAAATTGTTTCCTATACCCAGCACCAGAATGTCAAGTGATGGTTGCAAATGGAGGAACTATAAATTGCTACGGAAAATGCCATAATATCAAGCTAACCATGGGGGAATATGTATTGACTAGTCCAATGCTTGCCATTCCTATGGGAGGTGCTGATGTTGTACTAGGAGTACAATGGTTACAATCTTTGGGGACGGTAGCTTTTAATTTTCAAGAACTTTTCTTGAAATTTTTTTGAGAAGGAAAGGAAGTCGAATTACGGGGTATTGCGGGGAAGCCAGGAAGGATAATAAGCTCTAATGTCATGACAAAGCTTCTAAAGAAAGAACAGCGAGGCGTAATTGCACAATTATGCTCAATAGAAGTTCCAACATCAAAATCATCTATTTCTGCAGATCTCCAACAAGTCTTGGACAATCATTCCAAGGTGTTTGAAACTCCAAAAGGACTCCCACATATTCGTGATCATGATCATGCTATTCATTTGATTCCAGGAAGTGTTCCTCCAAACATCGGGCCTTATAGATATCCTTACTTCCAAAAGAGCGAAATTGAACGTATGATTGCAGAAATGTTAGAGGCGGGTATAATTCAACCTAGTCAAAGTTCTTTCTCTGCTCCTGTAGTATTGGTACACAAGAAGGATGGATCATGGCGAATGTGTCCGGATTATAGGGAGCTCAATAAGCTCACCATTAAAGATAAATTTCCCATTCGTGTGATTGATGAATTATTGGATGAATTACATGGAGCAATTTATTTTACCAAGTTGGATCTTCGTTCAGGATATCATCAAATTAGAATGAAGACTGAATATATTCCAAAAAAAGCATTTCGAACTCATGAGGGTCATTATGAATTTTTGGTCATGCCTTTTGGCCTTACCAATGCACCTTCTACATTTCAAGGGTTGATGAATTCCATTTTCAAACCCTTCCTTATAAAATTTATGCTAGTATTTTTGATGATATACTAATCTACAGCAGGTCTTGGAAGGATCATGTTGAACATGTTGACAGGGTGCTCAAACTATTGCAGGAGAAACAATTATATGCAAAAAAGTCCAAATGTTTCTTTGGAGTACAAGAGGTGGAATATCCGGGTCATATTGTATCTCACGAGGGGGTTAAAGTGGACCCTAACAAAATTAAAGCCATTAAGGAATGGAAAGTTCCCACAACCATAAAGCAGTTGCGAGGATTTCTCGGGTTAACGGGGTATTATCGCAAGTTTGTTAAGAATTATGGGAGAATAGCAGCACCTCTAACAACATTATTGAAGAAAGATGCATTTTCATGGACTCCTGAAGCAACTAAGGCCTTTGAACGTCTTAAAGAGGCAATGTGCCTAGCACCGATCTTAGCTATGCCAGACTTCACAAAAACCTTTATTGTGGAATGTGATGCCTCAGGAAATGGAATTGGTGCGATTTTAATGCAGGAAGGAAGACCCATTGCTTTTGAAAGTCGTCCAATCAAAGGAAAGTATTTACAGAAACCTATTTATGAGAAGGAAATGTTAGCAATACTGCATGCACTAAAGAAATGGCGAACTTACCTAATGGGAAGACACTTCAAGGTAAAAACTGATCATGATAGTCTTAAACACTTTTTGGAACAAAGACTATCGTTAGAAGAACAACAAAAATGGGTCACAAAGATGTTGGGTTATGACTTTGAAATAATCTACAAAAAAGGAAAGTTGAATGTTGTTGCAGATGCACTCTCAAGAAAGAATGAAGAGGTGGAAGCATTGCTTTGTGCCATTTCTATTATCCAACCAGATTGGATAACCGAAGCAAGAGATGAATGGAAGAAGGACAAAGATGTATGGATACTCATTCAAAAGTTGCAGCAAGATCCTAGTACATCTGATACATTTAGTTGGAAAAATGATTCCTTATGGTACAAAGATCGCTTATATCTTTGTAAGAATTCCCAAACAAAACAAAAGATTCTTCTGGAATTGCACACTTCTCCTTTAGGAGGACACTCAGGATTTTTAAAAACTTACCACAGGGTGAAGAAAGAATTTTTTTGGGATGGCCTTAAATCTGATATTCGAAATTTTGTGGCGGAATGTTTGGTTTGCCAGCAGAATAAAGTGGAAACAATTAAGACCCCGGGACTTCTACAACCTTTATCCATTCCAAGTCAACGTTGGGAGGAGATTTCAATGGATTTTATCACGGGTTTACCTAAGTCTGAAGGAAAGAGTGTCATCATGGTGGTAGTTGATAGACTTACCAAGTATGCACACTTTTGTGCATTATCTCATCCATTTAAAGCAAGTACGGTTGCTACTACATTTATGGATAGAATTCAAAAACTACATGGAAGCCCAAGGGTTATTGTGAGCGACAGAGATCCCATTTTTACTGGAAATTTTTGGATGGAGTTATTTTCTTGTTTGGGTACTCAATTAGCTCATAGCTCATCTTATCATCATCAATCTGATGGTCAAACTGAGATAGTAAATAAATGTTTGGAAGGATATCTTCGTTGTTTTGTATCTGATAAACAAACACAATGGGTCAAGTGGTTACCTCTCTTTGAATGGTGGTATAACACTTCCTTCCATACTGCAACAAAAATGACCCCATTTATGGCACTTTATGGATATCATCCACCATCCATCACATCATATTTAAGAGAAAATTCTAAGGTTCAAGCAGTGGAAGATCACATCGAGCATCAGCAAGAAGTTCTCCAACTCTTAAAGGATAACCTGAATTTGGCACAAAATCGAATGAAACAACAGGCAGATCAACATCGTAGCGAGAAAAGTTTTGATGTAGGAGATTGGGTATTTTTACGGCTACAACCATACAAACAAATGTCCCTCAAGCAAGCAAAGATGTATAATAAATTATCGCCAAAGTACTATGGTCCTTACAAGGTGTTGCAAAAGATTGGTACTATGGCATACAAATTGGAGCTTCCTGCTTCTTCGCGAGTACATCCAGTTTTCCATGTTTCATGCTTAAAGAAGGTTATAGGTGAAAATCTTCCGGTTCAAACAATATTGCCAGAACTTGATGAGGAAGGAAAAATAATATTGGAACCTGAAGTGGTCATGGAAACAAGAACTCGACAGCTACGGAATCGGTCAATTTCAGAGTATCTCATCAAGTGGAAGAACTTACCCATTGAAGATTCTACATGGGAGGATGAGAATTTTATACAGAAGCACCCGGAGCTACTCAAGTGTTGGGGACAACACTTTTTTGAAGGAGAGGGGCATGTTAGGTCCCTATATCACTAGTATAGCCCCTTATTATTGTTAGTGTAAACCCCTTATTGTTATTATTGTACCCTTGTAACCCCATTTTGTTATTATTGTGCCCTTAAATTATTATTGTTAGGTCGGCTAGGATTACATTGTGGCCCACTAGGATTACATTATGGCCCCATGGACTCCTATATATAGAAAGGAGGTTTTGTGAATTGTATCATCCAAGAATTGTTCATTTATGTAATGTATTGGAGGTTTCCCCCTCGAAGTGGCTCATTTCTAAGGCGTTTATATCTCTTTTCTTCTCTTTTTGAGTTGGTTACACAACAGTTCTTCCCTTCACTAGATTTTATTCTCAAGTTTAATGTTCATCTCATTATCCACCACAACCTCAAAGACCTACCAACCAAGCTAAAATTTCCCTAAAAATTCTTTTGAAACCATTGATGAACTCATCATGACCTTGTTAGACTCCATTTCCCAATGACTTAACAGTCTTCCATGTTTTCTATCTAAATCCATCTGAGCATCATACCCAACCAAAAACAAGAAAAATACCCTGCAATTAACATCTAGCCTAAAATCAACCCTAATTAGCAAAAAATTTCACATCTTTGCACCTACTAGAGAGATCCCTCTCCGTATCCAGGAAGGCTAGGTCCTAGGATTCCAAATCTTGGTTTGATGTTACCCCTATCCATTTGTGTCTCAACCAATCTAGCAAATTACGGGGACCTAACAGAGGTAAGAGAGCTACCTTACTTTTATGGTTCTGGTAGTATTAAGGATTTACTTAGGGCATTCGAATCAGAAGACCCAAGGGAGCGAAGAATGTGGGCACTTAACCTAGCCATGTGTGCGACCACTGCACGGTGGTGCAAAACTCGTAAGGGGACATTCCAGGATTGGGAGGAATGTAGCAATATGATGATCCTAAGGTTTGAACCTCTGATTCACCTATGCGTGGATACTTTCCTTGGCCAAGGGTACCCGTGCAAGCACTTGGCCGCATGGATGGAGGTGTGGTGCGAAAGGACCGAGGATGAATGGGTCCACTTGTTCATTCATGCCTTGGGGCCAATCCCCACTGCATGGTATTTCGATGCAGAGCTATATTAGCATACCCTCCACCGAGAGACCATGAGAGACGATTTCATGGGGACGTTCGGATTGATAGGAGGAACTGAGGCATTAGACGAAGCCCTGTAGGACATATATGCCCTAGTATTTGATGAATCACACCCTTGTGTGGAGTATGGGGTGTCAGCTTGGGATACGCAAATGCAGGATATTGCTAACTGCTGAAATCTATCAATGGAGGAACGTGATGAAGACCCACAAAATATCATTATCCCAAAATCGGAGGGTGAACGAGCAGTTGTTGGACCCCCACTGCAGGCCGTCGATGTGAGCGAGCCTCTTAATCTAAGGGAAGTCAACATTGGAACATAAGAACAACCTAAGCTAGCTAATATTGGGGACTACTGGGATGACGATATTGTTGTAAAAGTCGCGAAACTTCTCACGGAATACCAGGACCTATTTCCTACAAAATTCTCAGAACTCAAGGGTATTACAGGGGACCTGGGGGTCATGTGCTTCACCTTAAAACCAGATTCATGCCCTGTCAAGAAGTGACCTTACCACTTGAACCCAAAGTATAAGCAGAAAGTCAGGGAAGAAAGTGACAAAATGCTAGCCACAGGTATCATCAAACCAGTAGAATAGTGAGATTGGGTAAGCCCTATGGTGGTCCAAGAGAAAAAGAATAAAGGAGAAATAATAATCTGTGTCGACCTGCGCAGGCTGAATGATGCCTGCGTACATGATCCCTTCCCTACACCATTCTATGATGAAATCCTCGATAGTGTGGGAGGGCAAGAAGCATACTCGTTCACTGACGGGTTTTCAGGCTACCATCAGATCAGGATCGCCTCGGAAGGTCACAGCAAAACTACGTTCACCATCGAATGGGGATCCTTCCAGTACACCATCATGCTATTTGGGTTCAAAAATCCCCATGCCATCTTTTTGCAGGTAGTGTTTGCAGTATTTAAGGTGTTCATTCACAAGTTCTTGGAGATATACTTTGAAAATTGGACATTATTTGGATTGGTAAAGAAGCACGTCTCGAACCCGCGCATGATGTTGGATGCCTGTAGAAAGCGCCAGATTTTCCTCAATATTAATAAGTGCATATTTTGTGTACCTGTCGGGATATTTTTGGGTCACACAGTCTGTCGGCAAGGGATGATGGTTGACCCTGCCAAGGTGGCAATTATCATCAACATAGTTGTCCCTATGAATGAGAACAACTATGCTCCATCCTCGGGCACATGGGCTACTATAGGAAGTTTTTTCAAGGGTATGCACTGATCACGACACCAATGGAAAAGTTTCTAAAGAAGGATGTTTCATTTTTTTGGGACGCGGAATGTCAGAAGAGATTTGAGCTACTCAAGGAAAAAATGGTCTCTGCACCTATCCTCATATTTCCTGATTGGGCGAATTTTTTCCATGTCCATGTAGATGCTTTAGGGATCGCCCTGGGAGCTATCCTTACGTAGCCCAGGGACGGGGACATTGACCACACAGTTGTGTTTTCTAGTAGAAATCTCTCTAGCGCAGAGCATAACTACTCAACTACTAAACGCGAGGGGTTGGAAATGGTGTATGCCCTCCAGAAATACCGGCATTATTTGCTGGCAGGGCACTTCAAGATGTTCATGGATCACTCAGATTTGAAATACCTAGTCAATAAGCCTATGTTGGGGGGGAATATTCGCCGATGGTTACTGCTATTTCAAGAATATGACTTTGAGATAATTGTTAAGCCGGGGAAATTAAATGCTGGACCAGACCACTTGTCCCAGATTGAGAGTGGTGAAGAACCAACTAACCTAGAGGAAGGATTGCTCGATGCACAGTTATTTTCTATTAAGGGGGTTGATGAACACTTTGCCGATATTATTCAATTCTTAACTACAGGGATGGCACCTACAGAATATTCAGTAGAACAAAAAAAAGGGCTGGTAACCTACACAGCTGACTTTACCATCATTGCAGGCCACTTGTATAAGCTAGGAGTGGATGAGGTACTACGCAGATACGTACTGGATTACGAAAGACAAGCCATTCTAGATGAAGCCAATGGAGGAGTAGCAGGAGATCACTATGCAGGAAAATATACGACACAGAAGATCTTAAGAGCTGGGTTGTGGTGGCCCACACTACATAGTGACTCTCACGACTATTGCAAAGCTTGCGACACATGCCAAAGGACATGAAGACCATCGCGCAGGGATTAATTTCCCTTACAACCACATATGGCCCTACAGGCGTTCGATAAATGGGCAATAGACTTCATTAGGCCCATCAACCCACTAGGTAAGAAGACAGGTGCCTGCTACATCATCGCTGTGACAGACTATGTAACCCGATGGGTGGAAACACAAGCGGTGAAGGATTGTACTACGGATACCGATGTGAAATTAATTTTTGAGCATATTCTAACCAATTTTGGCTGCCCAAAGATCTTGATGAGCGATAAAGGTATGCATTTCATTAATGATACAATAATAGCTTTGACTGAGTTTCGAATCCACCATGCAAAAAGTACCCCATATCACCCACAGGAAAATGGAACAGTAGAAGCTTTTAATAATATTCTAGAATAGGCGCTTACCAAGGTCTGTAATGTCGATCGAAGAAATTGGGACATGCACATCCCATTGGTCCTTTGGGCCTATCAGACCACATGCAAGAAATTAACTGGGAAAACACCATTTTGGATGGTTTATGGAAAGGAGGCCATTATAACCATGGAGTATATCATTCCTAGCTTGCGCATCACAGCCTTTATGAACATGGCAGAGCCCGATATCATGGAGGAACACTTAGCGCAGCTAGTCACCTTGGAAGAAGACCGATTCATTGCTAGATTTCATCAGCAAGTTTAGAAAGCTCGGGAAAAAGCTTGACATGATAGGCATATCTTGCAAAAGTTGTTTAAAGAAGGTGAGCTAGTGTTATCATATGACAGCCAATTTGCGCGCTACCCTGGGAAATTCCACCAACATTGGTTGGGACCTTATATCATAACAAAAACTATGAATGGGAGTGCGGTGAGATTGGCTTCGCTGCACGGGTATCTCCTACCCGACTATGTTAATGGTAGCTGTCTCAAACCATACCAGACAAAATGACTATATGGCTGAAGTAGCTATCTTGGGATGGATATGTGCAAGAAAGAGGAGAAAGGCAGGTAGGCTCGTTATACGCGTAGGGGTCGATTGTAGGTTAGGAAGTTCGGGGACGTGCGCTGGGAGCACAGGGGTCGACCGCAAGTCAGGAAGCTCAGGGAGGTGCGCTGGGGGCCTAGGGGTAATACACAACTACAAAAACTAGCCGTTGGAATAGTACCACTGGGTAAAAAGCCAACTTTACTATTGGAAGGAGCAGGCAGTAGGAAATTAATGCAAATATTTCTGAAGATTTTTTACCATTTCCTTGATGGTAAATTCCAACTATTCAGTTTTTACCGTTGCTCACTATTGAAAGCTATAAATGGAGGAGGGTAGCTCTGAATTGGGTTCTACATATCCTGAAAATCTTGTGCCTTGCAAATTTCCAAAACTATTGTGCTATGCTCATGTTTGGGCGTGCTACCCCCTCTGATAGTAGTAACCCTAAGTTCATCTTCTGAGCAAGAATGACTGCGACCAATCCCGCTAAATCATCATAAACTGTGGCCTCTACTGAGGGAGTATCCAATGAAGTATTGGAGGTCAACCCTGAAGTCGAAGAAGTCATGTCCACACCAACCAAGGGGAATCATGTGGAGAAAAAAAAGAGTAAAGGGAAAGGCCAGGAGCAAGGGTAGGGGAGGGATATGAAATGGGCTGGGGGGAAGCTGTGCACCTCCCCCTAGAACGTGAAATCTCCCCAAATGGTGCCTAAGGCCCGCTCGCCTAACCCGGCAAAGTGACCTCTCTCTGCTCAGGAAGAAGCTCGGCTTGCTGCCCCAACCACCTGGCTACCACCCTATGTTCGGACCCGAAGGCCCTCGATGCGCACACCCAAGAATCTCGAGGGTCTGCGTGCCTATCTGAAAATTCCGCTAATTCTGGGTGAAGGCCCCATCATTGGAGAAGAATTGGTAATATTTCCTCAATTAAGTTCGATGATCACGACTTTGCCAACCTGGAGGCCTTCCCAGAATTGGAACTTGAGTTGTATCTCAAAAGAGTACTGTAGGACGATGTGGTAAGGGTCGTACCAATGACATGGGTGTGCAGGTTAGAAGGATCTAGATTACTAAACTTTCTGGGGATACCTCACCTTGGCTGATACAATGTAATCAACCAAGTTGTGCGACAACTGCTAGCCCTGATCCAGGATGGTATCTTGTGGATCCAGGATCACATTCCCATCAATGCCTCCCTAATTTATCGCATTACTGGTCTCCCCATGGAGGGGCCGAATCTCATGGAGCGTGTCAGCAAGAAGTATGAGCAACAAATTTTCGAGAAAGTGCGAGAAGACTACCATGTCAAGCGAAATACCAGAGGATTCATAATCAACGCCATTAATGACCCTGGTGTAATATTTCTAATTAGTCATAAGCTAATAGGAATATTCATTTTGTTTTTATTTCTTTGTTTAAAGAATAAATGTGTAAAGGAGGTTCATAAAACTCCTGATAAAAGAATAAATCAATGCCCAATGTGAATAAGGCTAAATCTGGGCCATTTGTATAAGCACACTTGAGTGTGAAAGAGACTGACTCAATTGGCCAAGTCAACCAGGAACAAATCAATAACACTGTCTAGATGCAATGGATCTCCTAGAGGGACATCGTAGTTCAAGTTGGAGGCTACACATGTGAATGGAGCTAAATAATTGAAGGTGGATTAGGGTTTACAATCTCTTAATCTTATAAAAGGAAGAGGAGGGAAGCATGATGAGGTTGTTCATGATATGATATTTTGATATATTGTCTATTTATACATATAGCTTTCTTGGCTGTTTAGCCTAGATTACAAATGTTGTTTAGCATTGGGATTTCCTGTTTAGGAGTTCCACCTCTTTCCATTGAGTAGCTCTTGGAAGGGTTTGTAATACATAGTCCACTATCTGGTTTGAGACCAAGCTTCTCCTTTCAACTAAAATTCATGTCCTATTTAGGGTGTGATTTTCTTTGCAAGTTGTAGCAAGTGGAGGCTAGATCTATTCAGATCTAGGACATTCTAGTGCCTCCTTTCAGTGGGAGAGTATTCTATCTTTCTGGCAAGAGAGTATTGGATGATTGGAGCACATTATCAGATCTTGGCTTGAGGCCAAACCATGTACTAGAGCCTACAGTGCAGTTAATCTTCCTATACTGCGTTATTTGCAAGTGAGAAGTTGCAGGGTCTTTTGGTAGAATTTTGGGAGAGAGATCTCTAGTGTTGGGAATCTTCCCTCACTGTGGTGATCCATGGATTTCTGATGTATTCCATATCATATTCAGATCTGATCTGAATACTCCTACATCTACTTCAGAAATTCTGAATAGATCTGCAGATCTACTACATAGAATCTCAGATCTACTCCATGTACTTCATTTTATGCTGAAAACCCCAAGGGGATTTGAAAGAGGAGCCTTTCTAGTGTACAGATCTGATATGGATCTAAATTTTTGTACATAGATCTTCTCTAGATATGATATGTAATCATCAACATTTTGAAGCCTAATAAAATAACGTTGTCAAGGCAGTTTTAGTCATTCATGTGGTTGCAACACCTCTTTTGAGGGAATTTCTTTTGTATATGTCTTGTATTTTCAGCTATACATCTCATGGTATTCATTATACATCTATTTTTCTACTATAAATACTATTGAAGGATATTTTATTGGCCTCCTACTCTTTCTCTATTGAAACTTCGTTATTTTTTGAGCAGTCTTGTTGCAGTCCCTTATTGGGCATTTCCTAGCCATACTAGGTGTGGGGATATCTTTTTAACCCACCTAGAAAGATTTGTTCTTGATCCCCTCTTGGATTTCGGTCTGAGATTGTTATATCTAAGGGATCCAAGTGTTGGTTTCCATTTCTGTAACATCCATTCCTAGAAAATGCATTTTCCAGTCATGCCTTGCTGACAGTTCCCATTTGGGATATTACAATGGTATCAGAGCATGATCTTTGGCCTAGCCTGTGAGCTTCAAGCCAATATGTATTTTCAAGGAGATAAGAGATAGAAGAAGAATATTGATTACATTGAAGACACAAAAGAAAAGGGTCAAAACCCTTTATCTGGAAGAATGAAACGGAAAGAGTTCTCAAAAAATCTGTTCCAAACTCTGCCTGAGCTTAAAGGAGAAATCAAAGAAATAAAGAGGGCAAGACATGAAGGTCCCTCAAGAAGATATTTACATGAAGAAAATCCCAATTCTTCATCTTATATGTGCAATCACTCAGCTACATCAGATCTACAGCGTTATTCCATGCCAAGATCTACTGCAAGAGAGATGAAGGAGGAAGATGCACCAAAGGAGGAGACTTTAAGTGATTATCTTCGGGAGTATGAATCTAAATCTTGGAAAATCAAGGAGCACTTGAGCTTCCAAGAGTTTTTCCAGCTCAAGGAGGATAGAAGATCCAACAATAGAAGAAGAAGAGGTGGATTCTTTCTGCCTAATTTTGATGGATCCTCCACATGCATAGCCGAGGAATGGATAGATTAGCTAGACTCATATATGGATCTACATCAAGTTTCAGAAAAAGAAGCCCTTAAGGTAGCAGTGCTACATATAAAAGGTAAAGCTTATGCTTGGTGGTTATTTGAATCCTTTTCATTAAAGAATGCAAATATATCCACTTATGCTAAGTTCACTAGGAGAATGGTGAAGAGATTTGATGATAAACAAGCTAAAACTTCTTTGAAAAATCTAGCAAAGCATGAACATGCAAAACCATTGCATGAGTTGGAAATATCTTTTATGAAAAATCCACTTCAGATTTCTGTTGAAGGGAATAAAAACTTGTGTGATGCCTTGCCAAGGGCAAGATCCCCATTGCATGAAGAGATTTCTTCTCAAAAGGAAGTCATGGAGATTCCTCTTTCAAAAGAAGACCAAGATCCAAGGTCTGTTGTTGATAATGAGGTGTTCTCAAATATTGATGAGAAGGAAGAACAAGAAGGCAGTAACAACACTGTCACTTCAAAAGAAGACCCATTACCACATGGGGATGGAGATGAAGTTATTGTTTCAAGGGAAAGAGCCTGTGTATCTTTGCAAGTGATTCCCAAGGAGCATTATGTGATAGCCTTATTGGGCAGTGATACCTTACTCCAAGCAAGAGGAGGAAGGATGGATCAACATCCAATGATGAGGGGCATGCACCCTTGTTTTTTTCAAGGGGTTTCTATTCATGAGAAGAAGACTGAACTATGTAGTAAGGGAAGGGACACATCAGTCCAACCATCCATATAGTCTACTTCAGATCTTGATGTCTCTTTACATGGAGGCATTCCACCAGGGAGACCCCCTGATGAGAAGAAGAATAAAGTGTTCTCTCAACTTTGTGCATCGGTAACAAATTTGGCTAGGGAAGGAGCCTTGAGAGGAGCTACCACAGCATTGAGATCTATTGATGGATTCCAAGGAGAGCTGAACAATTTTCTGAAATTGATTTTTCTATTTCTCACTCATCTATCTGCGTTGGTGAAGAAGAATTCAGAGATCCATGATGACATTAGCATGATGTCAAATGGAAACTCCATAGAATTGGGGCAGCAAATGATATCTCTCCATACAAATGATATTTCTGAAGAAAACAAGAGGGTACCAACACTCTTGTGTGCATGGGCTAAACTATGGATATTTTGGAAGAGAGATATTTTTCAAAAGAAAATTGATCTTCCTATTATTCAATCTTGTCTTGCACAAGATCAGCTGCAAGGGAGGCAAAAAGGATGGAGCTTCAATACTCCCACATGTGACTTTGGCATTAAGCATGTCAAAGAGGAAAAAGATGATGTGATAGCTACTTCATTTCATAACTCTACATCGCTGTCTTTATTGAGGAGCCTAGATCCATATTGGGAGTCCCAACTCTTGGTAGAATATTCCAAGAACCTCTTCACATGTAAGGTTATTGATGGGAAAACGGAAGATAGGAGGTATAAGGTGATTGATGGGGTCATTTACTCTCATGATCAAATATATTTGGCTAAAGAGTCAAAAATCAAAGACCAACTACTATGTGCAGCCTATGATATCTTGCTTTCTACCCCCACTGTTTTCATTAGAACACACCATATTATCTCAAATGGATTCATGTGGGAAGTCTTTGAGGAAGACTTATATCAGCATTATCAAAGATGCATATATCACATGAAGATGGAGCAGCAATATAACTCTATGGAAGAGTTAGTTCAACCCTCTCTCTCTCCTCTTGAGGAAGGAGATATATCTGTGCACCTCTCCACTTGTTGGAGGAGGACTATTGGTGAAGAGCATACTTATGAAAATAATGTGTTATTTTATGATTGTATACATTCTTTCACATTATATATGCAGGCCATGACTCCAAAGAGGAATGTCATACCTTATAAACTTCATGGCCAACTTTGGGCCAAAAATATTTATGAACATGGCCACTCCCTTGATGGACTAAGGGAGATTTTGCAGCATGATGGGTGCTTTCCTAAGGCACCAAACATATCTTTCACTTTCAGCCATGGTGAAATGGTATGGGCAGCAAGTAAGTGGTGGGAAAACAACTTACCACATCTAGATCTAAGGCAAGTAGGAGATGTCCTGCGCTGGTTGCTACTAGGTGAGTATGAGTACTCCCCAAATATTCATATTTTCTTATTTCATGCCTTGAGTATCAATGAAAGGATGCATAAGAATAAGGCATGGTTGCTTTGGTTGACAAGAAGGGAGTTTGGACATCCCATGTCAAATTTCATGTCCATGTATCTCCTTTTGTTTTGGATGTGTCTCATGTATGTACATGTATTTTTGTTTGGAATATATCTCATGATCATGTATGTACTTGGGTTTGGGAGAAAATGTAACTCTCTCATGATGTGGCATAAGGGAGCTTGTTTATATCATGATGATGATGATGCTCTAATATTTTTTGGAAACATGAGAGGATGGATGACACATTGGTTGAGTGTGTCCTTTGGGAATGAAACCTCCCATATTCATTCATGCTTCAAGAAGAGGATAGAACATTATGTGGCTGCTACATTATATCTATTGATTTCCTATGAAAGAGGCCATATGTTGGGATTATTTCATTGGAAGAAGTCTCTCACATGGGAGAATTTGGAGAAAGACATGTTTTGCTTGAAACATATTCAGCCAACACTTATTATACTCTACTATTTTCAAGCTTTGAAGAAGCTTATTGCAGCAAGAAGGTGGTGGGATGGCCACTTATTGTACTATAATTTGAGGCAGCAAGAAGAAGGACAACGCTGGTCTCAAGGGAGGGAATATTGTCACCATCCAATATATCATATGACACTTAGTCCATGTTTCTTTTGGAGCACATATGGTTAAGATACTTTATTCACTATATGCATGGAATATTGGGCAAGGAGGCTCACTAGAATCAATGAAGAGAATCATGAAGTTCCAAGTCTCTTTTGGCTTCATGAGGACTATATTATTGCAGCCCAGGATCATCAGCTCCATATTTATCATAAATGGAGGGAGAGATAGCGTGAGTTGAGTATTATTATCTCTCAATTCCAGCCATGGAGCCCCTACACATTGCATATGGTGGGGATTGGTGACTATTTCTTTGAGCTACCAAGGATGGCTCACCTTGTTTGGATGATAGCATGGAGATTGAAGTTTCTCATGGGGGTTGAAGCACCCAATATTTACCATCTCTCATGCCTTGAGAAGGCCAATGGACAGCATATGATTCTTTCTATGTATCTCCCACTACTTCATGATGACAACTATTTGGTTCATTCACCAAAGGAAAACTTCTATTCTTGGGAGGAGACAATTCCATTAGAGATTTTGCAAAGTCCTTGTGAGTTGCTTGAGGACAAGAAAAATTTTGGAGGGGAGGACTGTAATATTCCTAATTAGTCCTAAGATAATAGGAATATTCATTTTGTTTTGCTTTCTTTGTTTAAATAATAATTTGTAAAGGAGGTTCATAAAACTCCTAATAAAAGAATAAATCAATGCCCAATGTGAACAAGGCTAAATCTGGGCCATTTGTATAAGCACACTTGAGTGTGAAAGAGACTAAATCAATTGACCAAGTCAACCATGACCAAATAAACAATTTTTTCTAGATGCAATGAATCTCCTAGAGGGACAACGCAGTTCAAGTTGGAGGCTACACATGTGAATGGAGCTAAATCATTGAAGGTGGTTTAGGGTTTAAAATCTCTTGCTCTTATAAAAGGAAGAGGAGGGCAACATGATGAGGTTGTTCATGATATGATATTTTGATATATTGTCTGTTTAGAAATATAGCTTTCTTGGCTATTTAGCCTAGATTGCAAATGTTTTTTAGCATTGGGATTTCCTGTTTAGGAGTTACACCTCTTTCCATTGAGTAGCTCTTGGAATATTTTGTACTACATAGTACACTATCTAGTTTGAGAGCAAGCTTCTCCTTTCAACTACAATTCATGTCCTATTTAGGGTGTGATTGTCTTTGCAAGCTACAACAAGTGGAGGCTAGATCTATTCAGATCTAGGACATCCTAGTGCCTCTTTTTAGTGGGAGAGTATTCTATCCTTCTGGCAAGAGAGTATTGGATGATTGGAGCACATTATCAGATCTTGGCTTGAGGCAAAACCATGTACTAGAGCCTACAACACAGTTAATCTTGCTATACTATGTTATTTGCAAGTGAGAAGCTGCAGGATCTTTTGGCAGACTTTCAAGAGAGAGATATCTAGTGTTGGGAATCTTCCCTCACTATGGTGATCCATGGATTTATGATGTATTCCATGTCATATTCAGATATGATCTAAATAATCCTACATCTGCTTCAGAAATTCTGAATAGATCTTCAGATTTGCTACATAGAATCTCAGATCTACTCCATGTACTTCATTTTCTGCTGAAAACCCCAAGGGGATCTGAAAGAGGAACCTTTCTAGTGTACAAATCTAATATGGATCTAAATTTTTATACATAGATCTACTCTAGATCTGATATGTAATCATCAGCAGTTTGCATCCTAATAAAATAACGTTTTCAAGGCAGTTTCAGTCATGCATGTGGTTGTAGCACCTCTTTTGAGGGCATTTCTTCTATATATGTATTGTATTTTCAGCTATACATCTCATGGGCTTCATTATGCATCTATTTTTCTACTATAAATACTACTGAAGGATATTTTATTGGCATCCTGCTCTTGCTCTATTGAAACTGTGTTATTTTCTGAGCAGTCTTGCTGCAGTCCCTTATTGGGCATTTCCTAACCATACTAGGTGTGGGGAGATCTGTTTAACCCACCTAGAAATATTTGTTCTTGATCCCCTCTTGGATTTCGGTCTTAGATTGTCAGATCTAAGGGGTACAAGTGTTGGTTTCCATTTCTATAGCATCCATTCCTAGAAAATGTGTTTTCCAGTCATGCCTTGCTGACAGTTCTCATTTGGCATATTACACCTAAAGTTCGCATGGGTACCCTACTACTAGCTTGTAAAATGATGCACAAGTACTAGGCCATGATTTTCCCTGCCTATGTGATTTAGCTTGCTGGCCGTTGTGAAAAGGGGGTCTACTTCAACTGGTCGCAGTTCCTTTACAACGAGTTTCTGGAAAATGTGCGCAAGGCCCAGGATCATGGGAAAGCATTCTGCTACTCTTGGCTATTGCTCCTAATTGCATTGGTTACATGGGAAGCCCCTGAAGGATCGGTCCTGTTAGGTCTTTGTAATAAGCAAGATTGGAAAAAGTCTGATCACAGAGTTAACATCATTTCAACCAACTTTGGGATTCTAGGATCTAGCCCTCCTAAATCCGGAGAGGGATCTCTCCCATATGTACAAAGATGGATTTGTCTTTGAAAAGCTTAAAGTGATGATATTAGGCTAGTTATGATGATCAAGGATTTGTTTTGTTTTTGGATGGTTGAACATGATTACTGCCTGAGGCGGAAAGATCTATATGCAAATAGGTTCAAAAGTGAGAAGTTGCAAGCAACAAGAGTAAGCTTTAGCTAAGATGAAAGATGATGGCAGGTTTTCAGTCCATTGGTCTATGGAGTCATAAGAGGATTTAATTGAAAGAAAATCTAGTTCAAGAATGGTCTATGGGGCAAGTCATCTATGCCTAAGGATCTCTTTAAGGTTTTATTTATGGAATGGAGTGATACATCAAGAAAGGGAAATAAACAGATGCAGAAAACAAAGAGCAGCCTAAGATCTGATAAGTACTTTGAAACTAGTCAGCTTTTGACATACACTTAAGAAAAACATAGAAGCAAACTAGGATCTGGTAAGTACTTTGAAACTAGCCAGACTATGATACACTTCCAATAGAAAACATATGAAAAACAAAGGGAAACTTGAAGGCAACCTTTGGAGTAGAGACTAACGGGCCGGGCTCACCACAAATCCTCTCCTAGCTCTTATTTACTTGGTTGCTTTCAGGACAATCACAAAGATGACACAGAATGGCCTAAGATCTGATAAGTACTTTGAAACTAGTCAGCTTTTAACACATCCTAAGGGAAACAAACAAATAGTTGAGCAAATAAGAAAGGGACTCAGGGCTAACCTTAATTTCCTCAGTTCATCTTCACACAAAATAGATTGAAAGTAACATTTAAAAATAACATTCAGTCAAGGCAATAAGATGAGGGAATGCCAACATGCATATGCCTAAACTGAATTAATCATTTCCAAATAACACAGATAGAAGAAAACATCTAAATAAAGATTTCTCAGCCAGAGAAAGGTTACTGGTATACAGCAGGTCCTAACCCTGTTTAAACTGTTCTTTATAGTGGAAAATGAAACAAAATGAAAACAGAAATAAAACAACAAGTTACAATGAGAATAACATCACCGTCAACATAGATTAGGATCCCATAAATCAGCTTGTATTGATGCTCCAAACCAGTTACAATCTTCAAATCCAGTGTTTTAATTCATCTCTCTTCACAACCTAACCTATCTGTTACAAGCAGAGCTCCAAGAGCCAGCGAATCACTATTTACAAATAGAAGCCTTCAGCTCAGTTACATAGAATGCTTCAGCAATTACATTGACAACCAACCAACCAACCCCTCACTCATCTTCTACTGAAGTATTTATAGAATAATGAGGAGGTGAGATCTGATAAAAGATCTCAAGATCAATTAATACAGGCATTAATGTCCTTTTTTCCTTTGAGGGTCTCAGCGAAGAAACTGTACAGGTGTTTCGCTGTATTAACTAATTCATACTTATGATTTTAGCTCAGTGGGAGCTTTGTTGACCTTTGAGGATTTGTGTACAATTAGGGTTACTCTCCGGACATCAGTTAATAATTTCCACGGCAGAAGTAACTTCTTTGGCTGTTTCGAGGAAAAATATCTGATCCTGCTCCATAAATTCGGCTCCTGATTGAGTGTTTTGAGGCAATATGTGGCGCTGTGGTGGTTGAGGAATTAATCTGTCTCAGATATGGCAGTGGAGGCATTCGTCTGATAAAACACTTTTAGGTTTTCTGTTTAAACTGTGCTTTGAGTCGGGGATTAGGCTTTTGATAACTGTCTTAGCCATAATCCCCACTCATCTGTCCATTCATTTACTGCTCTGGTCCATTTCTGCGACTGATACTCTTTTTCTGGGTTTGTTCGATGCTTTCCAGGTTCAACAGGGGCATGCTGTATCATCGACTCATGAAAACTTAATGGATACGTGATTTAACATCCTGTGGTTGATTTCCTTTGACAAATCGAAAGAACGAGAGTTGTCACCCTCGTCCTTCGAATCTTCTTCAAACATGGCGAAAAGAACCTTAGACCTGCAAAATACAAAAAAAATTATGAAATCCTGCGTTTATATGGGAAAATCTGCATCAGAGGGTGTGCGGAGGAAAGGGGCGATCGGAGCCGTCGATCGCACCGTGATCGACGGTCGGGAGTGATTTAGAGAAGTCAGCGGCGTGAATAATTTGACTGGGAAACGGAATCAAGGGACTGAACGTGGGCCATCGATCTTCAGAGATCGAAGGCGGAGATTAATTTTCCGCAGCGCCGGGGCCTGGCTAAACCATATGCAACTTAGTTAAAGATCGGACAACTTCAACGAATGCCAGCCGTTAGATGCGAGGGGTCAGATCGGATGGCTGCCGTTGATTCCGCTGGGTGGTCATGGCCCGACGGGTAACACGCGGGGGACTGAATTTATGCGGCGGTTTTGAAACAGGGCGGAGGACACGCGTCAGGCGGTGTGTGGAATCGCTGGGCCTCGGGCCAAAACAGCCTTTGCCCGAAGAGTGGTGCGGAATAAACCGTGGTTTTGGAAAACAACGCGGGGAATGGCGTGGTCCACAAGGTAAGTTGTGCTTCGCTCCGTCCGATCTGAGGAGCAAATCGACGGTTGAGATCATTCCATAAATTTCACGGGCGGGAAACTTTGGAATTTAATTAAAACCCGATTTTCAAAGGTTTATTGTTTTTGGCCGAGAAATTTAATATGAAAGGATAAGCGCCCTTTTGGCTTCGGGCGCGGTTCTAGCGCTCGGGCTTATGGATGAAAAGGGGGAGGAGCTTAGCCTACGGGGGATAAAAACCTTTTACATAAGAATTATGTATTTTTCATGGTTTTTTCAATGATTTTCCAAAGGAATTTAAAGTTCCGATAAGGTTAAAAAGTGGGTTTTTAACCTTGGGAAATGAAATTTATGAAGGGATAGGGGAAAAACATGGAAATGTGGGGTTTTCATGGAAAATTAAGAGTAGAAAATGAGGTTAGCTTAAGGGGGAAAGAGGGGGAGAGGGGTCCTTTGCAGCAGTATATGACTATGGATTTTATAGGATTTCAGAGGCTTTTGAAGTGTGAAACAACAGTGGTGAAGGATCTGGACAGGGGAAAAAAAGCAGGAGGCCTCATAGAGACTTCAAGAGCCAACAGTTTTTGATAAGGAAAATTGTTCTTTGAAGGCTCAGAACGAATTTAGCCACCTTTGGTATAATAAAAAATTACAGGTGGCTAACAGTGGCTCCACTTGGGGATGGTGCCTTCTTGAAGGCATCAAGAATTCAGACTTGATTCTTCTGGGATGCTGACTTGTGCCTGATCCTTTGGATTGCTTTCTTTTGCTAGATGATTTTGCTCTGCTTCTGAAAAATAGGGTCAATCATGAAAGATAAATGGACTTCATCAATACAACTTTCTACCTACCCAATCCTACTGATCTAACATTTTTTCTTCACCAGAGTGCACTTGGATTGGCAAACTCTATTCACAACATTTTATTCCTTTGAAAGCATAAAAACTAATATAATGCTACTCCTTATTTCTCCCTGAACTCAAATTAAACAGTTGAGCTCAAATATTTCTCAACCTATTCTACTGTCTGTTGGGATTAAACTGTCCAACAGGCCTTCATTCTCTAAATTCTAAAGCAGGAATTTAAAAACAACCAAGTCAAGATTAAACTATTTGGCTTGCTATGATCTATGGCATAAAAAAAAGCTGCACATAGATTATTATTTGCAGAAAATTAAAACAAAATGGAAGGCTTAAGGTCTGAAAGTTTCTTATCATAAACTTCTCCTTTTTCCACAGCTCTGTTTTTTCTTTTTCTTTGAGCTCTTTCTTTGCTTTTGTTCTGGTTCAGATTTTGAGTTTATTTGAACCTTCAATTTCTATCCTAATTTATCTACTAATAAGCCAAGATTGAATAGTTTGGAAAATCACATTTTCTACCCTATCAACAATAAATTGAAAACTAGCTAGTCAAGTTTAGGCTGTTTGACTAGCTAGAAGTGTGTTTTAGGAGTGGCATTTGAGCTTGCACACTTTCAGCATTTGTTTCTCTTTTTGGCATGGGGCTTTGCCTTTCTTGTTTTCATTTCTACCCTATTTTATTTCTTTTCTCTTTTTTTGTATTTTTGATTTTTTGATAACTTTGAATGCAATGGTGGATGAGATATTTACAATGGAAAAAAGACAAAAAGGCTTCAAAACAAAAATGGATCAAGAGAGGTAATGCTTAAGCATCCTGCCATTGACAGGGCCCCCAAACAATTGTGCTCCATCCAACTCTTGTAAGTAAAAAGCATTATTACCAGCAGTTGAATGAATAGAGTAAGGGCCAAGCCATAGGTGATCAAATTTTCCATGCTTTCCCTTCTCTTCCCTCCTTGAGTCCCACTTCAAAACTTTGTCTCCAACATTAAAATTACTGGCCTTAGTTCTTCTGTCAAAAATATTTTTAATGCTGTCTTGTTTGTGCAATGCTTTGTTATACACTTCCTCCCTGGTCTGTTGAAGATGATTGGTCTGATTTATTCTTCTGGTCATGTCATTTTCTTCAGTCTGCAACTCTTGAATTAACTTCATAACTGGTACACCAAGACTATTGGGAAAAATTTCATCTGTACCATACACCAATTGAAAAGGTGACATACCAATAGATTTCTTCAAAGTTAATCTGTCAGCCCAAAGTGCATGGATCAGCTTTGTGTGCCAAGACTTTTTATTGTCCTCCAACAGTTTCTTGATTATGCTCACTAAGCTTTTGTTGGAAGATTCTGCAAGTCCATTACCTTGAGGGTAATAGGTTGTGGAGTGTCCCAATGTTATCTGATACTTGTGACAGAATTCAATGATTTTGTTTGATCCAAATGCCGCTGCATTGTCGGTGATTATCTTGGTAGGACAGCCAAATCTTGAAAGAATGTTATTCTCCATAAATTTTATGATAACTGAGACATTGGCTTGCCTACAAGGAATGGCTTCTATCCACTTAGTGAAGTAGTCTGTGGCTGTGAGAATCCATTTATGCTGGGCAGAAGATGAGGGATGGATTTATCCTATGAATTCAAGTCCCCACTGTTGAAAAGGAGCTTCAACAGTGATTGGATGTAGAGGCAGGGGTAGTAATTTTCTCTTGCCTTCAAAAAATTGGCATTTATGGCAAGTAGTGGTCATTTTGTGTATATCAGGAAAAATAGTAGGCCAATAGAAACCAGCCCTCAAAATTTTGTTGGTTGTTGAATTCCAGTACAAATGACCCCCACACTCGCCTTCATGGAATTCCTGCTTAATCTTTTCTGCATCAAACTCAGGCAAAAATTTAAGCAATACACCACTTGCATTTTTCCAATAAAGACATTTATCAATAATGCAATAGTTTACAGCCTTTAACTTTAGGAATCTTGCCTTTGTTTTTGATAAACCAGGAGGTGTATTCAAATTAAGCAAAACATAAATAATATCAGCATACCAAGGAGAATTCATAAAATGGTTTCCAACAATGGGAGTTGAGAATTATTCTTGGTTATCCAAAGCATTAATCATGTTAATATCAAGAACTTCACAATTTGACTCAGCCATTAATCTAGCTAGACCCTGGCCTTTGATGAGCTTAGTGGGTTTTATCTCTAAATCATATTCAAGAATAACAGCCATTCACTTACCTCTCTTACCATCTGGGTCCTGTGTTAGAATGTATTTAACAACTGAATTTGGGACAAAGGAAATGATGTGTGAGTGAAGGATGTATACTCTGAAGTCTTTCAATGCTTTGACCAAAGCAAAAGCTTGTTTTTCCATAATGTTATACTTCAAAGGGGCATCCCTCAATGCATTACTAAATAATGCAATAGGCAGCTCTTGTCCTTGTGGGTTTTTCTGTAAAAGGACAGCAGCTATGGTATGTTCTGATGCAAATGAGAAGATATAAAACTGTTTTGAAAAATCAGGACTTATGAGAACCGGTGTTTTGGTTAACGCTTGTTTCACCAGCTCAAAATATGTCTTTGCTTCCAAGGTCCATTTTATCCCTTGCTCCTTCTTCAACATATTTGTGATATTCCTAAGGAGCTCAGCTAGGTTAGGGATGAACCTTCTCAAAAAGTTTATCTTTCCAATGAAAGACTGCAACTCTTTTATGTTTCGAGGATGAGAGATTTGCAAGATTGCCTCGATCCTCTTTGGATCTATCTTTATACCCTCTTCTGAAATAATGTGCCCAAGAATTTTACCTTCTTGGAGACCAAATAGTGTCTTCTTAGGGTTTAAAGATATTCGAAACTTTCTGCATTTCTCGAAAACCTTTCTCAAATGTTCTAAGTGTTCTTCATCTTTTTTTGAAAACACAGTAACATCATCAAGATATATAATGATGAAGTAGCCCATTTCTTCCGAGAATGCTATGTCCATGGCTCTCTGAAAGGTTGCCCCAGCATTCATTAGACCAAAAGGCAATTTCACATACACGAAAGTGCCCCAGGGCGTAGTAAAAGTTATCTTTAATTGATCAGCAGGGTAAACCAAGATCTGATTGTATCCCGAATAGCCATCCAGCAAAGAAATTCTTCTAGACCCTACCACCCTTTGTAAAATATGATCCATTTTTGGTAAAGGGTAGTTGTCCTTTAATGAAGCTTTGTTTAAATCTCTAAAGTCTATACAAAGCCTGATCTCTCCAGTCTTCTTCCTAACAGACACCAGATTAGATACCCATTCAGAATATCTAATAGGGACAATAATACCAGCATCAAACATTTTCATGATTTCCTTCTTAACCAAAGGCAGCTGCACAGGGTTTATTCTGCGCAGTTTCTGTTTGAATGGTTTTGGGTTTTCTTTGAGAGGGATTTTGTGTTGTATTATTTCAGTGTCATACGACTTAAGATCTTCGTAACTCCATGCAAAAACATCGGAAAACTCTTTAAACAGCTCTAGGTATTTGAGTTTAATGTGAGCTGGTAAAGTCTTAGACAGTTTAATCATTTTTGGTTTTTCCTCATTGCCTATGTTGCATTCCTCTACCTCCGTATCTACAGGTTCCAGTTTAGGCTTTTTGGCCACGTCGTTAAAATCGAACAACTCGTCTAAAGGTGTTAGACCACTTGGCAAACTTTCATCTTTGGGATGCAGAGTTTCTAATTCTTCTGTTTCTAATTCTGCACTCAATTCTGCTTCGTTTCTAAGTTTGCTAGTCTGAAGGTTAATGTTGACAAGCTCAGGAGAAGGCTCTTCCTCACTAAGAAAATTTTTTTCACTGCAGTCTGTCTCATAGTCTGAATCTGAACTATGCAGTTCAAATTCATTTCTGAATTGCATGAAGTATTCTATTTGTTTATCTCCGTCAAACACCTGCCAATATTTTTTATTATCAGGCACAGCTGGTCTAAATTTTATTTGAGGTGAACAATCATCGATTTGATATGGCGTTAAACATGTCCTAGCTGCAAAGGCCAAATTGTGGGCTATAAGATTTCTTTTTCTCGGGACAAAACTCAATGTGGAGCTCTCAAATGTTTTCAAAAGATCCATGACATCATTCCGGTAAGCCCTAAATCTGGGATGATTTGCATTATATTCCCCATTGACTTTCCTAATTATTAACTCAGAATCCCCATACACATTTATCCTTCTGGCTCCTAACTTCTTCAAGAGATGCAAGCCTAAGAGAAGGGATTCATATTCTGCTATGTTGTTTGAACATTGAAAGTTTAATTTGCAAGAAATACATTCTGTGTGCTTGCTTTTAGTGTTAGTAATCCAGACACCTACACCAGCATTTGTTCTAGTTCATGACCCATCAAAATACATAGTCCAGAGAGGATCATCTTCATTTTTATCAGTTTGGTGAATGTCCTCTGTATGATTTGATTCCTCAACTTTTTCATCAGGTTGAGGATTTCTCTCTTGACTGTCAAGGTTTAACAGCAATGGATTTATGACTTGTAATTCAAGACCGGTGTTTTGTTTGCCAATGTTTTCAAATGTAGCAAACTGTTTTGACACTTCAGTGCTGTGTTCTTCTTCCTCCATTTCAGCCATTGATCCCATTAAAGTGATTTGTTCAGGGAGTGTTTCATCATTAAACATGATAAAATAATCAAGGCCTGTACTTACAGAATACAAAGGAGAGTTTCGAGGTTTGTCTTGACTTGTAATTGTGTATTGCATATGAGACTCCCTGTAAAGTCTTCTAGTCTGATTGAAAACAGGGATAGTCGCATAGGTCATGTCCATTTGCATGGTACCTTGTAACTTAGCCCCCAAAGATCTTGATAAAAGCATTCCATACTTTGGGGGTACATCAGCCACAACAACATCCACGACCAAACACTTGGCTGGAATTTGGGCTAAATTAACACAGAGGTCTTTGATCAATCCTCGACATTTAACTTTGCTTGAGTCAAAGGAGTACAAGTCTTTGTAAGGTCTGGTAATTTCAAGACCCAGGCTTTCCATTACAGATTTTGGCATTAAATTATGAGAAGCGCCTGAGTCATGCATAGCGTTGTGTAGGATTTTGTCATGAACGTTCAAACTTACGTAAAAGGGAGGGACAGGTCCTTCTTGAAACTTACCTTCAATCTTTGGACCAAAAATAAGTTTTGGCTGGTCGTCATTAAGATTGAGGGTATGCTCATTTTCTTCTATGTTCAAAGCCCTCAAAATTTTGGACCTATATACCTGTTGGGCAGCTAACTTGGTTAAGGGAACATATATTTTGATTTTTGAGATTTCCTGTTCCAGGCTGAAAGGAATTTGATTCTTTAGGGTGCTGGTTTCAACCCTATTAGCTGTCATTTTATCAGCAACGTCATTTTGTTGCTTTGCTTTATCTATAGTTGACACAACGGTTGAAGAAGGAGTACTAGTTGAAGTGTTAGTACCATTGATGTTTGCACTCTGTTTTTCAAGATTTTGAGTGTCTTTCTCTTTACCTTTACCAGAGTTATCAGCCACTATTTTGTCCTTTAGTTTGACTGTTTTAGGCTTGGTTGCAATGTTGCTTTGAGAAGATTTGTTAGAGGTTTTTTCGTTGGGGGTTTGTTGACTCGACCTACTTCTGAGTTCATATTCTTTTGAAGGTTCTGTCATGACATTCTCCATGTCTTGACGACAATTTTCATTATCATCCATTTTGTCATCATAAGGTGTATAAAGACCTTGTTTCCTATCGTAATGAACCTCAAAGTCATCATCATCTACCCCAAATAGGTTCATATCATTATCCTTTGTTATTTCTCTATTTCCTCAACCTCACTTACATAGTTTTGATGAAAAGGAGGAGTGATCTGTTGATCATCTTCCCTGGGTCTGTTTAAAGGTTGATTTCTTCTTAAATTCTGATTCTGGTTTCTGTTTTGAGGAGCAGTTTGATTTTTACTTGCTTGCGCTCTCTCAAGAATGCTCATTTTCTTCATCATTTCTTCCATAATTCTTTCCATCTTTGAGTTTGGCATAGAAGATGATGACTCCTCTCTGAAAGATACTCTCTTTTCAGCTTTCATTCTTGCCCTCTTCTCCATAAGGTTAACTTCCACAGAAAGAGCACCTCTTTGCATATCTTCAAGGGTTGCAAAGTCTCTTTCTCTTAATGAGTAAGTCATATCAGCATCAAACCCTTCAGGAAACTTGTTTAAAGCTGAACCTTGTGGAGGTTTTAATTCTGGGGAAAGCGCATTATACATGCTGTTAAATCTAGTGCAATAAGCTTGTACACTTTCCCCTGGATTCCTGTGGAGATTGTTATAGTCAGCAAGGACTTCTAGAGGATTCTTCCTCACTTCCCATTTGTTTAGAATGTTTTATGGAAGCCTTGGAGATCATTTATACTATGGGGGGCTAAGCCTTTAAACCATTTCCTTGCTTCTCCCCCCAGACTTTGAGAAAACAATCTGAGTTTGACAGAATCATCATCAATTTCATTTATGTCAAAGTAGTCATTCATCTTATCTACATGTTGTGATGCAGTTATAGCATTGCTAGCATCATACAATGGGATTTTGGACTAATAGTCCTGTGGAATATTGACTAATGGTACAGGAAGGACTAAGGGAGCATACCATTGTTATAGCATCATTTCTTACCTTCATATGATTCATGATTGCTTTGATGGTTTTGGGCACCCATTCCTATAGAATTGGACAAATTCACTTAAAAACAGTGTAAAAATCCCCATACGCGACTATGCCCATACTTTTCCGCGTGTATACGCGAGTCCAGCTGCACTTTTCCGCGTATGCCATTAAAATTATGAAAAAATATATAATTATTCCCTATTTTCAGGCTGGGTTGATGGTTACTCAGGTAGTTCAACCACCCCAGCACGTGGCCAACTGTTTCCAACTGTTGAAACTACTTGGAGGGAGTATAAAACCCCTCATGTGTATGGCCTAAGGGAGAGAGAGAATTATTGATATTATACTCTGTTGGTATTCCCTATCCAAGTCTGATTCCCCGTGCCTCCTGCACTTTCCCAGTTCATTATAGGAAACCCTTGTTTCCTTGAGATGCTCATCTCCCTATATGTCATCTCGTATGCACCAGTTTGGAAGGAGTCTTCGCGAGGCAAGGGCTGGACGGATCCAGACGACGGTCTGCTCGAAGGCCGTGGAAGGATCAGGTGATCTCTCCACTCGTTACTTTTGTACATGCTATTTATAATACAGAAGTACCATGTTGTTCCCGAAATAAACGTGTTAGTGTATGCTTATATGTATGTGAAAATTGTTATTTAAGCATTCATTATGATCTATTTAATGTTTTATATGGATTTCACTAACATTTAGAGTAGATATATGCTGTACAACCAGTTCTTCGTGCTTGTTTCTTCTTGTCTTTCAGGTTAAGAAGGAAGGACGATTGCTGGGGGTTTGGACCCCGCGGGATCTGCTTCAACCGTAGGACCTACGGGTAACTTCCTCAATCTACTCTATTTAGTTTTTTATGAACATGCATGGTTGTGTGAGTCCTTCTTAAGTAGCATGCCCCTGCTCTGTGGAGGTTGTAACCCAACGAACCTCTAGGGTGATTTTCCCCGAAATAGAACTGGCGACTCCGCTGGGGATCACATTCTTGTGACTCCCCTGTTGGGTGGTTTCAGCTGTTTGGTAGGTTGCCGACAGTTTTAACTTTCATTTGCAGTCCAGTTTACTTTTTTCAGTCAGTCTGAAGTCCTGGTTTCTTATCCAGGCTTGATCCTTTTTGTTTTTTCATTATTTACCTTTGTATACGCGCTTTTTTCTGCACACAGTCGCATATACACGCAAGTTTGTCTAAAGGTACCCGCGTATACGCGAGTTTCCTTTAGAACAGTCGCGTATGCACGCTTGTTGCTAAACTGTGAAGTAGCGTATACCTAGGCAGATTTTGAATTTTTGGGTTTCTTGACTTTTTGGTCCTTTCTGGCTGTGGAGACCTGTTCCTACAGGGTCTCTGTACTCTCTGGATTGTGAAGGAAGTGGTTTCTTGTCTTTTCTCTCTTTCGTTTGATTGGAAACTAGTCTTTTTGGCAAAGTTTTGTTTCTGGTGCTGGCACTTCTGGATTGAGTACCAAGATAGCTTTCTGAGCATTCTTGGCTGTTCTGCTTTATCAGAACAGTGAGCTTCTGCTCGTTTACTCGTTCCTATCTTTGTGTTGTGCTTCGCATTATGATTTTTTCTCGTTTCTTGATTAGTTTTCTTGAGTTCCATAGGCTAGGTCTTGTTGCAACTTTTGAAGAGTTTTTCTTGCTTCTTCGGAGTTTTTGTTTGCGACGAGTTTGCACTATTTTTCTAGGCTGAGTGGCTGAGTCTTCTTGCCTTCTTTTTCTCTTATTGATCTTGCTACGAGTTAGCCTTATAAGGTTTGGGAGCATTGTTGAAGTTTGTGCTTGAAATTCAGTCTTGTTTGGTTTGGATTTTGATAGTTTTGCTTGGTCTTTTCGAGCTCTTTCTCTATAAAACTAAAAAGCTCAAAAAACATTTGTTTTGCTTTTTGTTTTTGCATTTCAAAGGCTTAAAAAACATTTTCTCTTGTTATTTTCTTTTGTTGTTGCATTTTCATTTTCGTTTTGCCATATCTTTTGAAGCTTTTGTGAGGTTTCTTTCTTTCGGTTTTTGGCTTGATAATTGGAGGGGAGTTGTCATTCATTTCTTCTTCTTGTTTTTAAGTATCTTTGTTGTCTTCATATTAAGAGTTCTTGATTTCGGGAACTAGCTTTCTGGACACCAAAGAAGAGTTAAAACTGAAGGACTTTTTGGGAAATTTCACTCTGCTTTAGGAGATTTGCATCTTAGGATTTGCATGCTTGTAGTGATTTGCATTAGGTGCATTTAATCATTTAGTCAATTTCATAGTTTTTGTGAGTGTGAGTTTGCTATTTGAAAAGAAAAAATACCATTTTTAATCTCGTAGAACCTGTATAGAGATTAGTTTTCATCGAAATACAATAACTGCATCTGCATGTAGTTAAGTTTTTATTAATTTCTTTTTGCGTCAAAAACACCATAAGTTTCATCTCCATATCCTTGTGACTTAACATAACGACCCATTAAAATAAGCGATTTAATCTAAAATCAACTAGCAAGTTTTCTAAGTGTCATACACCAACTAGCTAGGTTGTAGGGCCTTGGATTAGGTGAGTGGAGAGTTAACTCTCCAAGGCCGCTCAAACAAACATAGAAGTTGATTAATTGAGCGAAATCCAACTCTGTTGGGTGGACCGGGAAAGCTCTCCTCCAGAGAGTCAAGCGCGAGGGGAATTGAAGGTTGAGAAGAGGGATACCCCCCCTCTGATTAGCTAAATCTGACCTCAAGACCGTTCCGCCCAGCTTCTGACACGGATTGGTGCCCATAGTTGCCACTCCTAGGTTCCACACAGGTGACTGCGGGGGGGAATACCCGTGGTACCTGAGGCAGACGTCGCATCACTTTCAGCAGTACTTCTAGGGGGTGCCCTTGCGAAGCTTGGGTGCTTGAGCCGGAAAAGGCTGTCATTAGGAGGTCGGCGTAACTGTTTCTGATACCTTCGCTAGTTGTTCTGGGCCCTAATCATCCCAGACTGCTTTCGGGAGGTCCTATACTTCGCTTTCCTGTATTTTGGTGTCCGGTCCTCATCACCTGGAGCGGAAATACTTGGAGGCTGTTTGCTTGACTGTATCTCAGGGATTTTTATTTTAGTGAGTGTTCTTTGCTCCTAGCTTGCCTAGCTTTTCACCTTTTTGAGTCTAATTTAAAATCTATAAAAGTGGCTGATCAAGCGCCTTGTCGGTCGAGGAGAATCCAGGGGTTATCTCCCGAGAGTTCAGAGCCTTCTTCGAGAAGGCGTAGGAGTGATTTAGCAGGTGGTTACCACCCTGTGGCGTCTGACGTAGTGGAGAGAGATCCTCCACAAAGGTCTGAAGGTTTCATAGCTGATTCTGGTGTCGGTCCCGAGAGGAGCGTTCCGCTCACCTCGCGAGTTTTGTTTCCTCAGGAAGAAGATTTTCAAATCGAAGACGTACCTGAGCCTCCTGCTACAGGTCCATCTCCTCTTCCTCCTGATTATCCGTTCGTTGTTCAGTACATCAGACCTGAGTCGGAGAGACCGCCAGATCTTCCGTATCATTCTTATCTTTCGATGGCCACGACTGGGAACGCGGCTTCTGTCGTGAGTGCTGCAGGCATTCAGACCCCTGCTTCTGTTGAAGGAGGGGGCACTATTGCTTTATCTTTGATTGCTTCTAGTGCTGCTGTGTTTGGCTCTAGATTCACCCAAGCACATGCTTCTCATTCTGGTCCCTTCTGTTCAGGGATGCCCTCTAGTGGGAATCCCTATTTTTCCTTTTCCGCTGCTTCGGCTGGATCTACGCCCATGTCTAACATGGATAGTGGATCATCTTTGTTTCAGGGTTTCCCCTTTGGGACTGGACACATTCCTAGTTCCAATCCTTCTTTAGGGTCGTTTCCGTTTACGTCCCAGACCCAGAGTTTCAACCCTTGGTCTGGGGGGCAAAGTTCGACTACTTTTACGGGATGGAATCCTGTCTTTACTACAGCGGGGGCAGGGAATCAGTTCTTCGCAGGTCATCAAGGGAATGCTTCTTTCCCTTCGTCGAGTGCATATCAGACCTTTTCTCCTCTGTCTAATGCTTGGAACCCCTATCAGGGGCTCTCCTCTTCATTTAACACTTCAGCGGGGGGAACTGGTCTGGGTTTTGGTAACTCGGTGTGGGGAGGAGGTTCTTCTCCGTTTTATACGAATCCTTTCTGGCAGCCTGGTGCCTTATCAAATCCAGGCTATTCTTTTCAAAATGTTGGGAATCCTTCCCCTCAAGGATGGAATTCTCAGGCTCCGCCTCGCTTACCATTTCTGGCAACGTTAAACTTGCCAGATTTGTCGAAGTTAACTAATGACCCGATTCGATATAGTCCGAGGTGGCCTCCGGTCCCAACCAAACTTCCTTCAGACATTCCAAAGTTTGAAGGTAAGAGTGGGGAGGATCCGGCGGACCACATTACCACTTTCCACTTATGGTGCTCTTCGAACTCCCTGATCGATGACTCGATTAGGTTGAGATTATTTCAACGCACCCTAACTGGGAATGTTGCCAAATGGTATAGACAAGCTTCACAGAGGCGGTTTCATCTACCCAATATTTGTCACATTTCTAAACCATTTCGTTACCTGTCGAATATGAAATTTGGGACGGAACTCTGGCTAATTTTCGCGGGATGAGGCAACACATTTCGATCATATTCGGGAATGGAGGAGAAGGAGAGGCTTGTAAAGCTCATATTCTGGAGAATTCCTTCTCAGTGGTTTTTGAAATCTACTGCAGTCAAATATTTCAAAAGATGTATCCCTATCTGGGGTATTTTCTGAGGAGCAGGCCATTTTTAGGGCCCAGCAGCTGGAACTGATCTATTCTCAGTCTGGGGTCCTTTATAAATATTTTCCCAATGCTCCTCGCTCCAAATTATATTTGTCGAAAACTAAGCCTGGTCCGCATGGTGATGGGATTGTCGGATCGGTCAATAGTGGTGCAGCCAGCCTGCTTTCTCAACTGCAGCAGTTGTCTTTACAATCTGCTCCTTCTAGTCAGGATGTGCCTGCTGATTCATCACCTTCCCAGTCTTTGTCCATAAATGCTGTCCAAACTTTTGATCCCAAAGGAAATCAACAATCCGATGGAAAGAATAAAGGATGAAATAACAAGAAGAAGGGCAAGAACGGGAAGGGCAATGCAAATAAAACCAACGAGCGTGTTGGTGAGGGTCAAAAGGAGAAAAAGAAAGTGAAGTTTCCATGCAAGCTCTGTGTTGGAGACCATCTGCGGAAATTTCTCCTTTTCGGGGATGCTCGGCGCTTGTTAGCTCGGCGGGGTTCTTAGTTCCCAGGCTGTGTTAACAAACCCCTTTTCCCCAAGACGGCAATTAGTTGCTGGCGTGAACCAAAATCACGGGCCTCTGAAAACGGAAGAAGATTCCATGAAAATTTTATGATGATTGCTCACGTGGATATCTTCTGATCCATTGACTATAGGTGGAGAAAGGTCTTCAAAGCTAAGGAAGTTCTGATGCTCTTGAGCCGCTTCACATTACGAAGCCTATTGTTGAGTCTATGCCTCGGATGCCCAAAGCATCTACTAAGCGTTCAAAGATTAATCCAAATGCTAGGGCTGCCCAGAACTACTCTATTGTGGAAGATCTGGCGCAGAGTCCTTGTGCCATGTCGGCTTTAGAGGTGCTCCAGTCTTGTCTGGCTCAGCGCAGTGCTCTGCTCACTGCTCTTGGGGCTGTCGATCCAAAGAACTCTCTTATGATTACGTTCGATATGACTAATTTTAAAAAGAAGTCCCCATCACATGGGAATTTCACATTAAATGCGTAAAATGCCGGAAGTGCAATATCTTTCGACGGTGGTGGATGAAGGTGCTTCCACATGCGTGATGTCTCTCACATGATGACAATTGGATCTCTGAGCTGTTCCCATCTTGTACTTGTCCACATTGCGTTCGATGGTCATTCTCACAGACCCCATGGTATTGTCCCAGCTTTGCCCATCTGTGTTGGGGGAAAAACTGTCAACATAGAGGTTGAGGTAGTGGATGCAGCCTTGGAATACAACCTTCTGTTGGGGAGGAACTGGATTTATGAGATGGATGCCATTGCATCCTCATTATTTCGAATCGTATGTTTCCCCCACGAAGGGAGGATCGTTACAGTGGATCAACTGGACTGTCCTCCTGTAGACCTGAATGGAATTATAGCAATGCTATAACTGCATCACAACATGTAGGATCTTATCTACATGTTGTGATGCAGTTATAGCATTGCTAGCATCATACAATGGGATTTTGGACTAATAGTCCTGTGGAATATTGACTAATGGTACAGGAAGGACTAAGGGAGCATACCATGCTGCCATGATATGTGGTGGGGGTGGATTGAAAAGAGGTGGGGTGGACTGAAATGAAGTGGTTTGAGCAGTGGATGAAAGATAAACAGAAGTGAATGGAACAGCAGTAGATTGCTGAGCTGATCTTGGATGAGAGACACCTAAGTTAAGAAGAAAATGTAAATCAGGAGGTGTTGTTTCCCTGCTACCAAGATGTTCGCTTGTTTCAGGAGATGAAAGTGAAGTCTCAGAATCTAGCTGATCTAAATCACCAAATGACCTAGTCCTAAATGGGTTCAATAAGTCAATTTGTGATTTTTGTAGAGCTGAAAGATTTTCAGGGACTGAATTGGCTCTTATGTGAGATCTGAAAATAGTTGAGGATTCTATCTTAGGAGACTTCCTAAGGATAATTTCTGGGTTATCAACTATCTCAGGTGGATCAGGGTCAGGGTAGGCTCTAGTGTGAATCTTTCTAGGAGCCACTATACTGTGTTTTTAGACCCAAATAAATTAGACAAGTTCAACTAGATATGAAAATCTCTGAGAGGTTAACTAGTCTGTTAATGCAAATTTCAATCCCACAGTCCTATACCTGAGTTTGAAGGATATTATAATGATAAGGGTTCTTCCCAGTTGAGTCTTAAGGTCTGTTCAGGATTGTGGAGTCGCCAGGTGGAAAGTTTAGAGTGTTTTCAAAGAGATGCACTGTCCACCACAGTGCTTGTGAAACATCCTTTTTCAAGGGTATCCCGAAACACAACAAACTCTAACCAGAGATTGACTGGGAGGGCATTCACCAGATATGTCACCTCTAAAAAGGGATGAGATCCGGAGGCTACTTGGCCCTTTCCAGACTCTGTCTAAGAGTATGAAATAAAACACATCCAATGGTAAGTGAAATGTAAGAGCAAGTGTTTTACTACCAATCTGAAATTCTTTTTGGTATTTTCTGAATTGTTTTTATTTGTGGTTTGCAAGAATGTCCTAACTTTGCTTCAAAACTTAGCTACGGTTATGAGACAAAGACAGTCTACTCTTATGGCTAAGACAGCTGATTTTTCAAGGTTAGATAAATTTTATAAGAATCCTAGGGTTCACCTGGATTGTCATTGATTCAAACAAGTTTCATCATGATTACCATTTCTTGGTAGTGCTTGAAAAGGCTGTTTTTTACTCATAATGTTTTCTTGAATCAAGGGTTTTCTGAGGTCTCTAAAAGGTATTAAAAACACACAGTTCCCCAGTGGAGTCGCCAAAAATGTTAGGTCTCTGTAATAAGCAAGATTTGCAAAAGTCCGATCACAGAGTTAACATAATTTCAACCAACTTTGGGATTCTAGGATCTAGCCCTCCTGAATCCGGAGAGGGATCTCTCCAATATGTACAAAGATGGATTTGTCTTTGAAAATCTTAAAGTGATGATATTAGGCTAGTTATGATGATCAAGGATTTGTTTTGTTTTTGGATGGTTGAACATGATTACTGCCTGAGGCGGAAAGATCTATATGCAAATAGGTTCAAAAGTGAGAAGTTGCAAGCAACAAGAGTAAGCTTTAGCTAAGATGAAAGATGATGGCAGGTTTTCAGTCCATTTGGCTATGGAGTCATAAGAGGATTTAATTGAAAGCAAATTAGGTTCAAGAGTGGTCTATGGGGCAAGTCATCTATGCCTAAGTATCTCTTTAAGGTTTGATTTATGGAATGGAGTGATACATCAAGAAAGGGAAATAAACAGATGCAGAAAACAAAGAGCAACCTAAGTTCTGATAAGTACTTTGAAACTAGTCATCTTTTGACATACACTTAAGAAAAACATAGAAGTAAACTAGGATCTGGTAAGTACTTTGAAACTAGCCATCCTTTGATACACTTCCAATAGAAAACATATGAAAAACAAAGGGAAACTTGAAGGCAACCTTTGGAGTAGAGACTAACGGGCCGGGCTCACCACAAATCCTCTCCTAGCTCTTCTTTACTTGGTTGCTTTCAGGACAATCACAAAGATGACACAGAATGGCCTAAGATCTGATAAGTACTTTGAAACTAGTGAGCTTTTAACACATCCTAAGGGAAACAAACAAATAGTTGAGCAAATAAGAAAGGGACTTAGGGCTAACCTTAATTTCCTCAGTTCATCTTCACACAAAATATATTGAAAGTAACATTTAAAAATAACATTCAGTCAAGGCAATAAGATGAGGGAACGCCAACATGCATATGCCTAAACTGAATTAATCATTTCCAAATAACACAGATAGAAGAAAACATCTAAATAAAGATTTCTCAGCCAGAGAAAGGTTACTGGTATACAACAGGTCCTAACCCTATTTAAAATATTCTTTATAGTGGAAAATGAAAGAAGATGAAAACAGAAATAAAACAACAAGTTACAATGAGAATAACATCACCATCAACATAGATCAGGATCCCATAAATCAGCTTGTATTAATGCTCCAAACCAGTTACAATCTTCAAATCCAGTGTTTTAATTCATCTCTCTTCACAACCTAACCTATCTGTTACAAGCAGAGCTCCAAGAGCCAACGAATCACTATTTACAAATAGAAGCCTTCATCTCAGTTACATAGAATGCTTCAGTAATTACATTGACAACCAACCAACCAACCAACCCCTCACTCATCTTTTACTGAAGTATTTATAGAAGAATGAGGAATTGAGATCTGATAAAAGATCTCAAGATCAATTAATACAGGCATTAATGTCCTTTTGGCCTTTGAGGGGCTCAGCGAAGAAACTGTATAGGTGTTTCGCTATATTAACTGATTCATACTTATGATTTTAGCTCAGTGGGAGCTTTGTTGACCTTTGAGGATTTGTGTACAATTAGGGTTACTCTGCGGACATCAGTTAATAATTTCCACAGCAGAAGTAACTTCTTTGGCTATTTCGAGGAAAAATATCTGATCTTGCTCCATAAATTCGGCTCCTGATTGAGTGTTTTGAGGCAATAGGTGGCGCTATGGTGGTTGAGGAATTAATCTGTCTCAAATATGGCGGTGGAGGCATTCGTCTGATAAAACACTTTTAGGTTTTATGTTTAAACTGTGCTTTGAGTCGGGGATTAGGCTTTTGATAACCGTCTTAGCTGTAATCCCCACTCATCTGTCCATTCATTTACTGCTCTGGTCCATTTCTGCGACTGATACTCTTTTTCTGGGTTTGTTCGATGCTTTCCAGGTTCAACAGGGGCATGCTGTTTCATCGACTCATGAAACCTTAATGGATACGTGATTTAACATCCTGTGGTTGATTTCCTTTGACAAATCGAAAGAATGAGAGTCGTCACCCTCGTCCTTCGAATCTTCTTCAGACATGGCGAAAATAACCTTAGACCTTCAAAATACAAACGAAATTATGAAATCCTGTGTTTATATGGGAAAATATGCATCGGAGGGTGTGCGGAGGAAAGGGGTGATCGGAGCCGTCGATCACACCGTGATCGACGGTCGGGAGTGATTGAGAGAAGTCAGCGGCGTGAATAATTTGACTGGGCAACTGAATCAAGGGACTGAATGTGGGCCGTCGATCTGCAGAGATCGACGACGGAGATTAATTTTCCGCAGTGCCGGGGCCTGGCTAAACCATATGCAACTTAGTTAAAGGTCGGACAACTTCAACAAATGCCAGCTGTTAGATGCGAGGGGTCAGATCGGATGGCTGCCGTTGATTTCGCTGGGCGGTCATGGCCCGACGGATAACGCGCGGGGGACTGACTTTATGCGACGGTTTTGAAACCGAGCAGAGGACACACGTCAGGCGGTGTGTGGAATCACTGGGCCTCGGGCCAAAACAACCTTTGCCTGAAGAGTGGTGCGGAATAAACCGTGGTTTTGGAAAACAGCGCAGGGAATGGCGGGGTCCACAAGGTAAGTTGCGCTCTGCTCCATCCGATCTGAGGAGCAGATCGACGGTTGAGATCATTCCATAAATTTCACGGGCGGGAAACTTTTGAATTTAATTAAAACCCGATTTTCAAAGGTTTATTGTTTTTGGCGGAGAAATTTAATATGAAAGGATAAGCGCCCTTTTGGCTTCAGGCGCGGTTCTAGCACTCGGGCTTATGTACGAAAAAGGGGAGGGGCTTAGCCCGCGGGGGCTAAAAACCTTTTACATAAGAATTATGTATTTTTCATGGTTTTTTCAATGATTTTCCAAAGGAATTTAAAGTTCCGATAAGGTTAAAAAGTGGGTTTTTAACCTTGGGAAATGAAATTTATGAAGGGATAGGGGAAAAACATGGAAATGTGGGGTTTTCATGGGAAATGGAGAGTAGAAAATGAGGTTAGCTTAAGGGGGAAAGAGGGGGAGAGGGGTCCTTTGCAGCAGTATATGACTGTGGATTTTATAAGATTTCAGAGGCTTTTGAAATGTGAAACAACAGTGGTGAAGGATCTAGACAGGGGAAAAAAAGCAGGAGGCCTCATAGAGACTTGAAGAGCCAACATTTTTGATAAGGAAAATTGTTCTTTGAAGGCTCAGAACGAATTTAGCCACCTTTGGTATAATCAAAAATTACAGGTGGCTAACAGGTCCTCCCTGAGATTGAACTAGACATGTGTGAAGGGGCGCGATATGAAAAATTATGGGATTCAAAGGATGAGCAACGTATTAAGGAAAAAAAAGCATTTTGGGTACTATTTCAGAGCGCGCTCGTAGCAGCAATTTATTCCGGCCACGCTTGTCGCTGACGGTCTACGAAAAATATAAGAGCATCGCAACATTCTAGGTGACGATGCATAACATGAAGATTTGGGGCCGTAAGGATCCAGCTTGGATGTCGCTGCCTTACATGGTCTCCGATTAGGAAATCGATCGACTTATCACCACTTAGCCACCGCATTGGAAATTGGGATTCAAATCAGCCATAGCTGACACTACTGGTACAAGAACAGTCCCGAAGACCCCCATCCCACCTGATACCACCAAGAATTTGGAAGGCTATGGCCCGAAAGTCTCCACCAGGATGAAGGGTCCCCTAGATACAACGCAGGGCATCGAGCAGGAATCATAGTAGGACATGGAAACTGAGGGCTTGGATGCCCAGGGTGTTGGTTCCCTGCATGGCACGAAACGGATAGCCAAGCCTCTAAAGGGCCGGCGAAAGAAATGGTAGGAGGCCCAGTAGGGAGACTGAGGTTACCTTAACCAAGGAAGATATGGAGAAAATCGTAGATATGGTCACCCTCACTTTAGAAGACAGATGGCTTGCATGGAAAGAGCAGAAAAAGGCTGGAATTGTCACATTATAGTCTGAGCTCCAAGCTTTTCAACTCAAGGCAGATACTTTGTAGACGAGCATGGTTCAAGCAAGGCTTCCTCAAGCAATTGACACTGAGCTTATCTCCGCGACCGAGAGCCGTCTCTGCCCCCTTCCAGGCACAACAATCACTTTGAGTCCTCTGCCTTATGTGCAAAAATCCAGGCCTGCATAGAAGTACATCTGGACATGGCTCGGCTTTTGCACGAGCCGTTGTAGGTTCTCCACACATCCCTCTTCAAGGAAATCCAGCGCAGAGACTGCTAGGTATAGAAAAAACTAAGTACAACAGAGTAAACAATTGTAGAAAATACCATTGAGGCATCCCAAGCAGAGGCCGCGTGCATCCTTGCTATCGCACAACAGACTGAGTTGGAGTGTCTCATCAGCAGACTCTGCACATATGTGACTGAAGACATTCCGGCCTCTACCACCCCCTAGGCTAAGATTGAGGGACTCGTCGCAACCCTAAAATATTCTCGAACAAAGATCTAGAACGTCAAGACCAAGATGGAGCAGCAGATTGTTGCATTTCAAGCTAAGTTACAGCCGGAAACTCCTCCTGAGGTACGCACCTAGAGACCTGCGCTAGTCACAGAAGCTAAAAATACCATTATAGCTTACATTTTTCAGGGCATTGAACTGCTTGAGGCAAATATTCATCTGTTGTCCAAGGTGTAGCGTGACCCTATCCTGTGCGAATTTACCTAAGAACTGTGCCAGAAGGAAGAAGAATTCAAGAAAATGGAGGCTACAATGGCCACTATGATCCTAGCTAAACGCCTGGTAGGTCTGCGAGCCAACCATGCGCTCAGAGATAACCTGGAAGGGATTTACCACAAGAAGAAGGTTATGAGTGACCACCTGAAGAAATGGGCTGATGAAGCCCTAAAGATATCTCAGGACTTGGATGTTGTGGTCAAACAACTGAATCAAACCCTAGAGAGTGACATTGCTGCCACTAAAGGCCCAACTTCGTAGAAGTTGGTGGACATTGCACAGAACGCTGTCATGCATATCAAAGGAAATTTTTCTCCTCTGGTCGATGCCATTAAGAAACTCCAGGAAAAGATACAAACCCCATGGCCGCTGTGACTCGGGACAAGTCACAAGATTGTGTTGGGGGCCTGTTGGAACGAGGTCCTCTAACTGCATTTTTGATAGATATTTTAGCTATGTTTTTTATATATTTTTGTAGTAATTAGTCTAGCGCAGGGGATTTGGGGCGGGTCAAAGCCCTCAATTCAATGTAATGGGTCAAAGGGTAGACCTAGAGTCCACAAACCATGGTTTGCAGACCATAGGATAGCATAGGCTATGATGATATAAATATATGGATAGTTTGAGTCTAAGGGTAAGAAAGTAAGTAAGACTAATGCTACCTACGAACTGTTGAGATCAGTTTTGGGTATTTTTTGGTAAGGACTCCTACTGGCTGTGTGCGCGGATATCCTCAGTCTTGTTGTGTGCAGACCCAGCTAGCAGTGTGCGCAGGCTGTGACTTGGGTTTGTAACTTGGTTTTGAATGTTAATGAACACAAAACATATTGAAGTATATCTATGTTCTCTGAACTAGTTGTGTTTACTGCTGAGTACCTTTGCGTGATTTGAATAAGTTGTGATTGTATCTGTGATATATGAATTAGCTACATTTTTTTTACCTTGTGCTTATAATTTTGGATGCGCATGTGGATGCGAAGGTGTTGATAAGATCTACTTAATAATAGTAGTTGTTTTTATGTTTACATGCTGGTTATACTGTTAAGGACTTGATAATAAGCTTATTTATGTGCGAACGCGATATAACTCAACAAGATCTTCCTTAATTACCCTATTTCTCCCAGGGTACGGAAACCTAGTTCCAACAGCCACCCATAATAATTCGAGTGAGACCTTGGCCTGCAAAAGTACGTCATTGCCAAAAGGTCCAGTAGTATAGGGGTTCGTTGGAAAACATTAAATCAAAACCTGGGTCAGGACCCCTCAAGCCAACATTGGATGCAAAATTTTCACAAACAAATATCATATTTGGATTCCTTGTGAAAAAATACCCAAATTAAAAAAAACAATCGGTCGAATAAGAGCTCGGATGAGGGAGATATCATCGATTTAAAATCAACTTTTATTTTAGAAAATTCTGCGATGACGAGACAATTACAATGTGCGCAAGTCGGAAAAGGAAAGAAAGCCAAGGATAATAAGTCCCAAGGCAAAGAGGGCAAGAGAGACTTTTCTAAGATCATACGTTTTCACTGTCACGAGCATAGGCACTATGCTTCGATTTGTCCACAGGAGAAGGAAAGAAAGAAGGAGCTTGCAGTTGCAGTGGGTGAAGCATTAGCTTCACAGTTCATGCTTGATTTTACTCTCATTGCATGCATGGCCAGCACTGCAATGGGATGAATGTGGTATCTAGAAAATGGTGCCTCATTCCATATGACGGGGAATAGATATCTCTTTAGTCAATTGGAGGAGAAGGTCTTGCAATAGATTATAGTGTTTGGAGATGCCAGGAGGTATAGCGCGACCAAGATAGGTACAATTACCTTTTAGAGGGATTCTGGCTCCCCTCTTAGACTAGCAGATTTTTTTATGTTCCAGGCCTAAGGAATAATCTTGTCTTTGTAGCGGTATTGGAAGACCATGGTTATGAGTTGATGTTTATAAAATGAACTGTGTTCCTTAAACACATATCCATGAGATAGGTGAAGCAGATCAGTTCAAGAGTCAAGAACCTGTATGCTCTCGAGGTTGAGGATGCATGCAATAATTTGAGGAGAAAAGAAGTGGTTAAGGACTTGGTGGTTGAGAGGGAGAAATTATCTCTCAACATTCAACCTCAAAAGCAGTCTCAGAAGTTTGTGGAGCAGCCACAATTGGAGAAGCAGAGAGGAGACCTAGCGGAAGAGTCCACTCAAGTAGAGATCTCCAGGAGGGGGAAATTTTGAGCCAGATGGGTAGAGGGAGAAATACGTACAAGTGTGAGGTGGGGCGATGTTCATAATTAATCCCAAGAAGAAATTTGGGGAGGTTCCATTGAGATGAGTGTCTCATGGATCGAACCTGGCTATGAGGAGCTCATAGTACAGTAGTAGCAGGAATGGTCAGTTAGATTAATGCAGTCAGATGTCAGGAAGATAGAAATCAGAGTGACAGGTGTCAGATACTGGAGTGCAGATCAGACTTGGCAGTAGTGCAGATTGCATGGATGCAGATGTCAGCAACAGCACAGGGAGTCCAGTAGACATGTGCAGTAGCTAGCAGTAGTCAGAAGACTCTGATGACAAATGCATTATATTGATTCAGTTTTTTGGAGGCTATTCAGTTTCAGGAGAGTTGCATGTGCAAAAAACACTAGATAAGTGTTGCCTTTAGAACATTCCAAAGGTACTGAATCGGGACATATTGATTCCTTTCTTGTTGAGAGGGAGTGTTGAAATTTGCAACAAGAAAAAATGAAATTTTCATCCAAAAAAACATGAAAATTCACAGACACTAGTGTGGGATCACAGGTCACACAGTGATGGATCCTAGCGACACATTAGTGTGCAACCAATTTTTAAATAAATTGGAAAACTAATTGTAATATTATCTCATAACAACTTGTAATAGTTAACTAAGTGTGATAGACTTAGTTAGCTCAAGAATTTCGAGTTAAGGGTCAAAGGATAGGAATGTAGAGTGTTTATGTTATTAACAGGGTCTAGTTGCAGTTGTAGCACTAGTGTAGTGTGAGAGGGATCAGTTAAATCACATTAACTGAGTTAAAATCAGTTTAACTAGTTCTAATTGTTTGATGAGCTAGTGGAAGATCAAGTGAATTAAAATAGATTTAATTCACCAGTAGTGATCTACCAAGTAACTGATGGTTCACTATTTATAGCTACATGCATGCTAATTCTGGTGGATACCTAGTTGAGAAAAAGGTTCAATACTAGTAAACTATCAGTTGTATTTTAGGAAAACTGCCCAGGTGCAGTTATAAAACCATGGGAATCCCATGATGAATTGCACAATCAAGGAAGGCTGAATTTCCTATTAAATAGGGGTTTAATTCTCTAGGGATTGTGTAAGCAACGTAGGCTGAGGGTAGGCTAATAATTGACTATGTGTTTGTCTAATTTTTCCTAGATCAGTATGAAGCAATTGGTAGAGTGTATGAGGTTGTGGTGATCACAAATAAATTGTATTGTTTCATGATTCCTTAGTTGATTATACAAAAAATATGGAGGGGTTTTGAGCAATTAATTTCCCTAGGAAAATGTTGTGTTTTGTATCAATTTACTTCTTTCTCTTACTTGCATGTGATTGACGATCGAAATTTATATTCCGCAAATATTGTAGAAGGATTTAGTATCTTGTTTTAGTACATTACATGATCGGATTGAATCCATTGATTGTTGTGAAACCAGCTCCAAAAATAGAAGAAAAGAGATATCAACGCCTTAGAAATAAGCCACTTCTAGGGGGAAACCTCCAATACATTACATGAATGAACAATTCTTGGATGATACAAATTACAAAACCTCCTTTCTATATATAGGAGTCCATGGGGCCACAATGTAATCCTAGTGGGGCCACAATGTAATCCTAGCCGGCCTAACAATAATAATTTAAGGGCACAATAATAACAATATGGGGGTTACAAGGGTACAATAATAACAATAAGGGGGTTACACTAACAACAACAAGGGACTATACTAGTAATATAGGGACCTAACATGCCCCTCTCCTTCAAAAAAGTGTTGTCCTCAACGCTTGAGTAGCTCTGGGTGCTTCTGTATAAAATTCCCATCCTCCCATGTAGAATCTTCAGTGGGTAAGTTCTTCCACTTGATGAGATACTCTGAAATTGATCTATTCCGTAGTTGTCGAGTTCTTGTTTCCGTGACCGCTTCAGGTTCCAATATGATTTTTCCTTCCTCATCAAGTTCTGGAAATATTGTTTGAACTGGAAGATTTTTACCTATAACCTTCTTTAAGCATGAAACATGGAAAACTGGATGTACTCGCGAAGAAGCAGGAAGCTCCAATTTGTATGCCATAGTACCAATCTTTTGCAACACCTTGTAAGGACCATAGTGCTTTGGCGATAATTTATTATCCTTCTTAGCTTGCTTGAGGGACATTTGTTTGTATGGTTGTAGCCGTAAAAATACCCAGTCTCCTACATCAAAACTTCTCTCGCTGCGATGTTGATCTACCTATTGTTTCATTCAATTTTGTGCCAAATTCAGGTTGTCCTTTAAGAGTTGGAGAACTTCTTGTTGATGCTCGATGTGATCTTCCACTGCTTGAACCTTTGAATTTTCTCTTAAAGATGATGTGATGGATGGTGGATGATATCCATAAAGTGCCATAAATGGGGTCATTTTTGCTGCGGTATGGAAGGAAGTGTTATACCACCATTCAGCGAGAGGTAACCACTTGACCCATTGTGTTTGTTTATCGGATACAAAACAACGAAGATATCCTTCCAAACATTTATTTACTATCTCTGTTTGACCATCAGATTGAGGATGATAAGATGAGCTATGAGCTAATTGAGTACCCAAACAAGAAAATAACTCCGTCCAAAAATTCCCCGTAAAAATGGGATCTCTGTCGCTCACAATAACCCTTGGGCTTCCATGTAGCTTTTGAATTCTGTCCACAAATGTAGTAGCAACTGTACTTGCTTTAAATGGATGAGATAATGCACAAAAGTGTGCATACTCGGTAAGTCTATCAACTACCACCATGATGACATTCTTTCCTTCAGACTTAGGTAAACCTGTGATAAAATCCATTGAAATCTCCTCCCAACGCTGACTTGGAATGGATAAAGGTTGTAGAAGTCCCGGGGTCTTAATTTTCTCCACTTTATTCTACTGGCAAACCAAACATTCCGCCACAAACTTTTGAATATCAGATTTAAGGCCATCCCAAAAAAATTCTTTCTTCACCCTGTGGTAAGTTTTAAAAAATCTTGAGTGTCCTCCTAAAGGAGAAGTGTGCAATTCCAGAAGAATCTTTTGTTTTAGTTGGGAATTCTTACAAAGATATAAGCGATCTTTGTACCATAAGGAATTATTTTTCCAACTAAATGTATCAGATGTACTAGGATCTTGCTGCAACTTTTGAATGAGTGTCCATACATCTTTGTCCTTCTTCCATTCATCTCTTGCTTCGGTTATCCAATACGGTTGGATAATAGAAATGGCACAAAGCAATGCTTCCACCTCTTCATTCTTTCTTGAGAGTGCATCTGCAACAACATTAAGCTTTCCTTTTTTGTAGATTATTTCAAAGTCATAACCCAACATCTTTGTGACCCATTTTTGCTGCTCTTCTGAAGATAGTCTTTGGTCCAAAAAGTGTTTAAGACTATCATGATCAATTTTTACCTTGAAGTGTCTTCCCATTAGGTAAGGTCTCCATTTCTTTAGTGCATGTAGTATTGCCAACATTTCCTTCTCATAAATAGCCTTTTGTAAATACTTTCCTTTGATTGAATGAATTTCAAAAGAAATGGGTCTTCCTTCTTGCATTAAAACAACACCAATTCCATTTCCTGAGGCATCACATTCCACAATAAAGGTTTTTGTGAAGTCTGGCGTAGCTAAGACTGGTGCTAGGCACATTGCCTCTTGAAGATGTTCAAAGGCCTTAGTTGCTTCAGGAGTCCATGAAAATGCATCTTTCTTCAATAATGTTGTTAGAGGTGCTGCTATTCTCCCATAATTCTTAACAAACTTGCGATAATACCCTGTTAACCCGAGAAATCCTCGCAACTACTTTATGGTTGTGGGGACTTTCCATTCCTTAATAGCTTTAATTTTGTTAGGGTCTACCTTAACACCCTCGTGAGATACAATATGACCCAGATATTCCACCTCTTGTACTCCAAAGAAACATTTGGATGCTTTTTCATATAATTGTTTCTCCTGCAATAGTTTGAGCACCCTGTCAACATGTTGAACATGATCCTTCCAAGACCTACTGTAGATTAGTATATCATCAAAAAATAATAGCACAAATTTTATAAGGAAGGGTTTGAAAATGGAATTCATCAACCCTTGAAATGTAGAAGGTGCATTGGTAAAGCCAAAAGGGATGACCAAAAATTCATAATGACCCTCATGAGTTCGAAATGTTGTTTTCGGGATATCTTTAGTCTTCATTCTAATTTGATGATATCCTGAACGAAGATCCAACTTGGTAAAATACATTTCTCCATGTAATTCATCCAATAATTCATCAATCACAGGAATGGGAAATTTATCTTTAATGGTGACCTTATTGAGCTCCCTATAATCTGGACACATGCGCTATGATCCATCCTTCTTGTGTACCAATACTACAGGAGCAGAGAAAGAACTTTGACTAGGTTGAATTATACCAGCCTCTAACATTTCTCCAATCATACGTTCAATTTCTCTCTTTTGGACATTGTTAGCCCCCTATAAATTCCTTGACAAGCAAGCAAGGGGCTAATAGGTTTTATGAGCCTTCAAGCAATGCATTTCTCTTGAAAACACATCATCCTTGAAGCCTCTTCCTATTCCCTGCACTTTAATCCTTTCCCTCTGATGTTCTTGAGTCAATAAGCCTCATTGATTGCAAAAAATTATGCTCCGAAAGGCCTTTATTTGCCCCTTGTATCCCTGCAGAATGTCCCATTTCACCCCTTTTTTCCTCTTTTCAAAGTCCCCTTTCCATCCCAAAATTTTTCCCTTAGTCCTCCTAAATCTCTCCAAAATCCCCTTTAAATTCTACCCTTACCCTTTGGTTGACCAAATTTCCCCTTTTTTCCCTTACCATTACCCTTTCCCAATCTTAAAATTCATTAAAAAGGGCCCTAAAACCCACTTTTCACCTTATAATAGGGCCTAGCCCCTTTTCTACCAACCCCTGAACCACTTCCCCACGTAACCGACACCCAGGACCAAGCGCTAACGTTCCAGGCGCTAATCGCAATCGCAGCTTGCAGACCAGCGCATTCCTTTGTTAAATACAAAAAATCCGATGCGATTGTGTTTTGTTATGAAGACCCGCGAGGTGATCCACACCGTTGATCTGCTATTCCGATCCGACGGTCGAGCGCTAATCGCACTCCCCACCCAATCGCAATCGGAACTTATGTAATGTGTCAACTCTGTTCCCCCCGATTGCGATTCCCCGACTCAACCACAACCGTTCATCCGTTCAGAAATCGACAGCTCAGCACCGATCACAACTCCTCCTGCAAAACCCTTCCACTCCTCCCGATTGTGATCTCCCGATCAAATCACAGTCATCCATCCCCTTCTAGATCCGACGGTCCTTGCTTTCCACTCCAATCACAATCACATTTCCCAATCGCTGCCACCTTCCGCCCTTTGCGATTGCGATTTCCCGATCAAATCTTGACTGTTCGTTAGTCCAGACCCAACGATCAAGATCTAATTGCACCACCGTCCATCGGACTATCGATTCTGCCCTTTTCTCCCCCCGATTCGATCGGAGCCATCCATTCCTCTAAGATCCGATGGTTCAGATTTATCCCCCTCCTTCCCTTTCTCCCCACAGACTCGATCCCCACCGTTGATCTTGATCCAAGATCAACGGCTGACGCTCAATCGCATCCCTGCTACCAATCGCAATCAGAACTTTGATAATGTGTCACCCCTTCCCCCCCAATTAAGACCCTCCGACTTGATCTCAACTGTCTGTTAGATCTAGGATCGACGGTCCAAAACTAATCACCCTCTGCCTACGCCGGGTCCCACCACACGATCATTTTCATTGCATTTCAATCCATTTCTTTGTATTTACACCTATATCCAAACTTTAGTGATATGCATTAAAGTGTAATGTTTCATATTCGTTCCACCCAACTTCATACGCCATCCCACGGATTAATCTCCGCCATCGATCTTCATCACCAGAACATGATCTAATGGTCCACACTCATTTCTCCACCAAAACCCTATTCGTCGTTGTTTACACCATATTATTGCATTATCCACCATTGTTTCATCTGAAACCACCACCGCCGCGCTATCACTCGACCCGCCCTTCATAGCCACCTCCCTATGCATGTATTTCATGATTGAGTTTCGTGTTTTGCAGGGTTATCAGGTGGTAAAGGCCGCCATGATTTAGTCTCTGTTGCAGTGACAGAGAAACTTAGGAAAGGACCACTTTCAAGAGCTGAAATTATGGAGAAGGGCCTGGGAAGGTATGCCGACAAGACTTTCATTAAAGGAGCAGGGTGAAACCCTGTTAAAACTTCCCCAGAGCCATTAAAGTGTCGTTTTCACAGTCAAATGCAATCATGGAAGCCGCAAAGAGTATCAATGGAGAAAACAGAGTGTTAAGGCACGTAATGGAGGATTTTGAGCCTTAATCCAAGTATTTCAAAGCAGTGTACCAGATCAAAGACATCATGGACCTCTCAAAAGGCCCAACACACAGAAAACTAGGCCATCGGGGTAGCTACATCAGCAGAACATCCCTACCTGTGAAAGGACAAAGCGCCCATATTGTTTCCTCTATTTACCGTGTTCCTGAAGAACATTCAGCCTTGACCATAGTTCCAAGCTATCAGAGCATTTGTTTCACAAGTATGGCGGACTATTCAGTCATTTATTTACCTTTTTTTAATTCACCGAAGGTACTACAGAGTACTGCAAACCAGAGTGCATCAGAGCCATAATGGAGTAAATGGAAGCCTGAAGAAGATCATTCGTTCACCCAAAGAATGCTAGAGATAAATGCACAGGAGTTAAAATAGAATGGGCTTCGGCCATCTTTCCTTCTGAGATTAATGCTTCATTTAGTGTTTCACCTACCTCCTCTCCTCTCTTCAGCTATAAAATGCAAGAAAAAACTTATTGTAAAGGTTGTTGATCAGTTATCAGAGAATTGTAAGTAGTTTCTTGTGAGACATAGTCTCTGTGTAAAGTTGTAAGATAGGCTGAGGAAAATGTTTTCAGACTGAATACCAAGACATTGGTAATGTTTTACCTGACTGGTGTTGTTTTTCAATATGACAAGCACATTTATTTGGATCCTGATTTAATTCAGCTGGTGATGTTTTTCTATCTCTGTGTTTATTTCATTTCATTACATTTCTGCTGGCTTGCATCAGAAATTTGGCATAGGATTTACCCTTGCTAGGTACCCTATGTTTCTGCTCTCCTTGCCTTTAATGTTTTTCTGCTATATGCATATCTGATGATTGATTTAAATTAATTTAACCAGTTGTAGAGCTATAAAAAGGGTCTCTTTCACCTCTAATTACCTCACATTAATATGTCAACCCGAGAGCGTTTTGTCATTACAAAGAGTGACTCAATCCGAGGCTCATTCGTCAGAGTAATTCTAGTAGTACAGTGCTTAATAAATACAAGAGTAAACGGATGCTCAACTGAAATCAAATTACTTTAAAGAAATAAATCAATTATAAAAGACAAGTATGGTTATGGATATTCAAGGCAATGATGTCCTTTATAATGATTTACCAACTTGAAACTGAAAAAGAAATTTGAAACATACAATGACAAAACTTGAAAGGAAATGAAAATGTGCTACTGAAATGAAAAAGGTGCTGCTAATCTAATAAATCAAAACAGTGAACTAGTGAGCATGAAACCAAACTATTCTTGCCGTTGTCTAAACACAAAAGAAACTATGCTGAAAGAAATCCAAAAGTTGCAATAAAGTAAATCTAAATCAAATTACATCAACTTGTCTTCTGATCCCTCATCATTAGTCCAGCTATGATTTTCGGAAGTAACCATAAACAACTTGAGTAACATGATATCTAATTTGCAGAAAAAGAAACTAATATCAAACTACACACTCATACTTCAATCCCTCACCATCAGTCCAGCTGTGGCTTTCGGAGGTAACTGAAAATGACATGAGCAATTTAATATATCTAACTTGCAGAAAGTAAACTAATATCAAACTACACTCATACTTCAATCCATCACCATCAGTCCAGCTGTGGCTTTCGGAGGTAACTGAAAATGACATGAGCAATTTAATATATCTAAATTGCAGAAAGTAAACTAATATCAAACTACACACTCATACTTCAATCCCTCTGCCATCGGTCAATTGTATTTCAAATAGCAGAAAGTATGCAACAATTGATATCAAATAACTCTGAAACTCAAATACAAAGCTGAAGTCATTAAACAATCACAGATAATAATCAGTCAGCAGAACAATATTGATTCCATGTCATTAGTCAAAAGATATGCAAATGCCCGGGCTGCCATGAAAAATTGTGCTAAAAGCTATGATTTCAAAAAGCAATCTAAGTAAGGAAATATGACAAAACAGAATTGAAAGCAACTTATCTAGAAAACATGTAAAAGCCTCATTGGATAGCAGGGGCCCTCTGCTACCAATTTGGTGAAGTCCTTCAGCTCCTTAAAATTGTAATCAAAACAGCATCAAAGAACTGAATTTCTCTATTAAAAAGAACTCACAAATCTACATCCCATTCCATCTTGAACTTAGCTACAAATCTACTTCTTCATTACTTTCTCATTACTTTCTCATTACCATGATAGGAGAAAGCTTCTCCTATTTATACAAAATATGAGGAGACATCTCATTAATGGGAGTCCATGAATCTCTCCCTCCATCTCTAGAGTTACAATCAAAATCGGAAATGATAAGACACATGTCTTTCTAGAGTTTTAACACAACTTGAGGAATGAGACACATATCCTCTTAGAGTTTCAATACAACAAGGAAGTGAGACACATATCCTCTTGATCCCATAATCTACTCCAACCAAATTCGAATTTGGCTTTAGAGTGCCACATAAGGGTCTTCTAGAAGTCTCCTTTTGACCTACACATGTCACAAAACTCATAACACATATATAGATATATGAAACTATATTAATTTTCTAGTTTCTAATCATAAATTCACTTAAAATACATAAAATAAGTAACTTTGGAAAACAAGGATCCTAACCCATATATTTATGAAAATGGTTACTTGATGTAGGGTTTTAGGTCAAATGGCTATGAAATAAGAGCTAAATGGTTATGACATAATGGAAATATGTATGAATATGGAGAACATTTTTGAGACTCAACATACCCCCCAACTTAAGTTGTTGCATGTCCTCATGCAACTATTGCAATGATTCATTTGTCCATGAGTTAATCTTTTATGAGTTTTGACTCATATAGATTCATTCCAAACTTTGCTTCTTGATATTTTCCTTTTTGGCAAAGTATAATACATTTGATTGCAACATTTTTTTTTTTCAATGGTTGGCTCTTGTGTGACAACCCTTTTTTTTTGTTTTGAAGCATTGGTTCTTGTGTAACAATGCTTTTATTTTCTTTGTTGCATCAAAGTTCATGAAAACATTTCAGTGTTCACTTCATCAATGAATTGATCATTTGCAGTATATAATGCTTTTGGATATGTTGTGACAATAGTTGGTTGGGAGAGTATATGTGGAGTGAAATGAAGTAATCATATGATAGTGTATGACATGTGGATATGAAAATGATGTCCCTTCCCCTCAACTAAAGATATGACAATGTAGAAAAGGGAGTGATGAATTTTCCAAAGTTACAATTTTGGCATTCTAATAAATTGACTAAAAATTAGAAAACAACATACCTTCACTTACCTTAAATACTGGATAGAGTTGTGTATGTGTGGTGAGTACATAAAATTCTGATCATATTCTTCTTCAAGTGGGTGAACAAGAGGAGTCATGGATAAAGGTAAGATGACTTTTTTATTGCTTCTACTAAAACTTGCGAATGCAGCAAAATGCTGAAATAATAGTCTTCATGTCTTCCAAGCCTAGGTAACGCATTACTACCTGTAAAGAAAATATATTTCAAGATATGAACATAATGAGAAGTATTGACTTAGTGGCCATTAATGGATGCCACTAGTCAACAAAAATCTCTTCATTGATAAACAATGAGAATGCAGAATGCTCAAATACATCTTGCTAGGTACGAATTATTTTCTTGATGTCGAGTCACCTAGAAGATACGACGAACAAGAGACATTGAGTATTCCCAGCTAATTTGCTCAGCCATGAGAACTCATTAAATCATGCAAGCCTCAGTATTTTTACAAAATTTAGACCTATTTATGGACTCAATAATTTGCATTGGCAGGGCTTATTTGCGGAATGAAAATAATAGAAATGGAGAATGCTTAATGGAGAGTAGAAAATGGCAATGAAGCGATAAACGCATGAATGATCCTCTTGCTTTATTTGTGGGTTATGAATGGACAAAGGAAAGTGGATGTGAATGTAAATGGAAAATATGAAGTGAAATGAGGTGAATGGTTTATTATGAGGTATGGATGTGATGGAGACAATGGTATACGAAAGTTTTTCAAGTGTTTGGATCTGATTTTGCATAAGCATATTTCCTCTTTATTGTTGATCATCCTCTTATGAAACAAATTGGTCTCTTGAGAGACACCATTCTCTTGTAGTCATTGTCCTTCCTCCTGGAACACCAAAAAACTAATACTTCTGCAAGATGGAATGTAAGATTATCAAGAGAGAGGTGATCAATCCTACTAGTTGCAAATATTTTCTGACTAAGAATTTGTATTGATGAAACAAGTTCACAAAGGAAAAATCAAAGAATTTATACATGTTTTGGGGTCGTGCCTCAAGTTGATCCTGCTTCTTTTCAGCAATTTATTTCATTATTTACCATTTCAAACTCTAATGATGGTTCTCATTGTGTGAATCTTATTGAGACCTTTCCATGTCCCTTGGAAATCATGAAATCTGATTTTGTGAGAAAATTCAAATGATTTGAACAATAGAGTTTTAATTTCATGAATTAGGCAATGGCCAAGATTGGACTTAATTTAATGGGGTGGAGAGAAGCAGTGAAATTGGACTTTGTTCTGTAAGTGTTGACGGTTTACGTAGCTAAAAATCTTGAATAAAAAGTTAGCCATTCATCTTTCATCATCGATCCAAAATCATCCAAATATATGTAGAAAATAACTTATTCATTTCATTGATTCAAAATTATTCATTTTCTTTTCTTTTCTTTTCTTTTTTAAATAATCAAAACAAAATTCAAAGAAGAGTACAATTTTTTTTTATTTTTTTTATGATTTGACAATGATGCTAAATAAAGCAAACTCAGATACATTGATAACGTGTGACCTTGCAATGACCATAGAATGGTAAGTGAAGATCACATAAGATGAAAAATAATATATTGGTAAGCATTGAAGAACATAAAGGGGCATGATCGCTGTTCAAAATAAAATCTTTCATCTCCAAAGTTTCAGCCATGTTTTCATCGAACGACATACGAGCAAAAGCTGATGTAACATTCTCATTACTTTATTTAATTTGTCCTTGGAAGAGAAGGAATAAGTACTTAGTAACTTACCTTGAATGAGATTCATTTTGCTGAAAGCTAAGTTGAAAGCTAGTTTCATATAACGAAAATTTTATTTTTTGTATTGTTTGATCCTTGAGGACTATCCTGATAGATAAACAATTCCATTACCCCTCGGTTGGAGACTGATGCAATGAATTTACCCATTCTGAACCGTTCCCAATCTCAATTGAGCTTACGCTTTATACTACTAAGTTCAGTATGTCATCTACCGACCATATGCTTAGAATAATATCTCCTCCTGTAGTTTACTCAATTCATCACCATGCCCTCTTATGTCTTTCCATAGTGATCATCACTTTTAATCAACATCATAATGGTTTATTTAATAATGTTGTTGGCTTATAGTGCTGATGAGATGATAAAGGGAATGTGAAATCCAACATTTAGAAAACAAGTGAATTGAATTCAAAACTAAGTGGAATGTGGATTGAATGCCACGATAAGAATTTGATTTCATTTCAAATTCATCTTCTTGATTATGGGTGAAATCAAGCAAAGTGTAGTTCAACTCTCCCCTTTGTGCAAGCGATCGACCGTTTTCCTCATGTAGCGGTAAAAATATGGCCTTCCTGAAACGAAAATTATCTGGCCTTGTTCATAAACTATTTTTGGGCTATCTAATTGACCACGTTGGCGAAAAAACCCATCTCGGTTTTCAAAATTCATCCTCAATCGTTAGAAAATGTTTCAAATTGGCGATGTCCACTTGATTCGTTCACGGAATCTTGTAACAAAATAATTTCTTTTAGCGTTGATGTATTGAGAACCTCTGGACATCTTGATTATTTTGCAGCTTGTATTGAAAAAAAAAAATCATTGGTCCATGATGAATACTTGCAAGTGCTACATGAAGGTACCAAAGCTATTGAGAAACTGACTGGTACGGTGCTGTGTTCTGCAATTGCAGCCAACCTGATTCGTCATCATTGTATGTGGTACAATGAACTTGGTTTTTGTTCCGTAGAAAGGCGGATGAATGAATGAGGAATTTGCAGTTGACTTGAAGGTAAGCTCGGAAAGTGGTTGAATGCTCTTGTGTTGGAAAATTTTCTCTTGATTTTCTTATTGTATTTGTAGCCGATTCATCCATGTAAATATGTAAACTTTTGACCTACTTTCACATTTTGGGCCTGCTTCTGTACCTCTCCCAAACTTGATCTCACACCCTGTGTGAATGTTCAAAAATGAGGAAACTCCGGAAAGCGGCATTTCAAAATAGGGGAAGAGCAGAAAACAAAAATTTGTATAAGATCATGTGGGATATTTTGAAGGTGTGAGGAGATGCTGTGGGTGTGTCATGGGCGATGTTACTGGCATATGTTGATTTTTTTTCTTTTTTTTCTTTTTTTTTCATTTTTTATTTAAATAAATTGTGTATATTTATTTTTTTAAAATTAAAAATACATGTATATTTTACTAAACAAAATGATTTTTGTTACATTTTTTATTTAATAAAATGACATATGTTGTATTTTAAAAATTAAAAATTTTGCCTGCATTTACTAATGAAACAATTTATTAATTTTTTTTTTTTTTTTTTTTAATTGATTTATTCAATAAAATTTATATATATATATATATATATATATTCAAAAATTTTAAAAATATACATATATATCTTAATGTAAGCAAATTTAATTTTATTTTATTTTTATATTTTCATTTTTTTTTTAATTGATTTGTTTAATAAAATTATGTATGTTATATTTTCAAAAATTTAAAAATATACATATATATTAATTAAACAAAACAATTTATTAGTAAAGTTTTTCATGAAAACAATTTTTTTTTAAATTGTTGGATAATTGAAATGATGAAGTTTTATTCTCTCTTTTTTTTTCTTTTTCATATAACAATTCTTTTTTTGATCTTCTAGATCACACAAAGTGCGGAGGAGAGCATACTTTCAAGGGAAGTGTGCATAGATGTAAGAAATAAGGCTACACAGTTACACTTCCCGGCAACGGCACCAAAATGTTTGATCAAATTTAAATTGTGTCTAAGTGCTACATTAATTGTAGTCCAGGATTAAATGGTGACAGTGTGGTGCACTAACATGTCATGAGATAACCTATCTCACTTTTGTCGTTTTTATTATTTTATTGATCTTGGATTAGTTTCTAATGTGAGATGGAAATTCTAAAAGACAAGTATGATTATGAATATTCAAGGCAATGATGTCCTTTATAATAATTTACAAACTTGAAACTTCAAAAGAGTTTTGAAACATACAATGACAAAATTAAAAGAAATGAAAATGTGTACTAATACAATTAAACAAACAATGAACCTGTGATCATGAAAACCATTATCCTTGCTGTTGTCCAAATATAAAAACTATGCTTAAAGAAATCCACGAATTGCAAAATAATCTAAATCAAATTACATCAACTTATATTTTGATCCCTCACCATTAGTCCAGCTATGGCTTTAAGTAGGTAACCATAAATAACTTGAGAAATACGATATCTAATTCTGCAGAAGAAAAAACACTAATATCAAACTACACACTCTTTTCATCCCTCACCATTAGTCAGTTTATATTTCGAATGCTTGAAAATAGCTGTAAAACAATTTAATATAGCAAGAAAATAAATTAATATCAAAACTACACACTCATACTTGATCACGACCATTGAATTCTGGTATGGTTTTAGAGATACTTCGAAAATGACATAGAAAATTTAATATATCTAAATTTCACAAATAGCTAATATCAAACTACACTCATACTTCAATCCCTCACCATTAGTCCGACTGGCTTTCGGAGAATGGCGAAAATGACATGAGCAATTTAATATATCTAACACAGAAAGTAAACTAATATCAACTACCTCCTGCTAATCCTATAATGAAGTCCCGGCTATGGCTTTAGATGGCTGAAAATGACATGAGCAGGTTTAATATGTCTAATTACTCAAGAAAATGTGCAAAGCCCAGGAAATAAACAAACGATCTTTGAGATTAAACAAAAACTAATAAGTAAATTAAACGGAAGGACAAGATGGATTCCATGTCATTGGGTATTTATAAAACTATATGCAGATACTGGGAACATGAAAAATTATGCTAGCTATGATTTCAGAAAGCAATCTAAGTAAGGAAATATGAAAAAACTGAGAATTAAGTAACTTATCTAGAAAACCATGTAAAAGCCTCCCTTGGATAAGCGGGGGCCCTCGACTACCAATTTGGTGAATTCCTTGACTCCTTAAAGTTGTAATCAAAACGGCATCATAGAACTGAATTTCTCTATTAAAAGAACTCTGGGGTACATCCCATTCCATCTTGAACTTAGTTACAAATCTACTTCCTCGTACTTTCTCATTACCTATGATGGAGAAAGCTTCTCCTGTTGCCCTGAAATATGAGGAGTCATCTCATTAATGGGAGTCCATGAATCTCTCCCTCCATCTCTAGAGTTACAGTAAAATAGAAAATGATAAGACACATGTCTTTCTAGAGTTTCAACACAACTAGAATGGAACACATATCCACTCTTAGAGTTTCAATACAACGAGGAAGTGAGACACATATCCTCTTGATCCTAATCTTCTCCAACCAAATTCAAATTTGGCCTTAGAGAGTCTCCACATAAGGGTCTTACGAAGTCTCTTTTTGACCTACATGTCACAAAACTCACATAACACACACACACACACACACGGATATATATATCGCAAACTATATTGACACCTGAATTCTAATCATGATCCCTTAAAATACATAAAATAAATAACTTTGGAAAACAAGGATCCTAACCCATATATTTATAGAAAATGGTTACTTGATGTAGGAGTTTCGGTCAGAGTAGTTTTGCAAATGAGAACTAAATACGTTCGTAAATATGTATGAATATGGAAGACACTTTTGAGACTCAACACTCCCCCTGTAATAATGCATCCTATGATGCGGGCGAGGCATGGAGTCTGCGATCTGATGATGGGCACTGAAGGGAGACGGAAAATCATAATTCAAGAAACAGAGGAAGACGGTCGAGGACCGAGGCAGAAAATACAGCGGTCTGCAACAAGGTCAGCAGCCGTTCGTAGCCCACTTCTCCTTCTCTTCACGGTGAGCGGCCGGTGTAACCCCGGCTGACCGGCTCGTACGAAAAACCATAGTGAAATGCCATTTTATCAATGCGATCGAAGGACGCTCATCATAATTAATCTCTAATCATTAATGAGAGCCGAGCGGATCATATTGGGCATAACGAGAATCGCTACTTGGGTGTGGAGGTCCAATCTTGAACGATGTTAAAACTTAATGCGATTTGATGTAGAAAACATTGGAACTTAATTGAACGGTGTTAAATCTTAATGCGATTGATATGATACCTTACATATCTATGTCCCATCGCCTTCGCATATCGAATGCACCCGCGGCCGGAGAGCGAGAAGTTTTGGTGAGACATCATAATTAGAAATTCAGTTGGAGCGAGATCTTTGTTTGGGCCGCTCGCGCGATGGAAATCCGGACCCGAAAAATATTGGGCGAATTTGATAAGAAGTGGTCACTCTCTCCTTGACCCGACTTCGGACCCGAAAAAGATTAGGGCGAGAATTCATTTGGATTTTAGTCACAAAATTGGTGGCCGTCGGTGGAAGGCTATTTACAGAGCATTAATTGATTTGAATTATGGTTATTTCCGTTGAAATCAAATTGGGCTCGACTTAAGAACAATTTTGTTTGATCATCTTATAAAATTTGTGTTGAATTTTACTGTATTAAATATTTATAATAATCCTTGGGAATACCACTAAACATGTAGAAAACATATAAGTGACAGAACAATCATTTATGTAAATATCCAAATATGCTTTTGGAAATAAGAATTCGAGTATTTGGTTCATATTGTTTTAAAAGATGAGTAGATTAGACCTCAAAGATGCAAGCTATTACAAAATGACTATTCCCTAAAAGTAGGGATATTTAGAAGATTTTTAGACTTACATGATCGATATGATGATAATTATGATAATTCACAAAACAATCACTAGCTATTTTGAGGGATGAGATATTAGAACTTGACTTGATGGATTTTTAAGCTTTATTTCTTTTTTTGCGAAATCAAGAAAAATATTCTCCCAAGCCCAGAAAATATGTGTTCTTGAGATAATTTCTGAAATTTGAAAATGAAACTAAACTTTTGCATTCTCAAATTCGGTCCTTACTGTTTCAGAAATCCTAAATATTCTTTGAAAAATCTTCCTTCTCCTAGCGAGAGGAAATTGTCTGTCTTTTGACTTACATGTCGAGATGATTATTCTTTCGAGCTCAGATAGAAGAAAATAGTTTCAAGGCTTAATATTTAGAATACAACTGAGCAACCAGTCATTGAAGGCCTAGAAGTAAATAACATACATCATACTTTTATTGATCCTATATCAGATTATATGGAGAATATTATTAGCCCAAATTTGCAAACATGTTTTCTCTATAAGGATCAAATACATCAAAAGTGGCCTTTACACATCATATCATTTATTATAAAGGCACATGATCATAATATACTTCCAATTTTTATCACAAGCAATCAAGTTATCCATTTATTGTTACAGCTACTTGATTGGCTTCATTGACATTTTTGTATTACCTGATTCAATAATATTTTTAGTAGATTGAGTAGGTAGATGAGTGCCAATAAGCTCAGAATTTTGAGCATTTTTTTTTAGTTTTCAATTTTCATCTAGTTTTTCATTAAGTTGGTTTGAAAACTTTTGTGTGTTGTTTTAGTTTCAGATCAGATTTCAGTTTGCAGAAGACAGAAGACATTTACAGGTTCACCAAGGTCAATGGATGAGGACAACTGACTTGCTGTTCTTGACTTTTCAGCAGGAAAAGCCATCCCCAAGTGGAGCCAGTGTTAGACTCCTATACCAATAGGTGTCATATTTCATGATTGACTTGATGGGCTATGTAATATGTTCATACCTTTTCTTGTTGCAAAGGTTTTCCATATTATCAAAAAATCAAAAAAATTTAAAAAATGTAAATAGGGTATACCCTAAAAGAAAAATCAAAGGGTAAAAAGAATAAAAATGGCCAAAAAGGTAAAAGAAAATGAACCCCACCAAAAGAAAGGCCAAGGAAAGTGTGCAAGTCTAAATGCCACTACTTTTGCTCTTATGTAATAAATAAAATTGTGTGCAACTTGTATCCTATGCCACAATTTATGAATAGTAAAACAATTTAAGCTTGGCTATTTCATCTTTCAATTTCATGTTTTAGAGATAGAGAATAAAATCTGATCAAACTGTTTAATCTTGGCAGATAAGTAGATAGGTAGAGTAAATAAAAGGAGCTCAATAGCTTAATCTGAGCCTCTGGATGTAATAAGGTTAGAGTTAGATAGATTTCTACATGTAAAAGAAAAGAAAGTGTGATAAGGGTTTGCCAGTCTAAGTGCACCCTAATAAAGAAGAAAAAATGGTAGAGTAAAGTAGGTAGGGTAGGTAGATGATGTTGCAGAATTGCATGTGATGGACAATGACTCTAAATGTGTTAATATTTACTTTCATCACAAAGTGCAAAGGCAGACACTATACTGGAAGAAATTCAAAGCAAAGCAAAGTTAAAGTTATTAACTTCCCTTCTCATCTTCCCCTAAAGATTTCACTAATTTCCCCTAAGTACTAAGGTATTTGAAAATTAGAGGGGCTCAAGGCATTTCCTTGACTTTTGGAGGGACCGGACCCTTGGCCCAATAACTGGAAAAGCCTAAGTACTTGAAGTCATTCTTCATAACATTCACTCATTTCTAAACATCTTTTCCTAAGTAAAATCCCATTTTACTTAGGAAAATTATGCATTATTTCATAAAAAACCCTCAAAATCACATTTTATTCCAAGTCTAAGTGATGAAGTGATTATAATGCAATTTGCTTTTAAATCTTCACTTTCTTAGTTATATGAATGTATTTTGAGTTTGCATTGTCCCCTTGTCATATTAACATTGATTTTATGTATTAAATTCTTACAAAAATAACCTTCTCTTATTATATATAACTCATTTTTATATAATATCCCCAAAAACCCATTAATAAATTTTAGCCAAAGTTATTTATTCCCACATGTTTAAATAAAAAACTCACTTTATGCCCCCTTTGGCTAAATATATCGTAATATTAAATTCCGCCCCCTATGGTAATTAGATTAATCTGATTTAATTATCAAATTAATAAAAGTATATTGAAAAAATAATTAAAACATGTTTTATTACGTGTTTTAATACAAAAATAATTCTTCCCCTGTGTATTTTAATCCCCCGACTCCCTTTCCCAAGGTTAAAACTATAAACCCTTTGTAAAATTCCCAATACCTCCCTTAACCGCTAACCTTGGTTAAATAATTTCCCGATCACTTTCCTGCATTTTTATAAACAAATTGATTAATCCTCACGATTAATTAACTCTGCCAATCAGATTCCCCCCGATGAGATTAATTAACGTTTAATTGCGTCGGGCCCTCCATATTAAATCCTCATCACTTCCACGTCCCCATCGTTGTTCGATCAACCCATCTGAGATCAATGGTTATTAATGATATCGCTAGCCATCCGCATCCGAACAATAACGCGCGATGGCCCGACGGTTTTCAAACAGTTCCATGCCACGCATCAATCATTCTATGGAATCGCTCGCCCTCCGCCCAAAACCACTTTTCCCCAAAAGCGGTGCAATGGAAACCGCTTACCGCTTGCCTCTCGTGACTCATCTTCCATACCTGCTGACGTCATCCATTAAATAAATAAAAAAAACCCCGTCACCCTTTGGACTTTGTGAATAAAACAATTTTTCCCGCGTCATTTTCATTATTCTGTGAACGACCAAAGTCTCATGCAGAGAATTTCAAAAACAAACTATCAAGCACCATCAACTGTATTTTGCTGAAGAAAATTGCATACCAGTAATCCAGAGTTCGTACGCCATAGCCTATACCTGTTTAATCACTGTTCATCTCCCAAAAAATAGGTATTTACCCCAATTCCCGTTAAAACTCTGTGAAATCCTAGCTTTTGTTTTAAATTCCGCACGAAAGACAGAAACAGAGTTCAATTTGGTCTTGTTCAATCCCCAGAATTGTAAATTGCATTCCCAAAACTTGTAATTGTGTTTGTTCTTCACAAAAACCCAAAATTCATTTCTGAATCCACAAGAACTAGAAATGGAGGTTCCAGTGGCTCTGAACGTCGCACCTTTGAATGCCCCTCACAGAGATTTAGACTATCTGCCCCTAGCAGATAGAGATTTTCAAATTAAAGACCTCGTTCTTAGTGATAATGCTCTTCGAACCTTTTGCCGCTGTAGAGATAAATTTATAAATGGTTCTGATATTATTGGATTATGGGAATCCAATCTCCCCATGTATCTTCTCCCCTCAGTCCATATTTTTCCTGAGTTAATTCATTACTACCATGCAAACTATGACCCCAATGAAAGAGTAGTTTTGTCCCTGAGTCAGAACATCCTTTTCCCAATCACTACTCAGTCGATAAATGAAATGTTGCAATTTCAACCTGGTCAAGCCCTCACTCCCCTGTCCATGGGAGAATTACTTGAAAGCCAATTTGTCCCATGAAGAGTTAAATCGCATTTGTCAAACCTTCATGTTACCAGAGCATCAACCCAAAGGCCCTCCCCCCTATGGTTATACTTTTTTCACTGATGTGGGCAGGCTTATTCTGAATATGATATCCTTTATCATGGGTTTCAATACTAGTGAATATGTTGATCAATTAACCCTAGTATTGTTGTCTATATTTACCCCTGGACAGTCCCCTGCTGTCAAGTATGATTTTGCATCCTACATTGCTGATAAATCCATGATCAATTCATGAGATTTGAGAATGAAAAAGTGTTCAAATATTCTTCTGTTATATATCATCTCATGATTTATTACCAATCATAAAGTTTCCCTTTCCATGTTCAGAAACTTGATGCCAAAGGAAATCCTAGGTCTGTGATATTTTGGTCTGCCATCACCCATAATTCCTCTAATTCTCCTTACTCCTATAATGAGTTTATTGAACTATTTGTACACCCTGCAACCACTTTGTTAACAGGAGTTTTCCCTCCTAGAGTCAATAATGAAATCAAGAAAATTCTACAGCTCTCAAAGCAATATAGGATAGGTGACTGGTACTTGTATCAAAATCACACTGAGATCAGAATATATGGATGTGAATTGTGCCCATTCAAGTTGCCCAAATATGTCCCCATGAGACTCTTTGCACTAGAGTATTTCAAGCAAATGATTAACTCAGATATAGTTCATTTCTGCAATGCAAAGAAAAAGGCTCAACTCAGGATCAAAATTCAATTAGGTCCCTTTGTTTGTAACTCTAGAGATGATGGAAAGGAAGTAGAAAGAATCTTAGAAGAATATCTTAGATTACAATAAAGTTTTTACTGGGTGCCTTATGACCCAAATAGCTTTATCTGTGATAGAAGAATGAAAAATAAACTATCACCATACATTCATCACAAAATTATAGAAATTGAACAATATGCCAATATGGATGAATGGATGGAAGGAACATTGGTAGAACAGGATAGTGAGCAGGTCAATGTTGAAAATGTAATGAAAGACCTTGAGAAAATACTTGACCTAGACTCTTTTGGACAGGTGCAGATACCAGGTATTGGTCCTTCTTCTGCAGGGACTTCTCAGCAAAATTTACAGGAGATCAGTGCATTGGCCACAGTACAATCTAAAGGAAAAGAAAAGGAGCCGGAAATACAAGTATTTGAAAAATTCATAATGACAGAGCAACCTGAGACTTCTAAAGAACAGGGTCAAGTAAAAATTCCTCCTATTCAGATCAATGAGCCAGAAATTTCAATTTTACAAACTCCTATCAATATAGAAAAAGGAAAGAAGAGAGATGAAGTTGCTACCCATATTGGTGGATCTTCAGAAAAACCTTATGCTAAAAGACAAAAATTAAATCCTCTTCCAGAAGTAGATTTTGTTCAGGAAATTCCTGATAGCCATAGAGAAGATTTGGATAGTCAACAAACAGGTACAGTCAGTGGGGCATCCACTAATTTACAGAGAAAAGAGTTGCAAAAGCAACAGAGTGTTGAAATATCTTCTTTCAAACCACTAGTTAAAGATGTAGGAGATATAAAGAAAACCTTTATCAATATAAAAGCTAGGAATGATCCACTAAGACTCCAGGTTTACAATAAATATTTGAAGATGGCTCCTAAGACTCAAGAAAGATTGATGTCAGCTTATGACATTCAGCAAGGCAAAATGATAATGAGTCACTTCAAACCAAAAGTGCAACAGCCTCAAACAACTGCAGATTATATTAGAAAATTTTTTGAAGTCTTAGCAAAGGATATTCATCCTTTAGATCAGATTGAGTTACATAAGTAGACTGGTGAAATGATCTATTCTACTCTGACCGATAAAGCAATGGCAACTTAGAAGTTGCAGGATTCTTTGGAGAACACCAATGCACAATTGCAGCTTGAAAAAGCCTCTTCTCAGGCCAAAGACAACAGGATAAAGACATTGGAGGAAATAATCATTGGATTGGGTCACAATCCTAAAGATGTCAAAGGTATAGAGGCCCTAATTAAGAAAAAAGATGATGATATTGCAGCTTTGAGAAAGCAGTTGAAATTGCTAGCTTCAAGACATCCACCAATTGAAGAGATGATAAAGAAAAATTATGAAGAAGAAATGATGGGCTTGCTTTTGAAACTGAATGAGAAACTAAATGAAACAGAAAAAGAGCTTGAACAGGCATTAAATAACAAACAGTCTACTATTCTAGCATCAACAACAGAGGCAATCACAGGTACAGGTACATCCACAACAGGTCAGCCAACCGAGCTATCACAGGTAAATACTTCCAATTTGAGTTCTGAAGAATTAATAAAGTCAATGAATGAATTGAAACTTCAAGTAATAGAACTCCAGCACACAAAGTTACAGCTTACTAATTTAGAACAAAGATGTGATCTCTAAAAAATGAGTGTTGCTGATAAAACAAGAGAGGTCAAAAGATTAGAAAATTTGGTTAAAGCATTAGAAAAGGATCTCACATTGGAGAAACCTTTAAAGGAAATAAATGAAATTCTTTGGGACAACATTATCCAATCAATAAAGGATGTCTAGTCTTCAATTCAGATTATGTATGAATAGAATGATTTAGTCAAATTGGCTATAGAAGAAGTTCAAAATACAAGAGAAGAATTGGGAAATAGGCCTGAGGAAGCCAATCAACTCATGCAGTTTCTAAACACTCAAACCAAACACCAACTTGCAGAACTTGGTATTTAGGACAGGACCGGAACAATTTTGGAAATAAAAAGAGTTTATATTAAGAGAACCCTTATGCAGAATCTAGAACGAAGGTGCTCAGTTATGGAAGAAGAAATCATTGCCTTTAGAGAAAGATTTGATATTTTGTTGAAAAAAGGATTGCTCAGTCCTATAGTTTCAGAGGATAAACTAATGGACCTTGAAAGCTATGTTGAAAAATTGGACAAGTATGCTGACAATCAGGCCAATTCTTCAACCAGTACATCAGAAGCAGCATTGCCAACAGGAAAAAATCTTCATGACAGATTGGCAAATTTATTTTATCTTGAGCATGAAGTAAAGCATTTGTTTCCAATTCAGCCTACCTTTTTTAGATATACTGAGGCTGATGAAACATTGAGAAAACTTCAACGGACCAGAATACCAGAAGATAAATGGTGGGAAGAATTGTTGGAACTTTTGTAAAATTTATCCTTATATGAAATTTTGCCTATTTACTACAGTACACCATGATAAAAAGGATAAACAGAGGTCAAAGTGTATCAGTGAAAACAAAGAGTATCAGTAAAGCAAGGCAGTCAGAACAGAATTACTGAGGATGACAGCAATGGGCCAAAACATAGGGCCTGCCTCTAGCACATTCTCAAAAGAAGGAAACAACACAACATCAGTTACTTTTTATCTTATCTACGAGACCATTTGTCTCTATTTTTATTGTAACTTATTCATGAGTCACCCTAGATTATATCTCAATTTGTTATGAGATATTTTTGATAATTTTTTGTATAAATACTCCCTTAATTGCTCCTGTTTTACTAGTTTAAGCATTTTGATTATTTAGTAAAGAATACTTGAATTCTCTTTATTGATAATCACTCAATTTCCCTCTTTGAATGTGTTGAAAGATTCTTAATTTCCTTTCATCCATTTTAATTCCATCTCATTCGCTTTAAAGATCTAAAATTGTTCTCTGTTTGATTATCTTGCCCTGTAAAACCATCTTTGTTTAGAAACTTAATCCAGTGAAGCCATGTTTTTGACTCCATATCCCAATGGCCTGAATTACTTCAATCTTGCCCTCAGCTATCGAATTCCACCACCTAAATTCAATCAAAACCCTTGAACTTTATAACTAGCCTAATATCTTTCAAAACAAAGCTAAATTTTAAAGAGAGAGCCCTCTCTGGGTACAGATTGGCTAGATTTTGTACCTAAAAGATTGGTTTGTGGTTACCTCGGACCCCTTTCCTCTTCTCTACAACTTCAAGGAAAATCTGAGTGATAACATAGTTAGTGTTAGACTCCTATACCAATAGGTGTCATATTTCATGATTCACTTGATGGGCTATGTAATATGTTCATACCTTTTCTTGTTGCAAAGGTTTTCCATATTACCAGTATTGATGGATCACCCCACACCATCCCACCCACTAGAAACGGTGAAAAAGGAAACCCGAGAAAACTTCTGAAATATCTCAAGATGACTATATGGGTGGTTCTTATGAATCAACCAACCATTTAGAACATGCTCATTAATCCAAACCATGAGTATTATTTGACGATATTCAAGCAGGCACTGAATCAGATTTCTGAAGCTATGTTAGAGAAACCCTAAACTCTCACTGAAAATAGGTGAAATGTGGCACCACTCAGAGATTGACATGTGCCAATTGGTACAAGTGGTAGACAATTGGCATGCTCAAACAATGAGGTGATGCGGGAATGACATGAGGGAGAAAATATCAGAAAAGCCCCAAATCTGGAGAACTAAAGCTCATCACCAACCTGAGATTGACAACTTTACATGATGTAACCTATGAAATCGTAAATGGAGAAATCATAGTAACGATAAAGTAACCTATGTAACAATAAAGTCGGATTCATCCTGGGAGTGGTAATGGGAGAAATCATAGTGAACAACAGGAAACATGCAGAGTTGCTTACAATCAAAAAGATGAAAAAACACATACAAAAAACCTAGATAATAATCATGAACAAGCTTAATATTGAATTATGAACTGTAAAGGAACTTACAAAATGTGACATTACGAACCTGGTCAAGCACACAAGAAAAAATATCATGGACATGACCCTGGTTGACAAGTTGTATTGCTCATGATGCAAGAGGATTTGTACCTGCACTGCCAAGTCAATCAAAATCCATCATTATCTATACAATAAATACAAGTAATTGATGTAGTATTTTTTACTCTAAGATGCATTCTTATGATAATGTTAGAACATATGTTGAAAATGTCAAAAAATACTTGAATAAGCTCCTTAAACAGGGCCAACCACGTGAAGGTGGAAGCTCTTATGGTCCCTCCCCCCCCCTCACATCACTCTCAATTCCCCAATACCCAATCTATATTTCATTTTTTACTTTCATGAGCATAAAAAAAATATTCAATAACTAATAAAAAAACAATTCAACAAAAAGTATGCAAGGAAACATTTCAATTAATGCTTGACATAAAAATAGTATGATAAACGAGTTTTTTATATAACGCAAAAAACGTTCCAAGTATGGTAACATTTGTCTTATAATAATACAATATTTTACATTATCGAATTTTCTTTTTCTTCTTCCTATTTCTAAAGCTCCTAATTACATCATCAATATCATCATGCTCTACTCCTGTTTCATGCCTTTCGACCCACACTGCTGACCTAGTTGCGTAGTCACGATGTCTGGTCTCATCTAGTGACGGGGCATCGCCTACAAAAACAGATAATATTAAATTTTAATTGTAAGTTTTTAAATATCATTGAACTAGTTCGGTAATATTAATAAAAAAAATTGCAATGAGATTATTTACCTGGTGCACCAGTTGTCGCCGCTGACCTAATTGCGTAGTCACGATGTCTAGTCTCATCTAGTGATGGGGCATCGCCTACAAAAACAAATAATATTAAATTTTAATTGTCAGTTTTTAAATATCATTGAACTAGTTTGGTAATATTAATAAAAAAATTGCAATGAGATTATTTACCTGGTGCACCAGTTGTCGCCGCTGACCTAGTTGCGTAGTCACAATGTCTGGTCTCATCCAGTGACGGGGCATCGCCTACAAAAACAAATAATATTAAATTTTAATTGTCAGTTTTTAAATATCATTGAACTAGTTCAATAATATTAATAAAAAAATTGCAATGAGATTATTTACCTGGTGCACCAGTTGTCGCCGCTGACCTAGTTGCGTTGTCACGATGTCTGGTCTCATCCAGTGACGGGGCATCGCCTACAAAAACAGATAATATTAAATTTTAATTGTCGGTTTTTAAATATCATTGAACTAGTTCGGTAATATTAATAAAAAAAATTGCAATGAGATTATTTACCTGGTGCACCAGTTGTCGCCGTTGGGACTGTTGCCCTGTCTTCCTCTCTGGTGGTAAGATCCTCAAGGGAAACATTCTCTGTCATTTAAACAAAAAACGTTATAAGGACAACCATCAATGTATAATTAGAAAAAATTATAAGTGGAAATTAATTACCGTCACGGCCCTCACTGATAGTAGCATTGTCGGCCTGGTCCCCACTACAATGATCAGGTTTCACATGAGGATCATCTACATCTGGCTCTAAAACTGGGGTATTTGCCTCGTCGGTAGTGCTGCTCCCCTGATTTAAAAAAAGTTGTTAGACATTAAATTTATGGACGAAAACAAACATATTGAAAGGTTAATGTTTTACCTTATCAGGCATTATGGATCTTGGGCCCTGCCCCAAGCTTCTGCGACGTTCAACTACAGCTTGATAGCCGAAATGGAAAGCGATATTTTTATCTTCCTCTGTAGTTTCTGTTCCGAAGTCATCACCCTACATTACATATGATTGTGTATTTTTAATCATATTTGATAGGATTAAAAAAACGTTGGAAGGTGATACAATTAATTATAAGATGTTTAGCTACTTAATTACAATTCTTGCAGCTAATTTCAAATAGCCACCCTGGCCGAGCTTGTGATGGCCCTTTTTCTCAATCCTAGCTTTGGTTGCCTTTGAGGTGTCAGGCAACCTAGCATCAAAAGATTGAAGTCAGATATGACGTAGCACACCTTTATTTTAGACATAAAGAAAATTAAAGCTATTGAATTAAAGTTGTAATTTACCTTGCGGGTCCAGTTGGCATTTTTCCTTCTTTCTTTCCCCTTTTCTCTTTTCCGTCATGGATGAGTGCTCTCCACTCACTCTCTGAAACTGCGAGAGGACGCTCATATCTAGGGTTAAATTGCAATTGTGTCCTATAGGTGTCCCTGGTATATTTCAAATATTTGCCGGCTACCTGAGCCACCGCTTTTCTGTCAAATGTGCCGACCCCAAAAAGGGCTTCTAGATAATCTAGAAGTTATTTTTTCAGGTTGGAATTCTGGGAATTCCACCCTGTACGTATGGTTGGGCCAAAAATTACCAACACATGGCTCTCCAGAATCCTGTAGAACTCATTGTTTCCTACACAGAATAAAACCAAAAGAAAAAGAAGATATTATCATTAATTTAAAAATAAAAATCATGATAAATATGTTCTAGATAAAGTACATGAAATAGTTAAAATATTAAAATTTACCTGGGAGTTGTACATGCTTTATGGGGACACCTTCATCGTTCACCAACAACGTGCCATTAATGGCCCCTGTGGAGCTGACATGTGTAGCTCCAGGAAACGCAATAATGTAGTTGGCCATATCAGCCTCATCATTGCCAACACGTTCAGCGGTTGGCTGGGTGTCTGCTTTGGCAGGGTGTGTTTCCTGGATGGCACCTAAAGGAGTAGAAGGTGTATGAGAGGGTTGTTGGGCAATCTCTTGCCCTTGTGTCCCACTACCACCAACACCGGGTTCAGCAAGTGCCAGAAAATGCTACATTCAAAAGAACTTTTTGTTAGTTTAGTCAATGTAAAAATTAAAAATCAAACTATCACAATTCATCTCGTGCAGAACAAAAAAAATATCCTTTTGACTTTTTATTATTACCTGATATCTTTCTAGCTGGCTCATAAGATGTTTTATCCTCTCTTCTGTTTCAGGTGTTTGAGGCGCATCTATCAAAGTATTAAATTCCGACCTTGCATCTCGTGCCTTTTTTCGCAACAAGAACACTGGAGATAAGGATGAAGAAAGCTCTTCCTCAAAGAGGGAATCATCAGGCATACCATGGCTAGGTGTCTGCATATTTGAACAAAATTAATATTATTTCAATTATGTAAATAACTAAAATACCTAAATATAGAGCAATTCTGGCACTTTACATGTTCTTCCGCTGGCCTCTTTCCGCGATCATCCCGTCTCGGGGTTGTTCTTGCACTGCTCTGATCAGTCTCCCACATTGCAATAAAATTATAAATGTAAAAACTTGAAAACAATATCTAACTTGAAAACAAAAAATTAAAACTGAAATAATTTCTAATAAGACACCGGAAGACAGAGTTAGAGTTTCAAATATGCCTTGCATTGAGTTCAATCCTGGAAACATGTCATTGCACATTAAGGCACCCAAACAAGAGACGAGTTGATAATGAAGACCTTATTGAATATATTGTTGGAGCAACTTCTAGTAAAATTTTTGTGAAGACCTTGAGGATATTTTTGGAGCAACATTGTTGAAGCTGATGGTATAGCATTGTTGGAGACGATATTGAAGGGCCTTGAAGTGAAGCTTTTGGAGCAACTATTAAAAAATCCTTAGAGCATTTAAGTAAGGCACTTTCTATCTTCCATCACCTTTTTCCTTTCAATATCCTTTAAACGATTTTGTTGATATTTAATGTTTGAAATCACGTTATAATTCCTTGATTATATGTGTTTGGGGACTTTCCCTTTGAAATTACCCAAAAATACCCTGGCAATTTTATTGATAGTAGTAAACATAGAGAGTTAGGGGGCTCTTGACTTAGTTTGGTTGGGCCATTAGATCCCTAACATCTACTAGGGAGAACCCCCCTTGAGTTGGAGGAGAGCTAGCCCGAAGTGAAAAGAGGTTGGTGAGGTGACAATGGGGCTATTGAATTACTCATGGTATCACACTTTAGCTTTAGGACTTTATCTTGAGAAGTGCAATATTTTGCTATATAAATTCTCAAATTGTTTACAACACTATTGTTAAGAACTAATAAGAAGTGATGTTGAGGGGTTTTTGGGTATAAGAAACAATACCATTTAAAAACTAGGGTTCTCAGTCCTTGGCATTCCTTCACCTGGGCCTAGGGGCACACTAGAATAATTTCACACTAAACCATGCAAACTTAAAATAACTTAACAGATCCATAAAGTAATAATAATCATAATTCTTAATTTCCTATTGTACGATATGATGCAAATTATTCAAACATGAAGCAATGAAGACATGCAATGTCTTAATTTCAAGATTGATGAACCAATACAAGAAGTTAGAAACTACAACTTTGATTCAATACTCTGTGTCCTAACTCCAGGAAGGAATCTAGTTTGTAGTACAAAACATGCATCGTGTACTATCAATTCTTAATTGACAACAACTAAAGGTCATCTATCTCATCAATTCCTTCCCATTTTGTGTTTTTATGTTATATTCCTTATAAAAGTGTCAAATTTATCTCAAAGTAAGCAACCACTGAATAAAATAAAAAATAGTTGAGATATGATTGAGAAATGGTCATTTATTTCTTGAAAGGATCTTCACAATTTCTTTTGTTGTTTTTCATCTCAAGAAACAAGAAATGACCTAAGAAACTATCATGATGTAATATAATAAACAACACGGTGCAATGGCCATTTTCAAAGCCAAATGATGTCCATTGAGGACATGGCCTTTATTTGGTTCCTGTTTCATAGGAGTTTCGGGTAGAAATGGAACTTTGTTGTACCACTTCCAGTAGTAAAAAGGGAAAACCTTCTTTTTCCATGGGAAATAATTTACCTTTCCTTTTTCAAGATAATCTAAATCACAAAAAATATGAACTATACCGCACACATTCTTGGATAATGTGAAAGTGGAAAAGGAATACCCTACACAAGTGATGCACACATGTACATTTGAACACTAATATATTTTTGTAGTTGAAATGCAATGCTTGTTTTCATTTAAATGTAGGGTTTTTAAAGCAGGGAGAAATAATGGCTGCCAAATTAATAAGCGTTTCTTTGGGAAAATTTAAATCTTGTATTGGGTGATGAAGATAATAGAGGGTATTGAATCTTGATTCTTGACATCTAGAGAGAACCATACAGCCTAACACAATCCAATAGAATTGACCAAAAAAACCCAAATAGAGTCAACCCTACTATAGAAGGAAGGGCCTGCAGTAAGAACTTACCATTTTGCAAGAGCTGAGGGCGAATGTTGTTCTGCAAGAGCTGAGGGCGAATGTTGTTCTGCAAGAGCTGAGGGAAATGAAGTTTTGCAAGATCTGAAGGGCGAACGTGTGGCAATGTTGTTCGGGCACATTCGGTATAATGTTGAGGGCGAATGATGTTCTGCAAGAGCTCAGGGCGAATGCTGAGGGCGAATGTTGTTCTGCAAGAGCTGAGGGCGAATGCTGAGGGCGAATGTTGTTCTGCAAGAGCGGAGGGCGAATGCGCGCGTGATATCAGATGTTAATGTAGCACACATGTACATTTGAACACTAATAGATTTTTGTAGTTGAAATGCAATGCTTGTTTTCATTTAAATGTAGGGTTTTTAAAGCAAGGAGAAATAATGGCTGCCAAATTAATAAGCGTTTCTTTGGGAAAATTTTAAATCTTGTATTGGGTGATGAAGATAATAGAGGGTATTGAATCTTGATTCTTGACATCTAGAGAGAACCCTATAGCCTAACACAATCCAATGGAATTGACCAAAAAAGCCCAAATAGAGTCAACCCTACTATAGGAGGAAGGGCCTACAGTAAGAACTTACCATTTTGCAAGAGCTGAGGGCGAATGCTGTTCTGCAAAAGCTGAGGGCGAACGCTGAGGGAAAATGCTAAGGGAAAATGCTGTTCTGCAAGAGTTGAGGGCGAATGCTGAGGGCGAATGCCATTCTGCAAGAGCGGAGGGAAAATGCGCACGTGATATCAGACGTTAATGTAGCTATTGCGACGGATACGAAACAATAAAATCATTTTTATGTAGCGCGCATATAAGTTTCATATTGTTATGTAGTGCACATATAAGTATCATTATACTGACAGTGGAAAAAGCATCGCTATTGCGATGACTGCCTCCAAACGTCGCAATTGCGACACTTAGACATTGTGTCGCACTTGCGACGTTTGGAGGCAGTCATCACAATAGCGACGCTTTGGGCCATAGTGTCGCAATTGCGACGTATTCCTCCAAACGTCGCAATTGCAACACTTTTCTAAGTGTTGGTATTGCGACAATTTTCTATAAAAGTCGGTATAGTGACGGTTTCGGGCGGGATGGAAAAAAATTGGGGAAATTTCCGACATTTGGTCAAAAGCGTCAGAACCAAGTGTCGGAATTTCCGCCAAATGTAGTAGTGAAATTTGTCCAGGAGGTAGGAATAAGGAAACATCCTCATTTTCTCATTCTTGTATTTATGTTTTAAAAATGGCTCAAAGTGAAAATTTTCCAAATCACTATTTTTGAACCACCTTTCCCCAACATTTTGGATCCTTGTGGTAGCTGAAATGATGGCAGTTGAGACAGTAAAGGTGACGCTAGCTAGGGTAACCTGGTTGTTATGGAGTTTATATATGAAGAGCCTAGTTAACATGGAATTATGTTGAATAATCTGAATTTTTTCACAGAAATCATAACAACCAACATGTTTGAAGCATGTCACTGTCATTGGAGAAGCAAGAAATTCCCTAGTGCTGATAGGTTCATGTCTGATTATCATGACCCCTTTATGTGGTATCCTAGCCTCTGTTTCCTCTTCCTCACTATGTGATATGTTATGTTCTCCTTCTACTACCATGGTGTGTTTTTTTTCAACCCCTAGGGAAGTAGGTTATAGTGTGGAAGGTGAATTTGGGGATAGGATATGGGGAAAGGGAATTTTATGGAAAACAGTGTTTAGGAATATGAGGAATGGGGAAGGAAAAAGGAGTGAAAGAGTGATGGGAATTGGGATGGGAAATTTGGATTTAGGAGCCTAGGTCAAAATAGAACACCTAGGGCTTAGGGTTTTGGGAATTAGTAGCTTGGGGATAGGGATTATGATAACATGGATTTGGGAATGAATTTTAACAATGTAGGGATGGTATTGAGTGTAATGGAAATGGGATTTTGGGAATTATGAGTGCAAGGGAAAAAAAATAGGGTTTCACATTCAAGGAGACACCAAATTTTCTTTTAACCAACTCACACATTCAAAATGACTTTGATGAAGAGGAGAATGATGTAAAAGTCATTTCCTTGCTTGATTGGAAGTGTGAAGAATGATTGCTGAAGTATGGGGGCGATTTTTTGCAACTTTGATGAGTTTTTTATCCTTTATAGTCATACGCGTAATGCTAAGAGGATAAGCACAGCTCCAAGAGCATAAGCACAATTTTAAGAGGATAATCGCAACACTAAGAGGATAAGGGCAACCCTAAGAGGATAAGCGCAATGCTAAGAGGATAAACGCCCTTCTGCTCTATTTTTCTCAATTTTTCTAAGAAAATTGCAAATTGTGCTCTCCTTAGTTATTTTCTTGATGAAATAAGAGGGAAATTAATTTGAATTTGATGGCTAGGAGTCTTAAATACTTAAGTGATTTTAGATTTAGATCCAAAAACTTAATTTTTCTATGTTTCTTCTCACTTTTTGAAAGCATGCTGACTATGCTTTTTCTTTGAATTTTTCTTCTTTGCAAGATGAATTTGCTTGAGTTTGACACTTTTCACTTTGATTTAGTGGTGATATTCAGTTTGGCATGGAAGTTGAAGTTGACAGATTTTAGGGAAGTTACTTATTACATATAAGAAGCATAAAATTACATAAAAAATGAAATAAATAAAAACTCTGTTTTTTGAAAATAATTACATTCGAGTATGAAAATCATACTAGAAACCATAATTACAACTTTAAAATATCATATTTACATTTTGATAATGCTCTAAAGATGATAATTAAATTTTTATTGAATCACTCTCACACCTTTTTCTAACCTTATTGAGATGACATGGTGCATTTTTGGACCTTGAAAAATGATACCTAATGACCTGACTTCCATGATTGAGTTTGACTGACATAAGACATAGTGAAATGAGTTTTTTAAAAGTGTTTTTATGCTTAGAGATACATTAAGGTGGGCCAAAAAATGAGAATTTGTGAGGGAGAGTGAGGTTTTATGACTAGGAATACCATCAGTGAGACAATTTTTAGCATGACCTAATGGAATGATATAAAAATTTCAAAGTGAGACACCTAAAATGAAAATGAAAAGAGTGAATTTGATCAATGATGGAAGAATGCATATTCTAACACTAAAATCGACCTTATTGGGGATGACAGCTCCTTGGAAGTGTCAATAACATCGTAGACCAAGTTCCTAACCATTGGGCCAATACGGTCAAAAAAATCAAACTGAAATGCATGACTAAATACTGACAACCTAATGACATAAATTGATTTTGAAATTGACTGAAAATATAAAAAAATTACTAAACTTATTGATGGATCCGAGATGGTTAAGGCCAGGGGTAACCATTCTAGGAGGGTAGATAGGCTCATGGACACTAGCTACTGATGAGGGGCAGAGGGGGTCCTGAAGGCTGATTTGAGGTGCTAGGAGAAGGTTGCGGAGGGTGGGGCTGCTGACTAGTCGAACCAGTCCATTTTAGGTCGGACTGAGATGATTGCATCATGCAAAAATTTGACGAGATGGGATCAGAGATAAGAGGAGGGAGATCAGGGAATGAAAAAAGCAAAGAGGAGTCTTTGTAGACTTCAGGTGAGACACTATTCAGATGTTCGATTGCTTGTTTATTGACCACCGAAGAGATGATGGACTCAGGGGAGGTATGAGACTTTGGTTCGTAATATGTCAAATGGTCGATGGTGACAATATTTCCATTATGAGGAAATCACATCTTACGGTGAACCTTAGATGGGACAATAGACATTTCATAAGTGTAGCTACAACACAATAGAATGTTGTATTCTAAGGGGGCAACAATGACTACTATGTCAACATAAACAATCTTTCCCGCAAGAGTAATAGGGCAATTGCGGAACATGCCAAGGGGCTGGGAAGAGTGGCCATCCCATGCTTGGAGGGTGATAGTGGAAGGGGCCATATTAGGAGATCTGAGTTGCTTCCAAATTGAAGAGGAAATCACATAGGTGGATTCTCCCTCGTCAATGATACAATGGGAGACGTTCGCATTCTGGATCTTGACAGCGATCTGGAAGGTGATGAAGGTAGGAAGGGGGGGATGTTCCGACCAGTCAAAATCGAAGATGATAAAACGATCATCTGAAGGATCCACAAATCCCATGGTAGTTAGTAGAGATTTTAATTGTGAAGGGCACGACTGGAGGACTTCTAGCATTGACATGGCAGTAGGGGATTGCGCCAAGTCATCTACTATACCATACAAATGGGCAGCTTTCTAGAAGCAGCATTTTGGTGTAATGGTCCCTTGGGGATCTTGGTATGAACCTCTACATTAGGTTGAGGGATCAGTAAAGGACCATTGGGTGTCGAAAGAGGCTCTGTGGGACCTAAAGAAGGGGGCTCGGGGGCATATGTAGCAGGGGGATTGTTATACTGACATGACCGAGTCTGAAGTTTGAGGTCAAGGATAATGGGTTGGTCAGATTTCATCATGAGGATCTGGTAATCAGAGGTACCTAATGGAGGAGGTTGAGTGGCCGCCTGACTTTCAGGGGGTTGGGCAGCGACGAATCCTTGCTGGGGGGAGGATTGGTAAACACAGTCGGTTGGGTAGGGATGACATTAGAAGGAACCGAAGGGGAGGATTGTTGTCCTTGGGATGCTTCTTGAGCTTCCCACATCTGCCACATTTGAGGTAAAAGAGGACAATTGTGGGTGTAGTGACCATATACACCGCAACAAGAATAAGTTTTTTTTGTGCGAATAGGCCTGTCTTGCTTAGGATGAGTGCCCTGTTGCTGGGTTGCTGTGTTAGGTATGTTCCCTTGGGGATTGTTTCCTGGATTACCTAGGGCAGATTGATTTTGGTTGCCTTTCCTCTTCTTTTTGGAAGTAAGAGGATTAGTCACACCTTGCTATGCATACACCTGACCTTGGGGTGGTGGTGGATGTTGGTGCGGGGGTGGAGAGGCAAGGAAGGTTGAGGTGCTAATGCTGGAGGATCTGGAGCACCAGGATGCGGATACGGATAATAAGGAGGTTGGGAAAAATTGTGGTAAATAGGTTTGGAAAAGGAAGGAGGCATGACGTATCCTGGATACATGCTACCAGGAGGGGGAAAAGTGTTGGAGGACCTAGTCCCTCCTTGAGGGAATCCATAACCCATGGGAGGAGGAGTATACAGATGAAGGCACTCCAATGATACCGTCAGCAGCATGGGATGTCCCTAGTGAGTTGGCACCCTCGGGTATCGGGAGATTAGGTAAGATGGTATAAACATAACCAAACTATGCGTAGATCAGGTCATATTTCAACGCAATCTGGAGGGAAGCTTCTTCGGTCTGAGGGAAATGAGATGCGACGTCTTTGCCAATAGTAGACAAAAGGGATCTGTGAAACAAATCCATGTAGACATGGTCTTCAAAGGTAGGGGCTCGACATAGGCTCTTTGTTCTTCGCCATTCTTGGGCATGATCAGATAGGCGGGTCACAGACGATTGACAGAAAGAGTTCAAGAGTTCGGTACCGGTGTCATAATGAAGGGGAAGCTAGAAGTAAGATAGAAAATACCTGGCAAGAGTCACAAAAGTAGTATGAGAGGAGGAGGCCTAGTCAACATACCACTTAGAAGCTTCTCCAGTAAGTGTATGCTGGAACAACTGAAGACGAATAAAGTCATCAGTGATGGAGTTAGATGAACACCACATGTGGAAAGAACGAACATGGTTGGTAGGATTCTCTCCAACAAGACCTTAAAACTTGGGGATGTATGAAGGGAGCTTGGTTGGCATAGCAGGCCAACCAGGATCATGGTGTATGGGGTCATTAATCAACTGGTTAAAATCATGAAGGCTGAGGCTTGCCATATAAGGGAGCAAGGGAGCAGCCAAGATAGGTCTCGTTGGGGCCCCACTAGTGGTATTCCAAACATTAGGGCCGGGGCTACCACCAACGATACGTCTTGAACCAGACATGGTGAAGGTGACAAGAGGAGAGTCGAGTATAGAACCAGAAGGGGAGCCCAATGAACCAGAAGCAGAGTCAGAATGGGGACTCGGTGGAGGATGAACTCGAACCCTACGTGGAGGAGTAAGTCTTCCTACCAGAAATTGAGGATGAAGGCCTAGGAGTCTCCAGGATAAATTCCTTGGGGGCACAATGATGGAAAACCGACATGGATCATAGAAGGAAGAGAGACCAACAAGGGTAGGGAGGTTCAGGATCAAATGATTACAATGTTGAAACAAGGGTAGGGAGGTGCAGGATCAATTGATTACAATGTTATAGTCTTGGCCTGGTGGTGTAAACCAGGCGCTCTTCACTTAGGGTGTGCGTGTATGTGAGAAGTGTGTTAATTTTAATTAAACCCAGATGTGTGTAGAGAAAAAAGAAAAAATATGTTGTATAACTGTAAATAAATTTGAAAATGACAATAAAGGAAAAATAAATATGATAGAAAATAAACAACTCAAGATGCATCAATTTAAACCCAAGGAGGAGGGCTTCCCAACAATTAGTCTATGGGTGGGAAAAATCTAGTTAAAACACAAAAAATTGGACAATGGATCTAAATTCAGGAGGGATAGGGATCTAAAGGTCAGATCTACTGAAAATAGGTGCAGAAAACAACAAAAAACCAGAGGGGAAAATGCTGCAAAAAAGGTGGTGAAAGGCTACAACCTGAAGGGAAACGAAGGGGACACTTAAGGAGGACCAAAAAAAACTGAAAAGAGGTGTTTTGGATGGATAAATAACTGATATGAAATGGATCTTAAAGTATGGGTTCAAATTTGAAAAATGGCTGAACACACTGAAATCTCATAAGAATTGCTTTAGCTAAACTCCTCATAAAAAGGTGGAAGCATACTGAAGCCCTAAGGGGCTTGGTTCCTACTTCGACAAGTAAAAAAGAGAAAGTACAGGTCCAAGATGGGTGGAGAGGGAGGTCAGACAACCCTGAACAAAAGCCCAAAAAAACCTAGAAAAATCACACAAAAATTCTCGCAAAAAGTTCAAGTCGTAAATTCTGACATGTTTTCAGCAAAGGTCGTAGTTTTCTGGCTATTTTCTGCGTCCTGAAGGTTGAGGTCGCAGGATTTGGTCCAAAAAGTGTGACCTGCACTTTTGGCCATCTGGGGAGTAGGTTTCAAAAAAAAAATGTCGTCTCAGCTACAACTCATACTTGTCACTTGCGCAATAGGCCCAGAAACACACAAAAGTTAGAATTTTGACTATTTTAAGGTTTTAAAGATTAAAAACAACATCAAGAAAAGAAAAACAAAAGCTGAAGAAAAACCCTAGGGGTTGAAGCAGCCAGTCATGCAAGAATATGAAAAACGACAGCAGTCGTAATTATAAACCCTTGTGGAGTCGCTAGTTGTTAGTGTGAATTCTAATCGCAAGCGTACGAAAAAATCTCACTTTAGCTGCGAATAACAAACAAACCTAACATCAAATATGGCTATCAATTTCCTTAGATCTGTAGTTAGTTGATTAGAATAAATGCTACAAAATCCAGATCTATGCAATTAAATACATTAAACAACAAATAAAAGAAAGAGTTGCTCCATGCATCCAATACACAAGACAATAATATTTTTAAATAATTTTGTATTTATGACGCCTGGGAAGGGAACATAGAAAGATGTTACCAGTCCCCCTCAATGTGATGGGTTCTTGTATGCCCTCAGCACTTCAGATCTAAGATATCTCTCTCTTGATGGTGTAGAAAACCTAGACAAAAATGGAACTCAAAGGGAGCTCACAAGCAAAAAGATAGAAAAATGATGGAGGATCAAAGTCAGACCAAAAGTATAGATTCAGAGTGATCTTTAGGAAGCAAAAGGTAGTGAATGAATGGAAAAACCCTTCTATTTATAACAAAATATTGAGTTAGTCTAGATATTGGTGCATAATTAAAATATTATTAACCAAATCTAGATCCAACGTTTATGGAATATTTTATTATTTTTGTTGGAGGGAAAAAGAATTTGAATTTGGTCAAATCCCTTTATTTGTAAATAATAAATAAATAAATGATTTATTTATTATTTTAAGAATTTGGTTGAGTAAAAATTAAAAAAATAATGATTTATTCAATTATTTATAAATGATTTATTCAAATTTAACAAGGAATCTTATTTAAGTAATGTTTTAAATAATTATTACTAGAAAATAATAAGATAAATAGTGATTTATCTAATTAATTTTCTTGTTTTGGGTTAAATATGACCAGGAATATTAATTAAACTGTAGTTTAATTAATTATCCCTTGAGGAAAATCAAACAAATAAGGATTTATTCAATTATTCCTCATGGGGTTTCCTATTTAAACCGTAAACAACTTAATAAATTTTGGATTATTAAGTTATTTTTCATAGTGAAAGCAATTTTACTAGGGTAAAATTGGTCCTAGATGGTGTACTTTGGTCCATCTAATAGTAATAGGTTAGATGACCAAAATTGGTGTAACAACCGAGACTTGAGGGCTTCAAATCCTAATGACAGCCACATGCCTGATGAAGACATATGTACAATCATGTGAAGTGATCCTTCCACTGTAACCAATCTAGCAGATGGTTACTTACTGAAATTATGCTCTCATTTTCATTGAGAAGGAAGAAAAAATCAAAAATAGACCACTCCAAGTGTCCACTGAACATGTTCTTCTATTCCATGAAAACAAGAAAATAGAACTTCCCTGCTAGCTTTAGCAAATCAGTAAAAGGATTTTCAAAAATATGAAATGTTACCTTGTCTTGGGATTCAACAAAAACTCAAGCACACTCTTCATTCTGATTTGAAAGAACACTTGTATGTTGATCCATAGGAGAGCATAGGGAAGTATGATTTTCTTCTATCTGATTGTTGGTTACAAAATCCCTGAAGCACAGGAAAATCTGACTCTATCACTTGCACATTGTCTCTCTTAGGCTCATACTCCTCTAATTTGTATTCTAAATCATATTTGAACAGAAAAAATTCTTCAAGATTGTTAAACATGACAACCCTATCTTCTTCATGAGAGAAAACTATATCTGTTAGAAAATCTCCTTGCAGTAAATATTCATCACAAATCATTTTACTCACAACAACTTCCTGTATGGCTTCATCAGTCTCATGAATAAATCTACATTCGCTTGGGCTGTAACATGATTTTTCAGGAGTTGATCTATTTCATCTCCAGACAAAGGAAGTTTTAAAGAAATTTACATTTTTTTGTTGATTTTCAATTTTTGGATCAAGAATTGGCACTTCTCTTTCTTGGTCCTAGTTTGTCTCATCTAAGGAGGGAGCTACTGATTCTTGTTGGTGATGAAAAGGGTTCTCATGTAAAGGCTCAAGGATTTCTTCATTCAAGGAGGAAACTGTTGATTCTTGTTGGGAGGAAAAATCATGAAGGGATTTTATGATCTCATCATCTAGATACTCTTCATCCCCATACAAATTTTCAATAAACTCAATGAAATTATCAGAGATATCACAACACTTATCAATCATCGACAAGGAAGAATTAGAGCTTTGATAATGTTGAAAGAAAACTAAATGAAAGTCCTTTAGAGAATATAAACTAGCAGATGGTAGACTCTCATACCATGATCTCGCTTTTTCCTCCAAGGTAGTCATAAACATCTTCATCATAAAATCTTCAAGAAACTCAATCTTTAGTCTGTGGATATGCAGATGAAATTTTACCAAATGCAAGCTAGCATCTTCTCTGTCCTGAACTTTAAACTTTGACAGTCCTGATTGCCAATCTATACGAGGACTGCGGTTTGGAAAACTAGGAATATGAGCTCAATTCATAGGAGCATACCTTCGAGAAATAAAATTCATTTTATTCACAATGAAAGTGTGGAGTCGCCATGAGAATTATGAACTGTGGGATTTTTTGACACTGGAATCACCACGTGAATGATGCACAACCTTCTTATGTGTCCAATTTATGTTCACCATCAACAATTAGATCTAACCTTTGTCATTCTTTCCCAGGGAAGATCTAATCTTTCGTTCCCCGAAAATGACGCTAGAATGTTATCATTGCGCCAGATTCCCAAGGCTGAAGAAGGAATCCCAACAGAGTTAACCACAAACCAAGCTTTTGACTTGGTAGCTAGCGCTATCAAGTCGAAGAGGAATCTCTCCAAAAGGGTAAAAACCAAGAGGGATGGAGAAATTAGGGTTTTTAGGCTAGATATAAAGTGTAGGGGGTTGTTTTGATTTGATTTGGTTGGGTTATCACTGTATGAAGAAATTAGGTCAAGGAAAGCTAGGTCAGGGAAAACGAGATAGGTTACAGGGATCAATGGGGAAAGGTAGGCACAATGCTTATCACTTGAAGAGGATTGTGATGGAATGGTGTTGAGACTGAAAAGAAGCTATGAAGAGCATGGGAGAAAGACAAATGAAAATGGACAAACTATGATCAATTCCCCAAAACAAAGCATGTGCAGAGCGTGTATTCTGATTATCAAACTTGAAATAGATCATATCATTTAAATGGAGTGAACATGAATAAAATACATACTAACATATGAAACTGAAGAAAATACAATGATAAACATCAATACCACAAGTATCCCATAAAATAGCTACAACTCCTCTTTATTAGTTGGCCAAACTGAGTACAAAAGTTCCTTGATCAACAAGCTAACATACAAACTGATTCCAACCCTTTCTAAGAGTGAATAAATGGAAGATATAGACATAAAAACAACCTTCACTCATCCTCAGGGGTCAAATACATGAGGTGAGGAAGGAATCCACAAAAATCTAAACTGATAGCTGAAGTGTAGGATGGTCCAAGTGACTCACTCCTCATTACATTCAAATTGATTCATCTTTGAATAAAGGATAAGTTTACCCAATGAATATAACCCTAGGTAACTTATCTCTTACATAATTACATTTACCATGATGAATTACATTGGTAGTAAAATCATTTCTTGAGGTAAAACCAAAAATTACAGTGAAAAACGAAAAAATGAGTAAATTGACATAAGCGCCATTTTCCTATCATAAGCACCCTTACTGTGTCATAAGCGCCTTCCATGTTCAAGGCCACTTTTGGAGACCTTCCTGGTGTCCAAATAGGGCCCATGATAGCTTTTTGGAAATCTTATCCTGTCCTCTTTTTGAATATGCCTCCAGTTCTGAAAATGGTGCTGACTGGACCCCTCAAAAATGAAATCTCCCAAGAATTGTATAAGCGCACTGCCTAGGCAAAAACATGGGTAGAAACATATTTTTTTGGTGGTTTTTTCCTTTTTCACCTCCTGAAACTACAAATAAAGCTTGGAAAATTGGTTTTTCTAGATGTATATGTCATTAAAAATCTCATGGTGGTTTTATTTCTCTCAAAAAGTGCCCTAAACATAAGCGCACCACCAAGGGCTCTGCACTTATGACCATTTTTCTGGTATTTGCATTTGCAGAAAAACACAGTCATGTACAAATTTGACAAAAATGTTGCAACTTGCCTCAAAATTTGTGGAAAGGGTGCTGATGATGTGGGTAGGCTTGGAGTTAAGCCTCAACAAGTATTTCCAACCTGTCCTTCTCCTTTTGATGAGTGAGAGCTTCAATTTTGGGATTGGATCTTTTGAGCTTGGCCAATGCAATTTTCTCCTTCTATGATTGATGTTTGAATTTAATTATCAACAAATCATTATCATTTTTTCCTTTGCTAGCAGTTTCTCTAAGTGTTGATTGTTGCTATCAAGCCATGGCTCCCTGTTCTCATTGATCTCTATAGAAAGCTTCTCATTTACGGTTAACTTATCAGCAAGCTCAACTTCCCTTTGTCTCTCTAGGTATAGAGCTCTTTTAAGCCCTCTAGTCCCAGGTCTCTTTCTTGGTACCTGTTCTTCTTCATCATCAAGTAAGCCATATTTCTCCAGTGTTTCATCTAGCATGGCTTTGGCATTTTGAGCCTCCCTTTGAGCAGTGAAATACTTAACCTCATCAATGACTTGTTTGGTTTTCATTTGTTCATTTTCTTGCTCAAGGAAGTGTACAATATATTTGGCTCTGTCAAGGTTGTTTTGGAGGTCTCTAATTTTTGCATCCATACCTTTGATGGACATGTTAATGATTTGGATGTCATCATCATCACCTAGTTCAACCAACTCAAACACATGCTCAGAATCATGGAGGTTTTCATCATGTTTCACCTTTGGCTAAGTTTTTGTCTCAATCAACTTTCTTTTACCTTTGTCGACCTGTTTTTCTGATGTAGAAGACATGCCCCCTCCCACTATGTGTGGAGAAAACACATGTATGTGGTCACTATGGTAGGTTTTTGAAAATGGCTCAACCTCCACCATACTAGCCCTCTCTGCCTCATATATCTCATTTCTGATAGGGGATTTAGTCGCAGTGTGGGATGAAGATAATGGTGGTGAAGTAGATGAAAAGGAATGATACGATGATAGTGAATGTACAATAGGTTGATATGGAGGGATGGAAGTGGATGGATGAGATGATGAAGGAAGATTTTGAGCATGCTGAGTAGGAGGATCTCTGAAGATATCATGGGATATGAAGGTATCCCATGCAATGTTGAGCTCATTGAGATGGTAAAGGACAATGATTTTGATAAGGGAATGATGGAAAATACTTTTCATTTGGTGTTCATACTCCATTTATGAGCAATAAAATCTATATTTTCAATGCTCTGGAAAAGGTAGTAAGGTATATTAAACATCCTTACCCTAGTGAAATACATTAGGAGCCAAATGTGATAGGTATACAACCTTGAGAATCTACCTTCACATGTAAATTACTTCATTATTATCTTCATCATGGGTGCAAATCTGTCCAGGAGGTAGGAAAAATGAAACATCCTCATTTTCTCATTCTTGTATCTAGGTTTTAAAAAGGGCTCAAAGTGCAAATTTTCCAAATCACTATTTTTGAACCACCTTTCCCCAACATTTGGAATCTCCGTGGAAATAGAAATGATGGCAGTTGAGACAGTAAAGGTGACACCATCTAGGGTAACTTGGTTGTTATGGAGTTTAGATATGAAGAGCCTAGTTAACATGGAATGATGCTGAATACTTTGAATTTGTTCATAGAAATAATAACACCAACATGTTTGAAGCATGTCACTATCATTGGAGAAGCCAAAACTTCCCTAGTGCTAATAGGTTCATGTATGATTATCTTGTCCCCTTTATGTGGCCTCCTAGCCTCTATTTCCTCTTCCTCAGTATGTGATTTGTTATGTTCTCCTTCTTTTACCATGGTGTGTTTGTGTTCAAACCCTAGGGAAGTGGGTGATAGTGTGTAAGGTTAATTTGGGGATAGGATATGGGGAAACAAAATTTTATGGGAAATAGTGTTTAGGGATATGAGGAATGGGGAAGGGAAAAGGAGTGAAAGAGTGATGGGAATTGGGATGGGGAATTGAGATTTAGGGGCCTAGGTCAAAATAGAACCTAGGGCTTAGGGTTTTGGGAATCAATAGCTTAGGGATAGGGATTATGATAATAGGGATTTGGGAATGAATTTTAACAATGTAGGGATGGTATTGAGTGTAAGGGAAATTGTATTTTGGGAATTATGAGTGGAAGGGAGAAAAACTAGGGTTTCACATTAAATAAGACACCAAATTTTCTTTTAACCAAATCACTTATTCAAAATTACTTTGATGAAGAGGAGAGTGATGTAAAAGTCACTTACCTGCTTGATTGGAAGTGTGAAGAATGATTGCTGAAGTCTGGGGGCGGATTTTTGCAACATTGATGAGTTTTTGATCCTTTCTGGTCATACGCACAATGTTAAGAGGATAAGCATAGCATCGAGAGCATAAGAGAAATGCTAAGAGGATAAGAGCATCGCTAAGTGAATACACACAATTCTAAGAGGTTAAGCGCAACACTAAGAGGATAAGCGGGGCGGTAAGAGGATAAACACCCTTCTGCTCTGTTTTTCTCAATTTTGCTCAGAAAATCACAAATTTCACTCTCCTAAGTTGTTTGGTTGATGAAATAAGAGGGAAATGATTTGAATTTGATGTCTAGGAGTCTTAAATGTTAAAGTGATTTTAGATTTAGACCCAAAAACCCACTTTTCCTATGTTTTTTCTCACTTTTTGAAAGCATGTTGAATATGATTTTTCTTTGACTTTTTCTTCTTTGTAGGATGAAGTTGCTGGAGTTTGAAACTTGTCACTTTGATTTAGTGGTGATATTTAGTTTGGAATGGAAGTTGGAGTTGACATATTTTAGGGAAGTTACTTGATACATATAAGAAGCATAAAATTACATAAAAAAGGAAATAAATAAAAACTCAGTTTTTTGAAAATAATCACATTTGAGTATGAAAATCATACTAGAAACCATAATTACAACTTTAAAATATCATATTTACATGTTGATAATGCTCTGTAGATGATAATGAAATGTTTATTGAATCACTCTGACACATTTTGCTGACCTTATTGAGATTACATGGTGCATTTTTGGACCTTGAAAAATGAAACCTAATGACCTAATGGGACCTTGAATGACTTGTCTTCCATGATTAACTTTGAATGACATAAGACATAGTGAAATGAGCTTTTCAAAAAAAAAATTATGCTCAACAAGACATGAAGGTGGGCCAACAAATGAGAATTTGTGAGGGAGAGTGGGGTTCGATGACTAGGACTACCATCAGTGAAAATTTTTTAGCATGGCCTAATGGAATGATATAAAAATTTCAGAGTGGGACACCTAAAATGAAAATGAAAATAGTGAATTTGATCATTGATGGCAAAATGCATATTCTGACACTAACACACCCAAGCATGAAAAATCGTAATTACCCACAGCATTACCTTTTATTCCCACATTTGACATCATTTTACCACTTTCAAATTCCATTTTTTAAACTCAGCTCAAAGCACCTCTCTGTCATATGTTTTTCGAGTCTTTCATGCAGTGGTCCACTATCATCTTCAAGGAGCTGACTCCCACTGCAAGCAACTTGTTTTCTAGTTTTTTTCTCTGCAAGTGTCACAGTTAAGGAGACAATGTGGTTATAAAGGAGAATGGATATGAAGAAGAAGGCGAACAAGGGAGGCTCTTGTGTGAGATACGAGCCCATGGACCTCAAGTTATTAAAAGAAGACCCCAGTTTCATGGATGCATTCAAAAATGTTGGATGCCTGCAATTTTGTCAAAATATTCAAGGATTTCATGCTCAAATATCAAAGGATTTTGTAGTGAACTTTACTGGCACAACTTCAAAGGTGGGGGTTTTAAATTTCATAGTGTCTCCTGATACCATTTCTTGGGCCAAAGAGATACCAAGAGAAGGTGAAGAGTGGTTCAAAGCTACTAAATTCAAAATGTAGATTTCTGAGGAATTTGTCAAACCAGAACACATTGGAGCTGACATGGAATTTGGGATTCCAAGGATTTATATGAAGGAAAATTATTCTAAACTATTGTTTGTGATCCAAAAGTACTTTACTTGTGAGGGGAGGTTTCATATGGTTTACCTATACCATTTCAGGCTCCTATTACATTTCACTGGTAAGTAGTCCATTGATCTTCATTTATTTTTGTTTAGGAGTTTAGGGAAGACGTGTGATAAGGTTTAAGCCAGGGCTGAAGGCAATGAGACATCAATATTTCACCATGGTTTAATTAAATTCTTAGTGTTGGAGGAATTGAAGAAATTAAACATAGATTGGGCATCTTTCCTTTTCCTAAGTGGCTATGAAGTTGATTCAATGACACCTAAGAAAACTTCAAAGCCAAAAACTACTTCATCTCCAGCTATGATAAAAGGTGTAAATGAAGAAGAGGCAGAGCCTATCTTGGAGCCAGTGGATGTTGAAACAAAGCCTATACCAGAGGAATATATCCCACAACCTTCACCTACAAGAAACAAACAGAAGATTAGTAAGCATGGTAGTAGGAGGATCACTATAAGTCAAACAATTGGAAAGGGAAATCTTGAAGACATCCTCCAAGAAATAGATATTGAAGAGACTCCAGTTGTCAGAGTTGAAGATATTGAAGGTCACAAGAAGAAGAAACAAAAAGGTAAGAATATTAAAAATCTTGATTTTGCAGGAGAAGATGCAGGTTTCTTATTTCAGCCAAGAAAACCACTTACTATGATTTAGCTTGCAAAGGGTGTCATGGAAAACAAGAAGACATAAGATGTTGCAAAGGCAATCATCCTATCATAGAAGATATCATAGACTTGTCTCCAACAACAAAATAAATTTTTGTGCAAAGGAAAGGAAAGGAGAAGTTGGTGGAAAAAATTTAAGTGCAGGTATTGCAGGAATGGTTAAGAGAGGCCAGAGAAGAGGTCTTTGAAGTTAAGTTAGAATTATAGGGGCCCAAGGTGGACAAAAAGATGATGGATTATTTTGAAGAAAAATTCAATAATCAGCAGAAACAATATGATAAATCACTAACAAATGCCAAAAATTTGCTAAAAAGAACACTTCCTTTGAGAAGATGAATGAAACACATCAGAAAGATAAACATATGCTTACAATCCAAAAGGAAGAAGCTCAAGGGATAGGTTAAATAATTATAGGATAAAATGTAGATGATTAAGGAGTAATTGAGGAAAAGAGGACATAAGATCAAAGTGATAAATGAGCCTGAAGAGATGCAAACTTCTACTACTAAAGATGGAGCTCCCAAAGTTTGAAGAGTTGGCCTAAAATATTTTTGACAATTTTGCAGCACTCAAGAACCATCATTTCCATTTTTTAAGGTAATATTTTGAGGAAAAGGGAAATTCTATGTTTTTATGCCAATTAGGCAATTTCGTAGCAAAGCCAAGGCTTTAAGGCCATATTTCGCTACGAAATCCCTGTAGATTACTTTTTGAAAAAAATCACAGTTTGGGTGGAAATCCAAGGAGGATGAAGTTTGTATTTACCTTATTTTGTGTAACAAACATGTCCAAATTAGAGAGGAAGGCTAAGGTTGACCTATATGGGTGAAATATATTTTCTACCAAACCACGCTACGAAATTTCCTTTTTCACTCTATTTTTGCAGCGAGGAGCTTTTGGTTGTATTTTGGTATTTTTAAAGAGTATAGAAGGTTAGCCAACCATGTGGAGGCATTAAAGGGTATCATTGGAAGACTCCATCAAGGATTTTCTCCTTGACCAAGGTGCCATCTATTCCAACTCACCATAAAGAAAATGATCAAATGTCATGATTATCTTCTCCTTAAAAGTAGGGTGATTAGTTCCTAAATCTAGTGGGTGTATTTATGTCTAGGTTATGGTTAGTGCCACTCAAGCACTTGGTTATCATCGATGTAATTATCCAATTCTACTGATGAATGAATGTAACAAATGGAAGGTAGAGTCCTAATAGGCTTATAAGTCTAAAGTTATTAGGTGTCTATTTTAGTTCGAGGAATATAGTTTATGGTTAAGATAGGTGTAAAAGATAATGTTCGATGATCTTTCCAGATGGGTAGATCCAATGTAATTGACAAAAGCCTATTAATAGGCAGAACTTCAAATGAGAAGGGGTTGGAGAATGTTATTTGACACTACCACTTTGTAAATTTTTGATGATTAGTAATATATAGTGATTGTGTTTTCTTCTTCACCTGAGATTCTTTAAGTGTTTCAATGAGCTTATGTCTTATGTATCCTAATATTTTGTTTCCAATAATCTCAATGTTGAATTACTCATAATTCATGTTCTTCATGCTCTGACTTCCTTTGAACATTAAGCTATTCAATATTTATGTGTGTGTATTTCCCTTTCATTGAAACATTACAAGCCTCAGTTTCCACAAGGAGATCCATTGTTATTTAATTTCCTCTCACTGATTCCATAAGCCCAATGGTAGTAAACCCTATACATTTTTCATCTGCAATCAAACACATTCAAGTCAATATCATAGAGTTAGCGATCTGATTGAATCCTAATTGAACAAATCACAAGTTACTTTAAGAGAGACCTCTCAGGCTTAAGAGGCTAATCTTCTGAAAAAAGATGGTTTTAAATAATTACTATAAGTTTTCTAGTGGAGCAGCCCATCTGTACCAATTTAGAGATAAAATTTTGGTGCGTCTGCCATGAGTCGAAGACATATTCCTCGAAGTTTGTGCTTAAACTGTGAAGCTAAACTCTTGGAGGTAGTAGGAGCTCATAACATTTTGATGCTGCATAAACTACCTTGGTGACTCCAATAAATATCTTCATGCTTAAAGGTGGCTTCGAAAAAGAGATACACAAGAAGAAATCTAGATCATAACCCACCTACAATTGTGGATAATCCAGAAAGGATCCTAAGAGGCATTGGAAGCAGCTCTTCAAAATCAAGTATTCCATCACATTCAAGAGCTTCGTCCTATGAAATTATTCGAAGTCCTAAAGACGAGAAATTTGATGATAAAATTGAAGAAGTGTCGTTTAGGTCTAAGACTGAAAATGAACTGTTTGACATAATACTAGACCTACAAAGACTAGGTATTCACACATAATGTCTAGTATCTAAGGAGGAAAAAGAAGAATTCTGGAAAACAATGACATCAGAGTTGTTGTTAGAGAGGGAGTATTTTGAAAATTTAAAAGAGTTAGATCCATTTGAATTTTTGTTGAAAATAAAATCTGGTATATCTTTTCCTAAATGGAGTTCATTCATATCTAGACTTCAAATACCATCTACACCATCTCCTAACAATTCAGCCTCACCTACCGTGTTCTCCAAATGTCATATTTTAACCTCATCTATTGTCCTTCCACATACCACAGTCCCTATCATCATGGTTGGATTTTTTCCTCCTCCTCCTCCTGTTGGACCTGCAAGATATGCACCACTTGTCCTCCCTGTTGTCCTTCATGACCTCCTAGATGGATACTCAACTAGAATTAAAACCTTTGGGAGTGAAGAGGAAATATCGACTGAGGAACATGTATACCAATTTAATGATTTCATTGAAAGAGAGGATGTAGACAATGAGGATGTAAAAATGAGATTATTTGCTCAGATTTTCACTGGTGAAGTAAAAAAATGGTTTAAGGCCTTAGCTCCAGCAAGTTTGGAAAATTGGGACTAGCTAGAAGATAGTTTTTTGACCAAGTGGGGGAGTAAGGTAAATCTAGTACAAGCTCTAACTGAGTATAAAAATTTGAAAAGATCCTTAGATGAATCTATCCAAGACTTCTCTAAGAGGTTTAAGAAGGTCTATAACTCCATACCTGCTCATATCAAACCTCCTACAAGAGCTTCTCAATTACATTATGCAGAGGCATTTGATTATGAGTTTTCCATCTTGTTAAGAGAAAGAGACTTTGCCTCTCTAGTAGAAATGCAGAATGATGCAGTGAAATTGGAGGTGAACATGGCAGCTTCCAAGAGGTCTAAGATGGTCAAAAAAAAATGAAAGAAGAGGAGAATAATTCTTCATCCTCAGATTCTAAGTTTGATTCCATGATGAATACCATGGAAAAAATCATGGATAGACTTGTTATTGGAGCCACTCCTTTGCCTCCTGCACAACAAGATACACACATAAGAAATCCACAATTTAGGAGACCTAAAATTGGAAAAGGCAGAGAGAAAAGAGAAATCAGTCTGACACACAAGTGAGGCCTCCCTTTCAACAGAATTTACTTGATGAAGAGGAAGCTCAACCTGAGTTCCAAGAGGATATTATTCATTTCTTAGATGAAGACATGTATGGGATGTTTCTAACTAAAGAGGAACATGATGATTCTAGTCATGATTTAGAGAAGGATGAGGGAAAATCTAATTACCTAAAGGGTTATCAACATGCCATCTTTGAAATGAAGAAACAATACAATCTGAGAAATAGGAATGTCCATATTACAACAAACAAAGCTCAACCAAAGAAATATGTTCCTAAACTAGATGAGCCAAAGAAGGATACAACACCTCCACCTCCTGCCAAAGAAGTTGAAAAAGCCTCATCTAGTTTTAGTTTAGAAAATGAGATCTCCAAAATCAAAATTTCAGTTCCCTTTGGAGAAATTATCAAGGTCACTAAATATAGAAGCAAAATTGTCAAGATGTTAAATTCTCAGCTTGAACCTTCAGACACCCTAAATCTGCAAGAATATCATCCCACCATTTTCCAAGGACCAAGGGTAGAAGATGAACAAAATGAATAGGTTCCTCCTTTTTATGTAAGTCTAAATATTCAGGATATGACTTTGCACAATGCCATGTTGGACTCAGGTGCTTCCCACAACATTATGCCTAAAGTGATTATGGAGAGGATGGGTTTAGAGATCACTGGACCTTACAAAGATCTGTTTTCTTTATACTCCAAGAGAGTCCAATGCACAGGTCTTATTAAATATGTTGTTTTTGGCCTAACACAAGTACTTGCTAAAAAAATAGTGATGGACATAGTGGTAGATGACATTCCTCCAAATTTTGGTATGCTTTTATCCAGATCTTGGGCAACCAAAATTAAAGGGACTATGCAGATGGATATGAAAAATGCCACCATTCCAGTTTTTTGTGAGAAAAGGAGGCTATATAGGGAAAGTAGGATGGCCTACATGGTGAGTATTAAGGACAAGCCTCAAAATTTTCCTATTTATGAATTTGAAACTGAATTGTGATCCTCAATGTTATTCAATGATCTCACCAATGAGGCAAAAATTGAAGAAAAACATAAAATCAGGGATGTGTTGAGGAAAAAGGAGAAGGTTGGTGGCTTATACACTTTGATGGCTCTGTTGGAAGAGAGGGGGTTGGAGCAAGGATATGGATCACTACTCCTAATGCTGAAAGTAATTTTTTCTCTTTTAAAATTAACTTTGATTGCACAAACAATATGGCAGAGTATGAGTCGTTGTTTTTGGGTCTAGAAACTTTGAAAAAACTAGGCGCCAAAAATGTATTAGTGTATGGTGTTTCAAAGTTAGTGATTAAGCAGGTTGAAGGGTCATATCAAACCAAAGATGTAAGAGTGAGGGAATACAAAAATTTGATCATGGAAATGCTTGAGAATTTTCGAGAATATGCTTTCACTCTGAAAACTATAGACCAAAATTCAGTAGTTGATTCTCTAGCTGTCTATGAAAGTTTATTTTCCATCCCTACTCATTCTAGTGAGAAATATGAGGTTGAGGTCAGACATAGGTGAGCCATCCCTGACAACATCATTCATTGGCAAGTGTTTGAGAATGATCAACGAGACTGAAATTTCCTTGAATTGAAGGAGGAGTTTGAGAACATCCAAGTGGATCTATAAAATATGTTTGCTAAAACTAAGGTCAATCATGAAGTCTTTCAATTGAAAAAAAATTGTATTACCAAAGGCCTTATTCCCCTAGAGAAACTATTTGATCAAAATGATGTTTTCAAGTCTCGTAGAATGCAAGATGATGATGAGGAGGTGGATACTTGCAATCTTGGTACAATAACAACGCCTAAAATGTTCAAAATTTCTAAGTTTATTTTTATGGATATGAGATAGAAGTATGTGGATATGATGAAGAAATATATTGATGTTTTTTGCATGGATCTATGCTGATCTGAAAAGGTATGATCCTAGCATTATTCAACATACTATTCCCATCAAAGAGAATGAAAAACCCTTGAAGCAGAAGTTGAGAAGAATTAACCCTTTTCTCATGCATTTTATTGAGAAAGAGATTAAGAAACGTTTTGATGCAAAGGTCATTGTCCCTATAATATTTTCAAAATGTCTTGCTAATCTAGTACCTGTCAGAAAAAAGAGTGGTGAAATCAAATTTGTATTGACTTTAGAAATCTGAAAAAGGATTCTTTGAAGGACAACTACCCTCTTCCCAAGATTGATAAGATTTTGCAGAATATTGTTGGCTCTCAAATAATGTCCATGCTTGATGGATTTTTAGGTTACATTCAGATATGGGTACATCCAGAAGATCAGGAGAAAACTTCTTTTACCACGCCATGGGGAACATTCATGTACGCCAAGATGTCTTTTGGTTTGATGAATGCAGGGGAAAATTTTCAAAGGGCGATGGATATTGCTTTTGCTGAGGAGAAAGAAAAATTAGTTGTGGTCTATTTGGATGACATAACTGTGTTTTCAAGGCAGGAGGAAGATCACTTGAAACATTTGGAGAAAATTCTGTAGAAATGCAGAAAATTCAGTATCTCTCTTAATCCCACTAAAAGTATTTTTTCTCTAACTTCTGTAAAATTGCTAGGACACATTATAAAAAAAGATAGGATAAGGATTGATCATAATAGAGTTAGTACAATTCAGAAGATAGACCTGCCAAAGAATAGGAAGGAGATTCAGTCTTTTCTTGGAAAGGTAAATTTTGTTAGAAGGTTTATCCCAAACTTTGCTGAGATTGTCAAGAACATTACCAAGATGTTTAAAATGGAATCTGATATTAAGTGGATTGTTGAAGCTAAGAATCATTTGAATAGATAAAGAAATCCTTCACTCAATCCCCAGTGCTTATAATTCTTGAATTCTCAAGTGAATTTCTGGTTTTTACATTTGCTTCTAAAAATACCATTGTTAGAGTTTTATTGCAGAAAGGGCAACAAGGTGGTGAGCAACCTATTTCATTTTTTAGTAGGACCCTTGCCAACTCTGAATTGAAGTATAATATCTTGGAAAAAAAACCATATGCTTTAGTCAAAGCTAATAAATATTTTATAATTTACATTCTGCATTCTAATGTCATTGCATTGTGCCTAACACTGTGGTTAAATATATTTTGACATAAGCTGATCCTGATGGAAAAAGAGGGAAATGGATTGCCACTTTGTTGGAGTATGACATTGAAATTAAGCCTACTAATTTGGTGAAAGGGCATGGATTAGGAAAACTAATGGCACAATCAAATTTTGAATGTCTTGACATGAATTTCATTGCAGAAATTTTAGAGCTGACAGAAAAAGAAGAAGAATTGGTCCCTATTGAGGAGAAATTAATTTTGTCTGAATGGTACAGAGATGTGATCTTTGTACTACATCATCATAAAGCTCCTCCTCAGTTGACCAAATCCAAGTCAAGGTTTGTGAAGCTAAAATCATTGAGATACTACATTTTGAATAAGAATTTGTATTGGAAAGATACGGGTGGAATACTTTTGAATTGTTTACTAGAAGATGAGGCTAAAAAAGTCATTGAAGAGTTCCATAAGAGAGATTGTTGACACCATTATTGGAAATCCACAGCCAACAAGATACTCAAGGCATGGTATTATTGGCTTACCATGTTGAGATTCAACAAGATGATGACCCTAGTGAAAATTAAGCACCTATACTAGGTGGGGCCAGTAGGCTATTTTTAGGTGTATGTCTATTTTTAGAATGTTGAGAAAATTCTATTTATAGCGGGATTCTGTTTTTAGAATGGTGAGAAAATTGTTTATATATGATTTTCTATTTTTAGATGTATGTGTGAATTCTATTTATAGATCGCATGTCTAAAAATAGAATGCATGTCGGTTATTATTATCTCTTAATAATAATTGGACAATAAATATTAATCTATTCTCTTGAAGCACTTGATTTCAGTTAACTGAAGTGGAAAATGAGTTAGCTGAAGGAATTTTGAGTTCTAAGTCTGGTTGGTGGGACATGCAAGTGGACTTAGTTGTAACTGAGTGATTCAAGGTTGTAACAGAGTTGGATGTGTAGTTAATTATGTGAGTTGTAAAGTATTTTAACTCAGTTAAGTGAGTTAAACTCATTTGTGGTAGTTGTAACTAGTTGTAACTAAAGATACACTATTGAGAGATCAATGAATTAAATATTAAATTAATTCACATGGAGTGATCTCACATGCAACTAAAGGTTTACTACTATTAACTACATGCATGTCAGATCCAATGGAGACCCAGTTGAGAGATAGGTGAAAGGGACAGTTTGAATATCTGTTGTGACATTATTGGGTGCACTCATGCAACCACACACACATTGGAAATAACAATTAGGATTACAAAGTCATGGAAAGGCAGTATCTCATTCATTTAGGGATTGTGATCAATAGGTATTGCGCAATGGAGGCAGACTGTCAGGAGGCAGTACATTGGCACATGCATTTGCCAATTTTTGTATGACAGTGTGAGACGATTGTATATTGTACTGAGAGTTCTTGGATTAGAGTTTTGTATGATATTGTTTCATGATCCATGATATATACATAATATATGATAGTGGAGTTTTTAGCTTTATGCTTTCTTGGTAAAAACATATGTGTTATGTGTGATTGATTTTTCTTCATGTGTTTGTAATTGGCAATAAAATTTCCAAAATAATTTAATTAGAAGGATTCTATATTTAACAATGGCATATAATTATTAGATCAGGAGAATTCAAGAAATACATAATTGTATTAAAATTTCTACATACCATGTTTAAGGACATCTACAAGAAGATCGATGCATGCCATGAATGCCATGGTTTTGATGGTAAGAAGAAGTTGATTCATTTACCTTTGAAGCCAATATATGTTGAAGCTCCTTTCTAGAAATGGGGGCTGGAATTCATTGGTGAAAAACACCTAGCATCCTCAGGGCAACAACGTTGGATTTTGACAGCCACATATTATTTCACTAAATGGATCGAATCAATCCCAACAAGTATCATATTACACTTAGACATTCCACAGCCTATTACCCTCAAGGTAATGGCCTTATAGAATCATCCAATAAAAGAATAATGAGGATCATCAAAAAAGTGTTGCAAGAAAACAAGAGGTCATGGCATCTAAAGTTGAATTTTTCTTTGTGGGCTGATAGAATTTGCACAAAGCTATCCATTGGTACATCTCCCTATGAATTAGTAAATGGAGCCGAAGCTATTCTTCCCACTTCTTTGGGAGTTCCGGTAATGAAACTGCTACAAGGACTTGAAAAGGAGCCAAATGCTATCCAAAGGAGGATAAACCAACTTATATATTTACAAGAAAAAAGAGAAGAGGTGTATGACAACCATCAACAATCACAAAAGAGAGTAAAGAAAACCTTTGAAAGAAAAACTACAGAAGAAAATTTCCAGATCCAAGATGTAGTTCTGAAATGGGAAGCCAGAATTGAAGAAAAGGGGAAGCATGGAAAGTTTGAGAACATCTGGAAGGGGCCATTTGTGATAGCTTCATATCATGGCAACAACACTTTTATGCTTCAGGAGATGGATGAACGACTGTTGGCCCTCGTTTTTTTATCTCTTTTTGTTTAGAAAATAAATCTTATTTTGCCATATTTTCCATCTATTTACCATCATATCCACCTTATATTGATCTAAATATGCATAAACATGTATTTAAATTATGTTTTTCAATTATTATATTTTTTGTAAAAATTGAAATTTAAGTGCATTTATGGACAGCAACATAAATTCTCGTAATGCCATTATTGTTTGCATATGTGCAGGACACTTGGGCTTGATCTGGATACATTTCTAGAAGGCTCGAGAAATAAGAATAAGAGTACACATTTTGGCACAGTCCGACCGAGCTTTAATAGGCCCGGTCAAAGGCGGTCAAACAGGACCAGACTTTATGGAGGATCCCTAGAACTAGGTCAAAACTCTTATTTTGTGGGATTTTATAAAATATGATGGATCTAATAGATGAATTCAACTTGATATGATAGGATAAGGATAGTTATGATTAATTGAGCTATTTTATATGAGTTTGTTAGATACTTTATCTATTTAAGCCTCAAACTTTGAAGGCTTTGATATGGAACTTGTATGACTTATTATTATTATTTTTGAGACTTGGAGACATAATTGAAGATCTGTTCTATCATATTTGATGTTGTTGCATGCTGGTTGATTGATTGTTGTCTTAAGTAGCTGAATTTACCTTCAGTGTGCGAGGCAAGGGTGCAGGGACCCCACACCGAGCTAAGTGCACTTCTTAGTTTCTTTTGTAGCTACAATTTCTGAATTAGCTTGCTTATATTTAAATTTTTATGATGATTATTTCCAAGTATTGATGATCTAATGACCATTCTTAACCTGCATATGAAAGGACAAACAAATGTTTAAATTAAACATTCTTTCTATCTAATGAAGATCTTCAATTAGAATTCATCTTTACATGCCTTTACATGATTTTACATGCTTTGATTGCTAACGGATATTAATCTTGTTTCTATTCTACATATGAAGAGACAAACTAGTATTTAAAGTTAAATACTTCTTCTATATGATCAAGAGACTAAAAAATAAGATTCATCTTTCTTGCTTTTTCTAAATTCCCGTTTTAACAATAGCATTGCTGATAAATGAATATATGATGAAGGACAATCATGACCTCTTCAATGAAAAGCCTCTTCAATTATTACTTCACGTATCTCAATATATTTTTTAGTTAAGTAGTTTCTGATTTTTAATTCACATGGTAATCTTGTTAAGAGAAGGACAAAAATCCTCCTGAGTTAGGAGATTCTTCTGCTTCTAATTAAACATCTGAATTTAGAAATTGTTTAAGTTAGATTTATATTTGTAATATGCATTTCCCTAATCATCAATAAACCATATTCTGAATTGATTGTAACTAAAACCCATATAATTTGGGGATGCTTCTAAGTTCCACTAACCCGGATTGATAATAAATACTTGCATTAGTTTACAACAGTAAATTGACCCAACATTTTTGCGTCGTTGCCGGGGAAACATATTTCAAAATGGTCAAAATAGGAAGACAAAAATATTAAAAGACAAAAACAATATAAAATCACCAAAAACAACAAAAACATAGTTTTTATTTCACGTAATGTTTTCTTATGCCTAGAGATAGAGATAAAAAAGGTATATTTGTGAAACAATACCCCCCAACAGCTCATTCATCCACAGGACTAACAACACTGGTTGCTGGAAAACCTACTATAGAAGAGCTAGAGGAAAAACAAAGATCAGGACAAAGATTAACTTTAGTTGAAAGACAAATCTTGTTATCCTTTGACATAAAGAAAAAGCAATCACCTAAAGAACCTCCTTCTGTTTGGAAACAAAAAGACACAAGCAAACCAACTGTTGAACAACTAGAGCAACCTGTACTTAAGGAAATCAAAGTAGTTGAAGAAATATAGAGCCAACCTCCTATTGAAACACTACAAATATCTGAAAAGGAATGACTAAAGAAGGAGAAGAATCAACTATATTAAACATGACTCGTGAAAAAAGACTAGAATATGAAAGACAACAAAGGGAATGGTGAAGACAAAGAGAAGAAGAAAGAAGAATTGAGGTGGAAAGAAAGGCAGAAGAAGCACTTCGAATAATAGAGGAAGAAGCAAGACGAGAAAACCAAAATTGAAGAACACAAGAAAATGAGCAAGAAGTTAACAATGATCAGGAAACTACTTTTGGCTTTCCTATTTTAGATGCAAGAGAAATACTAGGAGAGGAAATAAAAATGAAAAATATTCCACCTTTTGTATTGCCTAATTTCTATGGAATGTCAATAGAAGATCCTGATGCATTCATGTTTGAGTTTGACATCTTGTGTAGAACATATGGATATACTGATGATACACATAATCTTCGACTTTTTCCTGCTACTCTAAAAGCAACAGCGTTAAAATGGTTCATGGGATTAGGAGAACACACGATAACTTCTTGGGAAGATATGAAGAAGATATTTCTTAAAAATTATCAAGCTTACTGCAGGGCTAGAGACTCGAAAGAATATATTTTCAGAATGTCGCAACAAGAAGACGAAAGTTTGGAAGAATATTTGGAAATATTTATTTACAATTTACATAAATCCAAACATCGTTCTCTTAGTTCTGATACCATCCGCACTATTTTTCTAAAGGTTATTAGAGATGAGCATTTAGACATTCTTAATGTAATGGGAAAAGGAGATATTTCTAATTTACCATATGAATAAATTGCTAAGTTATGTCAAAATTACTCTAGGGGAAGAGCTAAGAGTGGGAAGAGAGATATTTCATCAAAAGCTTCCAAATCTGCAGAAAGTGTAGTAACAAGAACAGAGATAGGAAGCCTACTAGAAAATTTTAAGACAGATCTATTAAGAACTTTGGGTACACAAGTAGATGTTTTGAAAGCTAAGAAAAAGAAAGAAGAGAAAGATGAAATGTTAGCAATTTTTTGTCCAAAGAATAGAAAAAAAAATCCACTCAGGGAATGTCCTTTGCAAGGTATACAAGTATGTGGACTATGCATAGGAAATCATGCAACAAAAAAATTTCCAAAGTTAAAATAATTACAAGGAGAAGAAGTACAAGGAGTAGATTCTCTCTACTATACGATACCAAGGATACCTTGGCATCCAAGAATACCTGAACAATTCTCTCAACAAAATCCCCAAAATTTTCAGTATCCTCAAAACACATGGAATACACCAATGCCATGGTAGGCTTGGCCACCACAAAAATATCAAAACCAACTTGCACAAGGTTGGAGGGGATATGGTTATGAAAACCAACCACCATAGAAAATGTATCCCCAGCAGTATGAATATCAACAACCATATATACCCTCCACAACCATTTCCTCAATATCAACAATTCCAGCAACAACAACCAATGTCATATCCATCTCAAAACCCACCAATGCTAACTCAAACACAACAACTTCAGTTACCTACTAACCAACCACCTCCTATACCAACAAAATTACCAGCTCAGCTAGTAGCTAATCCAAGTAACAAGGTGGATAGACCATCATATCATGTGGAAGAGGCAAGATATTATCCTACTTATTCAATTCTTCCTGTACAAGATGTCCACCTAAGGTATGGGAAAGTGTTACAAAAATATTCTCCTCCAATAATTGAAAAAAAATTAGAACAAGGAGAACAAAGTGAACAATCTCAACGAGAAAAAAAAATTCAGAAGGGTAAATCTACTATGACATAGACTCCACCATATCTAGAGAGATTGATACAACAAAATATCCCAATATCTCTCCCTGAATTTAGTATTCTGGATGAATTGAAAAACATATATGTTAAAATTCCTTTGTTGCAGGCAATTAAAGACATTCTGATATATGCAAAAACAATAAAGGAATTATGCATTAAGAAATCTGGCAAAAGAAAGAAGGATCCACCAACAATCCAGGTAATTGGAATTTTGGCTAGTCTCATGTCTACAAATACAACCATTGAAAAGTATGTTGATCCAGGAATTCCTATGGTTACTGTTTCAATTAACAAATTTCTAGTGCCAAATACTTTAATAGGCTTGGGAGAAGCTATCAATGTTATGATAACAGAGACTATGAAACATTTGAATTTAGACATCATTAGACCTACTACTACAGTTTTAGAACTTGCAGACATATCTAAAGTTGTTCCAGAAGGTATACTAGAATATATCATTATCTCACTGGATTCATGGGAGTATCCTGTAGACTTCTTGATTTTGTAGCCAAAAACAAACTTGGGAGGGCATCCCTTAATTTTAGGTCGACCATGGTTAGCCACTGCAGATGCTTACATTGAATGCAGGTCAGGAAGCATGATTATTGCACATGGAGATGAAAGAAAGCATGTAACATTATATCCTCCTGCTCAATCTCCTTATTTATTATCATGGCTTGACGGAAAAGAACCACAAGAACTTCAATCTGTTCTTAGTCTTAATCAGGTTTGCAATTTTAGAGAGGAGGAAGAAAATGAGGACTTATTAGATCTATTCATCTCTGAACCAAATATCAGAGAAGTTTAGGATAACTCAATATGAAGCTGCTAGTTATCTTTTGAATGAATGTTTTCAGGAAAGCTGCACAATACATTCATTGCAAAATACATTTGAAAGCATTTTTACTGTAAATTCAATTACCAATTCAAATAGCGAAATAATTGAAATTAGTCCTGAGAGACATTTGAATATGGGTAACAACTTACAATCATCACAAGAGGAAAAGATAATAACGTTATTGCAAAAATATTCAAAAGCTTTTACTTGGGATTATAAAGACATGCCAGGAATTTATCCAAAAACATGCATCCATCACATTTATACTGATAATGAAACAAAACCTATAAGGCAACCACAAAGACGGATGAATCCCATGATGAAAGAAATAGTGAAAGAAGAATTACAGAAACTATTACAAGTCAGATTTATCTATCCTATTTCAGATAGTCAATGGGTTTCACCCTTAGTTGTAGTACCTAAGAAAAATGGGAAATGGAGAATTTGTGTGGATTACAGATAACTCAACAAAGCTACATTAAAAGACCACTTTCCTTTACCATTTGTCAATCAAGTGTTAGAGTCATTATCTAGAAAGAAGTTCTTTTCATTTCTGGATGGATTTAGTGGATATAATTAGATAAAGATAGCACTAGAAGATCAAGACAAGACAACATTTACATGTTCATGGGGAACATATTCATACAATGTATTACCCTTTGGTTTGTGTAATGCACTTGCTACCTTTCAGAGAGCAGTTCTTGCAATCTTTGCTGATTTGATTCAAGAGTGTGTGGAAGTTTACATGGATGATTTCACCATGTATGGTACAACATATGATGATTGTTTACAAAATCTTGAAAAAGTGTTAAAAAGATGCATTGAGACAAACCTATCACTCAGTAATGAAAAATGTTTTATGATGTTAACTAGAGGGGATAGTGTTGGGACACCATATCTCTTCTTCAGGGATTAGAATGGATCCAGAAAAAAATCAGGTCATTGTGAATTTAACGCCACCCACAACGCAAAAAGAAGTCAGAAGTTTCCTGGGTTATGCGGGCTACTATAGAAGATTTATTGAAAATTTCAGTAAAATAGTGTTGCCATTATTCAAGTTACTTGTGAAAGATGTGGAATTCCAATGGAAGGATAACTATCAAAATTCATTTGAAAAATTAAATCAAAAATTTTCAATTGCACCCATTCTTCGAGGACCTAATTGGTCTTTGCCATTTCACATTTCAACAGATGCATCTGATACAGCTATTGGAGCATCACTTGGACAAAAAGAGAATCCATTAGGGGAATTTTGAGGTCTAAAATGGGCCTCATAAGAAAAATGTACAAAAAAAATAAACTTTATAACAACCAATAGGATTCAAGATGATGATGTCATCCATAATGGATGATTCACCATTTTTGGAGTAAAAAAGTAAAAATATTAAAAAATAGTAAAACAATAAAACTACTTTTTCAACTGCGAAACTTATCTCCCCAAAATTGATTTTAAATTTCACTAAAGGAGTACCCATGTTGCATACTTTCGATGGGTCCTACTACACGAAAAATGAGAAATACATAAAAAAACGTGATTACAATCACGTTTTTAATGTATTTCTCATTTTTCGTGTAGAAGAGTTCATCGAAAGTATGCAACATGGGTACTCCTTGGATGAGGAATTAAATTCCGCATCCAACGAGTACTCCCGCTCGAAATTTGAGTAAAAATTTGGGAGATAAGTTTAAAATACGAGTTGAAAAAGTAGTTTTTTCATTTTTCCCTTTAAAATTTGATGATGTCATCAAATCTTATTAGATTTTTTCCACTAGTATTTTATAATTTCCTTAGGAGGCCCATTTTAGACCTCAAAATTCCCCTAATGAATTCAGTTATGCTATATATTTCATCAGTAAAAACTTAACACAAGCATAATTGAATTACGCTCTTACGGAAAAATAAATGTTAGCTGTAGTATATGCAGTGAATAAATGTTGACATTATATAACAGGTTATCAAGTTTATATTCACACGGATCATTTTGCTATAAAATATTTAATGAACAAATCAATCACAAATGGCAGAATAACTAGGTCATTTTTATTAATGCAAAGAGTTTAATATTACTGTACAAGATCGACCAGGAAAAGATAACCAAGCTACAGACTTTCTGTCAAGATTAAATTCACCTGGTGATCCAAATCCAGTATTAGAAAATTTTCCAAATGAACATCTATACGCTATAAATGTAAAAACTCCTTGGTTTGCAGATATAGCTAATTGTAAAAACTCCTTGGTTTGCAGATATAGCTAATTATTTATCATATGGAATCCTACCATATCACTACACAAACAAACATAAACGAAGAATAATTAGAGAAAGTGCAAGGTATAGTTGGGTCAATGGAGATCTATTTTATATTGGTGCTGATTTAATGATTAGAAAATGTGTAAGAGAAGATGAAATTATTGAAATTTTAAAGCTTGTCATGATGAACCATGTGGTGGTCATTTTGCAGATAAAAGGACAACATACAAAGTGCTGAAACTTAGCTACTATTGGCCATCCATCTTCAAAGACTCCAGAGCTTATGTGAAAAGATGTGACAACTACCAAAGAATTGGTAGACCATTGGCATCAGATGAATTCCATTAAAGTCACAAGTACTGATTGAACCATTTGAACAGTGGGCTTTATATTTCGTGGGACCAATCAATCCTCCATCCAATGGAAAGAAGTGCATCTTGGTATGTATAGATTATGTAACTAAATGGGTGGGGGGGAAGGCAGTAGCATGGGAAACATAAGATACTATTGTGTCTTTTATGTTTAAAGAGATATTTGTAATATATGGAGTTCTGAGACAGATAGTAACTAACCAAGGCACATAATTGATGTCAAAACTTGTTTGAGATCTTACGGAGAAATACAAGATCAAACACAGAAAATAAACTCCGTATTATCCTCAAGCCAATGGACAAGTGGAATCAACAAACAAAGTCCTAGAGAACATCATGATGAAGACTGTAAAAACGAACAAAAAAGGACTGGTCAGAAAAGTTGAGAGATGCATTATGGGGATATAGAATAACTTGGAAAAACATTGCTAGGTTCAACCCATATCAGTTAATGTATGGAAAAGAAGTCCTATTACCCATTTAATTTCAAATACATACATACAAGCTAGCAGCAGAATTGGGAATGGAATTGTTTCAAGCACAACAAGAGAGGATTATGCAGTTAAACAATTTGGATGAAATACGACAACAAGTAGTCGAACATACATCTCTTGTCTAAGAAAAAAGGGTCAAATGGCATGATCGACTTATAAAGAATAAATTGTTTCAGAAAGGATATTGGGCACTCTTGTTCGACTCCAAGTTCAAATATTTCAAAGAAAAATTTACGACTCATTGGCTTGGGCCATATGAGATTGAAGAAATCTTTGAAAATGGAGTTGTCAAGATTAAAAAAATTGATGAAGCATATGTTTCGTTTGTTGTCAATGGACATAGGCTTAAAATCTACAACAAGCCTATAAATAAAGAGGATTTTCTAAGAAAAATTTCAATGGATTCAGATCTGGAACTAATGGAGCAGCATAACAATATGCCTTCCATAATACCGGAGGAATAAAAAATATATGAAAAACTAAAAAAAAATTAAAAAATAAAAAATAAAAAATATTAAACGAGTTTGGTTATGAAAATCCAGGAAACTGGCACAATACAAACTCGAATTCATGTCGGAAAACCAACTAGTTTGGCCAACATGAATCGTCTTTTTCATTTCATTTTACTTAACTTAATTTTTGCAGATAGACCTTCCAAGAGATTGCAGACTTGAGGACAAGTCAAATCATCAACTTGGGGGAAGGTGTGAAATAAAAAAAGGCTATGAAAATAGTTTTCAGCAGTTGAATTACATACAAAATATGAACTACAATTACAAAGGAACCTAGTACATCATTCAACATTTACAGAAGGGACCTGAATTGTTGTTGAGAAAAATTATTCAGAAAGGGACCTGAATCATTATGATAGAAGAAATTTTCAAATATGGAACATCATTATAATTACGCCAGAAGGGACCTGAACATTATTGAAAAATTATGCCAGAAGGGATCTGAGTTATATCAACAGAAGATCATATCAAATGGGACCTGAAAATGTCAAAGTTTACCCTGCAGAAGGGACCTAAACAATAATTATTTTAAATCAAAACAGATCCAAGAAGGAATAAAGTCTCTATAAATTCTATAAGATTTGTCGTAACAATAAACACAATGTCGATCATCATCAGCGTCAAAAGGAAATACAAGTACAGTGAGTAAAAAAATCGCTCTTAAAATTTCAAATTTTTTTGAAATCTTCTAGAATTGTAAAAACTAATCTGGTACTAGTAATGCATGTTTATCTACATTTCATTTACATCACCAACATTTCCTACATTTCATTTACATTTTATTTCCTACACTTTCATCTACATTCTATCATTTATGATTTTTAACCCTATTCATATTCATACCACTATCCTAACTAGCCGTATTCTATCCACATTTATATCCATACTACTCTTCAAAACATTACATAACCTATTCATATCATACCCTATCCTATTTCCCAAACAAAGAGAATTATGAACAAAAGGTCAATATTTAACCTATGGAAGACCCTTGGAAGACCTACAAAACAAAAAACAAAGGTTAGTATTATCATAAATATTTAATTTTAAAAATTTGACTATTTCATTAATCAATTTTTAAAAATTAAATAGCAAATGTAAAAACCAAAGTTCAAAAGACATATGATATAGCGAAATTATTTTTGAATATCAAAACAAAACGAGCGGAATCATATAAGAGGATGAACTAAGGTAATGGAGCTAATGTAATGCAAACAAATGAATGCAATTACTAACCTAAGGAATGATGCGGAGATAAAAGAAGTGCATGAATATAATGGTATACAGTATGCTATGATGAGATTGTAATGCATGCAGTGGAGAAATGAAAGGAGATAGCATATGACGATGAGGAATGATGTCGCATATATGCATGGAGATAATGTGAATAATGGAAATAGACATGGTCATTAAAACAAAATGTGAAGGAGATGCATAATGAAGGACGAATGTACACCATAGACCAGCACGACAGTCAAAGAAAAGACGTGCATGAACCAGTCAAGTGGGTTGATGAACGGTTAGAATGTTTTCAAATACATTTACATAGCACCGTGTAAAACATATGAAACCATTTCCGCCACTGCCAAGAACATTTCAGAGACCAGAAACAACCATTTCCAAGGTATTAACACTATGTTTTCACCATCATTTCCATCCAAGAGGCTCAGTGAGAGAAGAGAGCATGCAGTCAAAGCACGTCTTCATGTTTACAACACTGTGAAAATAAAATAAATCGCAGAGAGAAGATAGTGAGGAAGCCGAGAGGAAAAGAAGAGATAAAACGCAGAGAGAAGGAGGAGGAGAACATAGTAAAGAGGAAAACAAATTGATAAGGAGTTAACTAGATTTTTCAAAGCCACAAATCCGAAGAACTTGTCGATCAGCCGAGCTATCGGGAAGCGGAATCCCGTGGAAGTGAAGGTAAGAAGTAAATGAGGATTTGATTGTTTAAACAATGGTGAATAGATTTTGGGATTGTCTAAACAAACTCAGAGTTATAAAAGGGGGTGATCTAATTTTATTTGAAACCCTGTCATTGCGTTATGTTTTGTATTGACACTATTCAAAAATGTGTTGACACTTTTCAAAACTACTCTGCCATCAGTCAAGCAATGAAATATTTTGTTGAGTGAGTTAATGAATGAAGTTTTTAATGAGATTGCCACTTGTTGAAACTTCAGTTAAACTGGAAGAATATCACGAAGATCAGAGAAGAATATCACAAGGGCTATTGCACAAGATAGGTAAGGTCAACACGTCCTTACATACAGTCTTTCATTTCGAAATAAATGGAAAACAAAGAGTGAAGAATTTCAATTTGAATTGCAAGTGAGGTTGTTTTTAACTAAGTTGTGTAATAGATTTGTTTTTAGCACACTCAGTTTAAATATTCGAAACATGGTTTATCAAGAAAAATGGAGGACAGTTAGACATGGTTTTATATTTTTATATGGGAGAGGAAAGAGTATGAACAATGATTGAAGAGAAGCAATGAATCTATCATGAATTTTTGATGAGAAATTTGATTTTTTCTTTTGTATACGCAGTGAGTCTGAATGCAATGTTTTGGAAAGAATTTTTATATGAAATTGATGAGTGAAAAAACACTGTTGTATAAAGAATTTCAAATTTTTTTTACACAGTCAAATTTCTTTTACAAAACAGAGACGGAGATTTTTTTTTTTTTTTTTAAGGAGAATAGAGAATTAAATAGAGGGTAGAATATTAGAAACATAAATTTATGTTTTCTTAAAACCTCTCTATCAATTATTTTGTTTATTTACAGTAAGCTCACATTCTTCAAAAGAAAAAAACAGAGGATTGATTAACAAGGGCAGTTAAGAAAAAGGTAATCCTACTACCATGATTACATCTAGTGCTTAAATTTTTGTTTTCAAAGATGAAGTTAATGACAATAGATGGTTATATAAAATGGTTTTCAGACCAAATGGCTTCAAGAACAGAACCTAAATACTTCCAAATTGAACATTGGAGTAGGGAAACAATGGAAAAACTCTATCAGTCAGGGTTAATAGGTTTTCTCCAAAAGTTCAAAGGTCACAATGAGGATGCCACGAGAGAATTTGTAAATAATTATAGACAGAATGAAACCATGGTGGGTAGTCTACATATCCCTTTGACTCCTGAGTATATTTTTGAAGCTTTAGACTTGCCATATTCAAGTGAATTATACCACAAGGGATTACATTTTAAAGACAAGGGTTGGAAATTTTTCTTGGATAAAAATAGGGAGGGTTCTTTTGATATATAAAAATGGATCCCAAGCGAATGGTTCAATGAACCATGGGAAAAACTAGTATTGATAATTCAGAAGTTCTTCACCTGTGACAATAGATTTAGTGTAGTACACCTTTATCATGTCAGGTTACTACAACATATCAAAGGGGATATAAGGATCAATCTACCCTATTTATTTTACAAAAAATTCATGAAAATGGTTGAAAGCATAAAATCAGAGACTAAACCCAAAGAGGCTCAATTTATTCATCAGGGACTCATCAAAATTCTAGTGGATTACCATTTGAAAGTCAAAGGGATGGTTTGGGAAGATTTCATGGTTGAAAATAAGTTTGTAGAACAAAACACTGAAAACAGACTTAAATCTATATAGGAAACAAGAAATATTGTGCATTCATCTCTTTATCCTAAAAAAAGGTCAAAGAAACAACAAGAGACAGTTATGTTAGAGAAAGAAACATAATTTTTTACTATTTCCAGGAGACAGAAAAAGAAGCATTCAACAAAACCAGAAATACAAGTCATAGAAACATCTCCTATACCAAAACAGACAAATGAAATCCTTGAAAGGATGCAACAAGAAGTGTATGAAAATCCTGTAGACAAAGATTCCTATTTTGAAAATAATGAGGTTGAAAATACTTCAGTTTCCAAAAATACAAAGGAAGAAGATCAAAACCTTTCCAGAGTTAGAGAATTAACTGATAGTTTGGAGATAAGCAAAATCATGGAGAGGCACCTGAAGGAGGAAAATGAAACTTATAAAATAACCAATGAGAAATTGGTTAAGGAGAATGAGAAGATAAGTGAGGAAATGGGAAAGTTAAAAACCAAAAACAATCTTCTCTATACATAGGCATTCAGGTGGCTCCAGGAGAAAAACTCCTGGAAAAATAAGTATGAGAAACAGAAGGTTAAGACCTCCATCTACAAGGAAGAAAAAGGAAAATACATGGATTCTATTTTTTACACAGCACAAAATGAAGTTTCAGGATCAGGAATGGGATCTGCATCAGGGCTCAGAAGGTCAAAGAGGAAAAAGAAAGCATGAGGACATGCTTGATCATCAGTTTGGGGGAGATGTTGGCCCTCATTTTTTATGTCTTTTTGTTTAGAAAATACACCTTATTTTTCCATATTTTCCATTTATTTACCATCATATCCACCTTATATTGACCCAAAGATGCATAAAAAGGTATTTAAGTTATGTTTTTCAATTATTATATGTTTTTGTAAAAATTGAAATTTAAGTGCATTTTTGGACAACAGTAGAAATTCCCGTAATGGCATTATGGTTTGCATATGTGCAGGAAAATTGGGCTTGAGCTGGATACATTTCTAGAATAATCAAGAACTAAGAATAAGAGTACACCTATTGGCATAGTTAGACCGATCTTTAATAGGCCCGGTCAAAGGCAGTCAAACAAGACTAGTCTTTATGGAGGATCCCTAGAAACTAGGTCAAACTCTTATTTTGTGGGATTTTCTAGATTATGATGGATTTGATAGATGAATTCGACTTGATATGATAGGATAAGGATAGTTATGATTACTTGAGATATTTTAGATGATTTTTTTAGATACTTTATCTATTTAAGCCTCAAACTTTGAAGGCTTTGATATGGAACTTGTATAACTTATTATTATTATTTCTGAGACTTGGAGAAATAATTGAAGATTTGTTCTATCATATTTGATGATGTTACATGCTGGTTGTTTGATTGAAGTCTTAAGTAGCTGAATTTACCTTCAGTGTGCGAGGCAAGGGTGGAGGGCCCCCACACCAAGATAAGTGCACTTCTTAGTTTATTTTGTATCTGCAATTTTTGAATTAGCTTGCTTATATTTAATTTTTTTTATGTTGATTATTTCCAAGTATTGATGAATCTAACGATCATTTTTAACCTTCATATGAAAGGAAAAACAAATGTTTAAAGTTAAACATTCTTTCTATCTAATCAAGATCTTCAATTAGAATTCATCTTTACATGCCTTTACATGCTTTTACATGCTTTGATTGTTGATAGATCTTAATCTTGTTTCTATTCTGCATATGAAGAGACAAACCAATACTTAAAGTTAAATACTTCTTCTATCTGATCAAGAGACTAAAAACTAAGATTCATCTTTCCTGCTTTTTCTAAATTCCTGTTTTAACAATAGCATTGTTGATAAATGAATAAATGATGAAGGAAAATCAGGACCTCTTCAGTGAAGAGCCTCTTCAATTATTACTTCATGTATCTCAATCTATTGTTTAGTTAAGCAGTTTTTGATTTCTAATTCACATAGTAATATTGTTAAGAGGAGGACAAACAAATATCTTAAATTAGGAGATTCTTCTGCTTCTAATTACACATCTTAATTTAGAAATTGTTTAAGTTACATTTATATTTGTAATATGCATTTCCCTAATCATCAATAAATCATCTTCTGAATTTATCATAACTGAAACCCATATACTTTGGGGATGCTTCTAATTTGCACTAACCCGGATTGATAATAAATACTTTTGTTAGTTTACAACAGTAAATTGACCCAACAACAGCTGTGTGGAGGATGACCTATCAATGGCAGGTTTCTAAAACACTATTCCTCCTAATTCCTTTTTGACGCAACAAAATTGAATTCGGACCCCTAAGGAGAGCTGGTTTGCTAATATCCCTCTATCAGCATATGCTCTTGATTAACTTGGTTCTTTGCCACGTGGTCTTCCCAACTTCTTTGGTTTTATTTATCAATAAACATAAACGACAACCTTTGAAAATTTAAAATATATCTCTCTCGACTTTATATTCTACCGCCGAACCTTATAATCAAATGGTTAACCCTTCGGAACTTTGTATTAATATCTGACGCTCTTTAAATAAACGACCTTAATGTATTCTGGGCCCATATATATATATATATATATATATATATATATATATATATATATATATATATATATATATATATATATATATATATATATATATATATATATATATATATATATATATATATATATATCATGGAGTTCAATGAAATACACATGTTGTACCTCTTATTAAACTTCGGGCAAGTCCAGTGTGCGATCACTGTTAGATAGCAAGTCTCCAGATCGACGGCGTATACACATCTCGCTCGACGTCCGGATACGAACTTTAATGTGCGATGGCGCGCAGCAACAGTGGTTTTCCGTGGGTCTACCTTGCCACATGTCGATAGACCCATGTAATCGCTCCCCAACCAGAAAATACCACTTACTCACCAAAATTAGTGTGATATGGGCAATCCACCTTCATAAATCCACTTGTGGTTTTTTTGAACAATGAATAACCAAGGTTCATCCGGGGTTGCACAATCCTTCGTATACTCTCTGTTTGTTAACTCAAGTTCTGACCCCGGTTAGGAATTTCCAATTAACAATGAACAAACGTAATTTTCTTCACTACGCGGGATTTCTATTACCATTAAGCAGAGTTGAGCGACCAGGGTTTATGGAGACTTTTTCTATGAGTGGAGATCTATTTGACAGAGCCTGTTCGAACAAAATTGAGGGAATCAATAGATAGGGGAATGCAGAATCTACACGATAGTTCAACTTGGTAATTATATATGCACAGAATTCAATCGCTTCACAATTAAAGAATATCTTCATAGATAAAGGTCCGAGTCAATCCAATGGAAAATAGGCTTTGAAATCATATAACTGGAAACAATTGTTAACACACAGAGTTTATTGCAGAAATCTCTCCTCCTCTTCCTCCCTCTCTCCCTTATATACATCCGAGGGATTACATTTATATACATAAACATTTTTCTATTCGGTTCCTCTGTGAGGACCGTTTAGGAAAACCAAAAGCCTAATTACAATTATTCAATTAACTGAAACAAGATAGATAGATTGAATCCAAACCTATTTGATCTCTATGGACTCTAACTAATCTAAATGAAATATTCAGCTGAGGTATTGACACCTAGCTATTACAATTCGATGAATTCGAATTCTCCTAGCCACAACATGTGGACAAAACCTCCTACATTGCTGGCTAGTGTCTAATGCCCCTGCATCAGACTCCCGAGGTCAATTTTTTTCATGGGCTCCTGTCCATGAGCTCTTCCACTGATCTACCTATCTTCTGAAACATTCCTTCAGTCATCCAAGTGGCATCTTCCTCTGGCTTGTCCTTCCATTTCATCAAGTACTAAAAGTACTCTTTTCCTCTGGTCCTCTTGAACACTCTTTTGTCCAATATCTTATCTAGTTGCAATGGTTGTGCTGGAGGTATTTGTTCCTTCCACTCAATCTGTTCCTTGTCTGCTGCTCTTTCTTCTACACCATCATCTTCATACTTGTACAAATCTGAAACAATAAAAATGGGAGATATTCCAACATTAGGAGGTAATTCAATCTCATAAGCATTTTCAGAAAACTTTCTAAGTATCTTGCATGGCCCAATCTTTTTGAACTTCAACTTGTTATACTGCTTCTTCGAGAACCTCTCCTTTCTCAGATGTGCCAAAACCAAATCTCCTACTTAAAAATGAACTTATTTTCTACTCAAGTCTGCTCTGCTTTTTTATTTGATGCTGCTGCCTTGTAGTTGATGTTTCAATTGTTCATGTATGGCCTGGATCTCTAAAGCAAATTCCTCACCATCAGCACTCCTCAGCTCTACCTTTCCCAAGTTTCTTAACTCTGATATTCCTCTGGGGTGCATTCCATAGACAATGTGGAATGGACTCTACCCTGTGTTCTATTTGGTGAGTCATTATATGCATATTCTTCCTGGGGAAAAATATGATCCCACTGCTTGGGATGCTCTCCTGCAAGACTCCTCAACAAATTTCCCAGACTCCTATTCACTACCTCAATTTGTCCATTAGTCTGAGGATGATAAGTTGAGCTGAAAGTTAGGTTGGTACTAAGTTTCTTCCACAGTTTCCTCCAAAAATGACCCACAAATCTGGGGTCTCTGTCTGAAACAATACTCTTGGGAAACCCATGCAATCTAACAACTTCTTTGAAAAACAAGTTAGCAACATCAAGGGCATCACTAGTTTTATAGGGCATGAACAAAATGTGCCATTTTGGAGAATCTTATCACTACAACAAAGACTCAGAATATTCCTCTCGAGTCTTCAAGTAACTTAGAATAAAATCCATACTCACCATGTCCCAAGGCCTGTCTGGAATAGGCAAGGGAGTGTACAATCCTGCATTCTGGCTCCTTCCTTTAGCATACTGGCAGATTTTGCAATTCTTCACGAACTTGTCCACTTCTACTCTCATCTTGGGCCAGTAATAGAAGTGACTTAGCTGCTCATAAGTCTTATCAGTACCAAAGTGTCCAACAAGTCCACCACTATGCTTCTATTTGATCAAATTTTCTCTCATGGAACATTTTGGTACACACAGTTGGCTTCTTCTGAATAACAAGTCCTCCTGCAGAAAATAATCCAGCCACTGGCTTCTATCTGTTAAAACAGGGTTACTACATGCCTCAAATGCTTCTTTAAAATTTGGATATCTTTTATACAATTCTTTGAGAAAATCAAATCCTACAACTTCAAATTTTGTTTCTTGAACAAGCATGTGCCTCCTACTCAAAGCATCAGCTACTTTATTGGCTTGGCCACTTATATGTTTCAAAACAAAATTAAAAATTTGGAGATACTCAACCCATTTGGCATGCTTTCTGTTTCCACTTTTGGCCGTTGTACAATATACCGCAAAGCATGATTGTCGAATACAATACAAATTTTACATCAAATAATTTCTCCACTTTAGTGTTCTAACAATTGCATAGACTTCCTTCTCATAAGAGGAATGCTTCCTTCCTGTCATTCAGATTTTCACCGAACATGGCTGTGCCTATCATCCTGACTCAACACAACTCCAATGGGCTATCCACTAGCATCACACTTTACTTGAAATGGCTTAGAAAAATCAGGCAGGATCAAAACAGGCTTCTCCGTTATCTTTTGCTTCAAAACTTTAAAGTTTCTTTCTGCTTCAGCAGTCCACTTAAATTTCTTTTTGCTCTTCTTTATTGTCTCAATTATGGGTGTATTAATCCTACTGAATTTTCTTATAAACTTTCTTTAAAAAATGGCAAGTCCATGGAAACTTTGTACCTCAAAAACATTCCTGGGCGAAGGCCACTCCACAGTTGCCTTAACCTTTTCTGGGTCCATTTTCAATCCTTCTACAGAGACAACAAAACCAAAATACACCAACTCTTCCTTTATGTATGAGCATTTATTTAAGTTTATCAACAGTTTCTCTTGGTGCATCTTCTTCAAGACATGATTAAGATGCCTTAAATGTTCTTCTTTAGTTCTGCTAAAAACTAATATATCATCCAGATACATTATCACTAATTTACTAATGAATTATTTCAATACTTCATTCATAAGTCTCATAAAAGTGCTAGGTGCATTTGACAACCCAAAAGGCATTACCATCCATTCATACAGTCCTTCATTTGTTTTAAAGGCAGTTTTCCACTCATCACCCTCTCTTATTCTAATCTAATGGTATCCACTTTTTAAATCTATCTTTGAGAAATATTTAACACCACTCAAACAATCCATCAAATCCTCAACTCTGGGCAAAGGGAATATGTACCTGATTATGATCTTATTGATTGCTCTGGAATTAGTACACATTCTCCAGACTCCATATTTCTTTGGGCTCAATACTATTGGTACTGCACATGGACTTAAACTTTCTCTAATCAGCCCCTTGTCCACCAATTCATGTACTTGTCTCCTGATTTCCTCGTTTTCCTTGGGAGTCATTTTGTAGGTTGCCTTATTTAGTAGATTTGAACGAGGGATAAAATCTATCTGATGACTGATCCTTCTCATAGGTGGCATCTCATCAAGTAAACCATCCACAATAATGTCACAATAATTGTCTAACATCTCTTGGATTTCTATTGGAAAATCAGAAATATTTGTAGAAGTAAGAACTACTTTAGGTTTGCAAACTAAAGCAAAGCTTACCTCTTCTTCTTCTATCTACTGCAGATATTCCTTCCCACTCAGCAACAAGGTCTTTGGATTAATCACTCTGCTGGATGGCTCTCCTTCTTCCATGGGTATCAATGTATGATGTACCCCATCCTTGAAGAACTTGTAAGTGTTCTTCTTGCCATCATCCACTGTTGCTCTATCAAACTGCCAAGGTCTACCTAGCAATATATGACACACATCCATGGGCATTACATCACACAGGACCTTATCTTTATATTTTCCCATTTGCAGCTCTATCTCACACTGTTCCTTTACAACCAGCTGGTGCCCTTTATGCAGCCAGGACACCCTGTAGGGAGTTGGATGCTCCCTTGTCTCCAACTTCAAATTCTCTATCACCTCAGTGGAAACCAGATTGTCTGTGCTGCCACTATCAATGACTAGCTAGCAACATTTACCTTGGACTTTGCATATGCTCCTAAACAAATTCCTCCTTTGTGCAGGCACAATGACCTCTTTGGCTTGCTTCAACAAGACCTTATTTACCACCAAGGACTCTCCCCTCTGGAAGAATTTCTTCTTCAATTTCTGCCTCTTCTCCAGCCTGGGAAACAACAGCATTTCTTGGACCAGCACCCACATTCTCTGGACACTCATAGTGCTTATGTCCCACTTGCTGACATCTATAACACCTCAATTCTCTACCTCTGCCTCTGTCTCTGCCTCCTCTTCCCTTTCCTCTATAAGAACCCCTTCTGCCCCTTGCATCATCCTTTGTAGATGCCTTCTGAGGTGAGCTACTATTAGCTCCATCCCTGGGTGTAGTAGGCTTTCCTCTACCACCCTGACTTCCCTTTCCACGGAAAGTACCTCTCTTCTCGGCAGAATGTTTCCTTAGGAGTTTCTCCTCTGCTTTCAAGGCCATCTGGTAGGCTTCTTCAACTGTCTTAGGAGATAGAAGACCAATCTCATCTTGGATCTCTAGCTTGAGACCATTTACATATCTAGCAGTGTTCTCTGGTGTGTCTTGGAATTGCCCAGCCCTTATGCTTACTCTGTAAAATTCCTCTGTGTATTATTTTACTGTCAGAAACCTCTGTCTTAGGTTTTTCATTTGCTTATACAATGTCAGCTGATAATCACTAGGCAAGAATTTACCTTTTAATTTAGCCATCATTCTGGTCCAGCTTTTGATAGGTTTCTTGCCAAATCTCCTCCTTTCTGCCTGCACTCCATCCCACCAAAGTGCAGCATGTCCTTTCAGCTTTGTCACCGCGAACTTGACCTTTTTATCTTCACTTATTTCTTCATAATCGAAGCACTTGTTCATTTCATTAATCCAGTCCACCAGTTCCTCTGGATTCAGTCCACCTGCATAACTCGACACTTCAATTCTGGGCTTAACTGCAGACCCCAGAATAGTTCTAAGGAGTCTCATGTCAGGAGGAATTTCAACATTTTCTTCAGCTTCTTCTGTTTCAGGTTCACTGATGTCTTGAGGATCTCTAGGCTGTCTTCGCTCCATGGCATCCATTCTGGCTTCGACCCTCTACAACATCCCTAACACCTCTGCGTTGGAAACAGGTCTCCTTATGCCAGCACCTCTACCAATTCGGACTGCCATGTCAGCTCTCTGCAAAAACGACTCGAAAACAACAGCTCCAATACCACAAATGACGTAACAAAACTGAATTTGGACCCCTAAGGAGAGTTGGTCTGCTAATATCCCTCTGTCAGCATATGCTCTTGATTAACTTGGTTCTTTGCCACGTGGTCTTCCCAACTTCTTTGGTTTTATTTATCAATAAACATAAACGACAACCTTTGAAAATTTAAAATATATCTCTCTCGACTTTATATTCTACCGTCGAACCTTATAATCAAATGGTTAACCCTTCAGAACTTTGTATTAATATCCAACGCTCTTTAAATAAATGACCTTAATATATTCTAGGCCCATATATATATATATATATATATATATATATATATATATATATATATATATATATATATATATATCACGGAGTTCAATGAAATACACACGTTGTACCTCTTATTAAACTTCGGGCAAGTCCAGCATGCGATCACCGTTAGATAGCAAGTCTCCAGATCGATGGCGTATACGCATATCTCTCGGCGTCCGGATACGAACTTTAATGCGCAATGGCGTGTAGCAATGGTGGTTTTCCATGGGTCTACCTCGCCACGTGTCGACAGACCTATGGAATCGCTTCCCAACCGGAAAATACTACTTACTCATCAAAAGCGGTGCGATATGGGCAATCCGCCTTTGTAAATCCACTCGTGGTTTTTGAACAGTGACTAACCAAGGTTCATCTGGGGTTGCGCAATCCTTTGTATACTCTCCATTTGTTAACTCAGGTTCTGACCCCGGTTAGGAATTTCCAATTAACAACGAACAAACGTAATTTTCTTTATCAAGCAGGATTTCTATTACCATTAAACAGAGTTCAGCGACCAGGCTTTACGCAGACTTCTTCTATGAGTGGAGATTTATTCAACAGAGCCTGTTCGAATAAATTTGAGGGAATCAATAGATAGGGGAATGCGGAATCTACACGATAGTTCAACTCGGTAATTATATATGCACAGAATTCAATCGCTTCACAATTAAACAATCTCTTCACAGATAAAGGTTCGAGTCAATGCAATGGCAAATAGGCTTTGAAATCATTTAACTGGAAACAATTGTTAACACACAGAGTTATTGCAGAAATATTTCTTCCTCTTCCTCTCTCTCTCCCTCTATATACATCCGAGCGATAAAATTTATATACATAAACATTTGTCTGTTCGGTTCCTCTGCGAGGACCGTTTAGGAAAACCAAAAGCCTAATTACAATTATTCAATTAACTGAAACAAGACAGATAGATTGAATCCAAACCTATTCGACTTCTATGGACTCTAACTAATCTAAATGAAATATTCAGCTGAAGTATTGACACCTAGCTGTTACAATTCGATGAATTCGAACTCCCCTAGCCACAAAATGTGGACAAAACCTCCTACATTGCTGGCTAGTGTCTAATGCCCCTGCATCACTTTTACTGAATTTCACTCCATTGTATATATTTCATTTTCTATTATGATGGTTCACTAATAAATATGAGTTCATCATCAAGCTTGAGCCCGAAGAGAAGGCCATAAGAGTTTGAAGAAGTCTTCATCAATTTCAGATTTTTTTTTCCCCTAGAAAGAAGGCACTGGAACTACAAGTTCTTTGTTGTACCATAGGGGCACACCATCCTCAATGGAGCCACTATTATCACACACAAATTTTCAATTTTTATTGATAGGTTCACTCACCTTACTCACCTTGGTTTCATTTTGTCTCAATAGGTTGGTTCATGAAATTGATGATAAAACACATGAAATAAACCTTTACCCTAAGTTTAAAAACCCCATTATTCCTGTCATGTCAGTCAAATCCACCATATCTCACTTTAGGTTCATATGCATGGTTTCAAATCAAAAAAATGCCACCTGTCTATTTTTTCACTGTTTGGTAGCGAATATAACTATAGAATGGCAGATTTCACTACAAAATCACTTGATAATTCTGTAGCAAATCTGTCAGGTTTATAACTGTCTTCGCTGGGGAATCATGTTTTTTTGTAGAAAAATAAAGGACGATGAGTTGTCAAAATTCTGATAGTTAGGGGTAAAGTTGAGGTCATCCAATTAGTTATCATGATCACCCAAGCATGAAAAATTGTAATTACCCTCATAATTACCTTGTATTCCCACATTTGGCATCATTTCCCCACTTTCAAATTCCATTTTTTAAACTCATCTCAAATCACCTCTCTATCATTTTTTGTTCGTTTCTTTCATGTAGTAGTCCACTATAATCTTCGAGGAGCTGACTGCCACTGCAAGTAACTTTTTGTCTAGTTTTTTTCTCTACATGTGTCATAGTTAAGGAGACATTGTGGTTATAAAGGAGAATGGTTATGAAGAAGAAGGTGAAAAAGGGAGGCTCTTGTGTGAGATACGAGCCAATGGACCTCAAGCTATTGTAGAAATTTAATACAAAATATGTATTTCCTGGATTCTCCTAATATAACAATAATATGCTATTGTTAAATACATAATCTCTTCTACAAATTCTTTGCGAAATTTGAAACATAATCACCAATCGCAATATCATGAAGAAATATCAATTGCACATAACACAGATAATTTACCCAGGGAAAGAATATAGTTAAAAACCCCACTATCTTCTATTATGTATTATATCATGGATCATGAAATAATTACATACAAAGCTCCAATCCAAGAGCTCTCAGTACAGTAGCTAACTATCTCACACCGTCATACAAAAATTGGCAAGTTCCTTAACCAATTTACTGTCTCCAGACAACCTGCCTCCACTGCACAATCCCAGTTGATAGAAATCCCTGAATGAATGGAATCTTGCTTGCCTTGACTGCACAATCCTCATGGGCACATCCAATGTGTGCAACCGATAATGTCACAACTGATAGTCAACTATCCCTTTCACCTACATTTCAATTGGGTCTCCACTAGATCTGACACGCATGTAGTTAATAGTAGTAAATCTTCAGTTGCATGTGAGGCCACTGATTGTGAATTAATTAATAATTAATTTACTTGATCTCTCACTAGTGTATCTTCAGTTACAGCTAGCATGACTGAGTTAAACTACTTTACAACTTTCATAACTACACTTCCAACTCTGTTACAACTTCGAATCACTCAGTTACAACTAAGTCCACTTATATGTCCCACCAACCAACTACTCAATTCGAAATTCCTATAGCTAACTGATTTTCCACTTCAGTTAACTATTTCCAAGTGCTCATTGAGAATAGATTATTGTTTATTGTCCAACTAATATTAAGGGATAATAATAGTCAACATGCATCTATAAATAGACATGCAATCTATATATAGAACTTGCACATACATCTATAAATAGACCTCATCTATAGATAGAATTTTCTCATGCATCTATAAATAGACATCCACCTAAAAATAGTCTGAGGCTCCATCCTAGTGTAGGTGCATGATTTTCACTAGGAGCTTCTTGTTGAATCTCAACACTCCCTCTCAACAAGAAAGGGATTACCTTCACCTCGATCCTGTCTCTATGGTATTCGAATTTTCTCCTAGTGAGCGCCTTCGTCAGAATATCTGCATCCTAATATTCTGTAGGAATGTACTAAAGCAACATGATATTCCTCTGCACACAATATTTGATATGATGATATCGGATATCTATTTGCTTACATCGATTATGAAACACAATATTAATCGAGAGTTTAATGCAAATTTGATTATCACAATGAATCTGTCAAATTTAAATGAGAACCAAAAAAACCAACCAAGATCTTTCTCATCCAGATAGCCTCACATGTAGCTTGACTCACTGCCATGTATTCTGCTTCCATTGAACTGAGTGCCACGGATCTCTGTTTCTTTTTGTACGAAGAAACAACTATAGATCTAATGCTAAAGAACCCCCCTGATGTGCTCTTTTTTTCCGATGGGTTGCCTGCACAATATGCATCCATGAAGCCATGCAACTTAACCTCATCCGTTTGTCTGTACCATAAACCATACTCAGATGTGCCCCTCAGGTATCTCAGGACATGCTTGCCCACCTTCCAAAGGAGCTTGGTAGGCTTAACCATAGCTTGAATCAGCTAGTTAACCACATAGAAAATTTCCGGTCTCGTGTTCACTAGATATATTAGCAAGCCCACTAACTGTCAATAGATAGTAGCATCCACTACCTCTCCAGAAGTTGCATCATATTTCCTCCAGTTTCCTGGAAGAGGAGTATCCATGGATTTTCAGCCCTCCATGTGAAACTTACCCAGTATCTCCCTTGAATACCTGCCTTGAGACAAAAAAATTTCACCATCTCGCTGCCATTTACCAATCCAAGGAAATAATGAAGGAGGCCCATATCCTTCATCTTGAACTCCTTTGCAAGGTCCTCCTTGAATGAGTGTATCAACTGCTCATCACCAGTTAATATTAAATCATCAACAGAAAGAACAATGATTAAAATATTACCCTCCACCACAATTTGGTATAGTTTTGCATCTACTTCACTTTTGGTGAAGCCCAGTTTAGTGAAATATTTGTCTATCCGAGTGTACCAAGCACAGGGTGCTTGCTTCATCCCATACAACACTCTTTTGAATCGACACACATGTGAATCACTGTTGAAGATCTCAAATCATTCAGGCTGCTCTATGTACATCTCTTCTTCAATGATACCATTGAGAAACACAGTCTTCGTATCCATCTGATGAATGCGCCAACCCATCTGCACTGAGAGACAAAGGATGCTCCTTATGGAAGATTACCTTGTGATAAGTGCAAAGGTTTATGCATAATCTATCCCCTTGATTTGCAAGAAGCCCAGGGCCACAAATATGGCCTTGTATTTCTCAAAACTTCCATCAGAAGCTTGCTTTACCTTGTAGATCCATCTCGAACCTACCATTGATTTATCAACTGGCCTTGGAACAATTTCCCAAGCACTGTTTTCGACAATGGAGTCATACTCCTCCACCATTGCATCTACTCATGTGGGATCTTGCACTGATTCCTGAAAGGAAGATGGCTTAGTCACAATAAATTTTCTCATGAGAGCCATGTATCCAATAAATCGACCCAGAGACTATCTTTGTCTGCGCTATGAAGTAGGGGCTCCTACATTCTGTGCAGAATCAAGTCTCAGCCTATCAGCTTTTGTGGTACGCCTTCTACTAGTTTTGATGGTTGACTCTACGTGAGTGGACTCCTCCACTCCATGAACCTCCTCCTATGGCTGATCCACATATATAGACTAATCTTTGGGAACCAACAGTTCCTCCTCTGCATGCAAGTCCAACTCCCTCTCAAGTGACAACCGCATGGATTTCCCCTCATCGAATTTTATATCCTGTCGCACCATAGTCATTCGACTGTTTGTCAAATACACATGATAATTATGGGGGTGTTTCTGTGTACCCCACAAATATCCCAACTCTAGCAGTCGGCTCCAGCTTCTTCCTAGCGTCCTTGGTCACATGCACATAAACAGATGAGCCAAAAATATTAAAGTGTGAAACATCTGGTTTCTTACCAGTGAAATCTTCTTCAGGTGTACTCATGCCCAGTACTCTATGAGGACAACGGTTTTGAACATAAACCTCAGTGTTGCATGCTTCCACCCACAAATGCATTGGTAGGCCCTAATCATGCAACATCGCTCATGCTGCACCCACGATCGTTATGTTCTTCCTCTTCGCGACCCCATTTTGTTGTGGGTTATGAGGCGCTATGAGTTCTCTTTGAATTCCTTCTTTGTTGTAGAAGTTCTTGAATTCGTTAGAGATGTATTCTCCACCATTATTGCTCCTTAGAGCCTTCACTTTCTTCCCTGACTCTTTCTCCATCAATGCCTTAAACTCACAAAAATTTTAGAATCTTTGATCCTTCTTCTGCATGAAGAAGATTCGACGTTTACAAGAAAAGTCATCAAACAAATAACATAGTACTTATGTTTTTTTGTTGAATCAACTGAGAACGGTCCACACACATCTATGTGAACTCTCTCAAGGATCCCCGAAGCACGGTTCTCCTTTCAATGAAAGGTGGACTTTACATACTTCCCCATGGTGCAACCCTTGCACTGATCTAACTGAGCTAGTGTTCCCATTGGAAGTCCATTAGATATTTGTTGCATGACTTTCAAGGCTCCATGATGAAGATGGCCCAATCACCTGTGCCATAATTCACCCTCATCCCGGCTCACCACTTTTTCTACCTTTCCCATCATGGCAGCGCAACCATCTACCTCCACCTTGTATAGATTCTTATTTCGAATCCCTATCCTTTTGGCTTGACCCATTGTTTTATGTCGTAGGAAAGTGTTTCCATCGCTGAAAACAACATCATAGCCTCTATCCTCCAACATTGTGATTGAAACCAAAATTTTCTTCAGACCTGGAACGTGTATAACATCTTTCAATTGAAATAGTTTACCTGACTCTATCTTAAAGGTAATGGTACCAATGTCGATTGCAATGTATCGTCCATCGTCGCCCATATCTATATGCATTTGGAGATCTTTTTCCTCCAAGTCACTGCAAAGTTCCTTATCTCCCGTCATGTGAAAGGAAGCACCACTATCCAAATACCACTCTGATCCCAATGCACTTGACACCATGTAGGTGATCAAAGAGAAGTCAAGCCGAAATTGTGACACAAGGGCCTCATCAACTGCAACTCCAACAACCTTCTTGTTCTTCTTCTTTTGTGGATAACTAGTAGCAAGATGCTCATGTTCATGACAGTGAAAAAAATTCACCTTGGATATATCCAGCTTCTTGCCTTTAGACTCAAATTTAGAATGGAATTTCTTCCCCTTCCCCTTCTTTTCCTTGGCAGCCAAAGCACAATCCTCTTCATCATCATGCTTTGATGAAGATCTGTCTTTGGTGTTCCACTTGAACTCCTCCTGCACCAGATCTGACCACAGTCATTCCTAATCCGGCAATTTTTCCCATCCGTTGACAGAGTCTTCATAACTGTGCCAAGTCTTAGTAAGTCCCAAGAGAGCCAAGCTCACCAAATCATCATCAACAACAGTTATTCCCACACTCCCTAGTTCATCCCGAAATTGAACAAACTTCGTGAGATACTTTTGAATGTTGTCGCCCTTTTCCATCTTGATCTTTCTAAGTTTATATTTGAGCGCCAATTTCCTATGGTCACTGCTTCTTTGGAATAGATCCATCAAAGCCTTCCATATAGCATATGGTGTGGCTTTCCCATGGATGCTTGACAATGTGGTCTCGTACTCCCTCCAACAGAATCATCCTCGCCTTTTCCACTTTGTTTTGCTACGCATCAAGATTGGCAGCATCTGACGAAGCAAGCTTTGGAACATCATTGCCAATGAATTCCTTCAAGCCATTATCTTCGAGCACCACCTCCATCATGTCCTTCCAAGCAATGTAGTTCAAGCTGCCCTCGAGTTTGTTAGTAACCTATAAATATAGGATTCATAATTTTGACTTGACTGATGGTAATCTTGTAAATATGTACATACTTTGCCTTCTGCAAGTTGTGTTCTCATATTTTGTAAAAAAATAAAAAAATCAAAACAAATGAAAAAGAGGGTAAAAAGTCCTAAAAGAAAAATCAAAGGACTTAAAAAAAAATAAGATACCCCAAAGAAAAAGATGAATAAATGAAAGTGTGCAAGTATAAATGCCACGACTTTTACCTTTTGACTATGGAAGAGTGTCAATAAATACCATAGTCCATGATGAGTTAAACAGTTTAATCTTAACTTGTCATTTTTCAATTTTACTTGTTGTAGATAGAGAATAATGAATTGTCATATAGTTTAATCATGACAATTCAGTAGTTAGGTAGAGAAATAAAGTGAATCCAACAGTTTAATCTGGATTCATGGATGAAATAAGTTTAGAATTAGATAGTTTTACTTGCTTTTAGAAATAATAAATGCTGTAAAGGTTTCTAGCTCAAATGCACCTTACTACAAAGGAAGAAAAAATGTTAGCATGGTAAGTTGGATAGGTAGAAGAAGGTGAAAAATATTAATGTAAATATCATTCATCTGGATTGCAAAATAACTAACTTCCCCTTCCCATAGTCATGAAGCATTCTAAACTATCAGTCAGAAAGGCTCAAGGCATTTCCTTGAATTTTGTTGGGACAGGACCCAAGGCTCTATGGCTGATTAGTTGAAAGTGTGAAATGTCTATATTAATCCCTAAACTCACATCATTATTCCATTTCATGCATTCATCCCCCTGAATAATCATAAGTAAAACCTCATTTTTACTTAAAGGCATTATAATTCCCATCTGACTAATTTCCATCATCACATGAGAAACATTAAACCCTCAAAATTACATTATATCATAAGTTAAAGTGATAAGATTAATGCAAATTGTCTTTTAAACTTCACTTTACTTGTTATGTTTATGTATGTTGAGTATACATTATCCCATTTCCATATTAATTTTGACTTATGTATTAATTCCCTATAGAAATGACCTTTTCCTATAGTGTATAACTCCTTTTTTTATATAATAGTTCCAAAACCCACTTATTATAACTTTAGCCAAAGTTATTTAATCCCCACATGTGTAAATAAAACACTCACATTACAACCCCTCTGGCTAAAATATATCTTTATATTAAATCCTGCCCCTATGGTAAGTAAATCATTTTGATTTAATTACTATATAATAAAAATATATGAAAAAACCTTAAACATGTGTTAATATATGTTTAAAAACAAAAAATGTAATTCCCGAAGTTTAATCTAAGCTAAAATTCACTAAACCTATGCCTTTGTTTATATATTCCCTTTCCCGATTTCCCTTAACCTAAGGTTAAAATCTTAACTTATCCATTTTTCCCGATGCATACCCCTTTACCAAAATTCTAACCTTGGTTAAACCATTATAAACCGCCCCATTCTATATATAAACTCACTTTATATATTAGAAATCCCTTTTTTATCCCATATCCGCAGCGCCATCAGACTCAATTTTAACCGTCTGATCATCTTTATAATCATAATCCTATGGTTCGCATCAAACGCGATCACCTTACTTCATATCCCTTCCTTCCCCGCCGCGTTGAGTATTAGCCATCCGATCTTCAAGCATCCCTTTAATCTAATAGTCTAAACCAAACCCGATAACATATGCCCCCCACCCCCACCATTTTCCATCGCATTATTTTTTGACCATAGATCTTCACTTACCATATCAACGGTTCACATTAAAGAGCCCGGTCCCACTGCACTTACCCCACAGCTTTGAAGCAAACCCCGACCGTTCACATCGCAGAGTCAGATCTGACGATGCAGATCTAGTATTGCATAATTAAAATGATCGACCAAAATTTATGAAAAGTTGCATGATAAAAGTGGTATTGTAATACCACCCAATGCTATGTGTCTATTTCCTATTCGATCGCGTTCATATTGGCCAAAACAGCTTACCATATAAAAGCAACGTGATAACCACTGATGGTTTTTGCATTCAAAGCAAATCCGCTTCCGCCATTGACTGTGACCTGCATTAAATGATATGTATAATGATCAAAATATAAGGTTTAACCTTATTTTTTCTTCGTTTTATGTATTATTTCCCCTCAACTATTATGAAAATGTGCCTAGACTCTGTGAATGTGCCTAATTCTTGAAAAATTCCTCAGAAACTACTATTATCTCATAAAAGCCTCTATTTTAAGTTCAATCTTCAGTATAAACCCTTGAAAAATCATTTCCATGGCTTCAAAAGGTCTTTTAACCTGCAGATCTCCTAAAAATGTCATATTTACACTCTCAACCATTTAGGAAACTCTTGTTTCCTGTCTTAACCTAGTTTTCATCTCTCAGATAAGCCTAATTGAGAAAAAAAATCCCCAAAAAAAAACCATCCTTAGCCTAAATTGCTCAATTCCCTCTGTTAAAGTGAAATACTCCTACAAACAGTTTAAACTTGCAGAAGTGATCCTAACAATGCCTAAAAATAGAGTTAAACCTCCACAGAATGATCTCATTCCACAGATATTTGAAGAACCTCCAATCACCTCCCTACAGCCAAGAATTCATTAACAAATTGTTTGATTTTTGTAGGTTATTATTAGAATAAGAAATTGGGCCAACAATTTCAATACTAGTTGTCAAAATTGTTTGCTCCAAATTCTCAGATTTTAACTCAATATCTTCATTCAACAAACAGTTTGCATACAAAGAAAGAACAAAATCAAGTTAGAGAGAGATCAGAATGATGAATTTTTCATATTAAATGGTAAAAGAGAAATCAGAATTCATAATGACACTGAAAACATAACAGTCAAAGAGTATCAGTGGTTAGTGTATCAGGTAAAAGTCAAAGTGAAAGTTAAAACAAAGTTACAGAGCAGTCAAAGGTAAACAGTAAAAGTAAATATGGAGGCAGTAATAGTAAAAAGAGATGAAAATACTTTTACCAACATTGAAGTTTGTCTAAAGTGAAAATAAAACAGTCAAAAGAACAAAAAAGTAAAAAGATGAAAAACATAACAAGAAGGAACATTTTTGCAGAAATTTCATGTTTAAGTCATTTTTTTGAAGAAACTATTGTAATCAATCTAAAATTAATTTTTCAAAACTGAAGGAGGTTTATGTTCATAAGATGTCCATCCACAAAAACCTCTCTCACTTTTCTAATATCTATTATGGTTTTTGAAATATTAAACAATGTTGGAAAGAACTTTTTTGCAAAAAATTCCTATTAGGTCATCATTTTGCAGAGAAGATTGTGGCCAAGAAGAAATACATTTGACAAAACTGAAGAAGGTTTTTGTTCCTAAGAGAACTATCTACAAAAACCTATCTCACTTTTGGCACAGCCACTTCAGAATGAGAGATACATGCACATATTTACAGGTTATTTTTCAGACTCTGTAAAACTCTGTTTTACACATCTTTTTGCAGAGCCTATTGTGCACAGCTGGAGAGGAATTTTAGGAAAATGAAAGAGTTTTATCTCACCAACATATTTATCTACAATAATTTCTGTCACCTTTTACATATCTATTTCGGATTGAGAAATACAAAGGTATCATTGGACCCCAAGTTTGCAGAATTGCTGGAGCAGAATGCACAAAGAAAGGAAACAATTAGTGACTTGGATGCCTCATCATCAACTAAGAGTTGGATCAAATTCGAATTCTCCTCTTTTTCATCACCTATACATAAAAAAATAGTTCCAAATAGATGCATTAGTTTTTAGTGTTCTTTAGTTAAGTTTTATTTATGTAAAACAGTTGGAGAGATTTGTGAACCAATCTTGATATTTTTTCAAGATATTTTAGTTTAGAATTTGTATAGATACTTCACTCTTGGAAGTATTTTGGGTGGAATAAATTTTGAAGATTACTATAGACTTATTTGGTTGAAACATTGGGACTTTTGTGAGTTAAATTGAAGCAGCAAGCTGGAAACTGAAGCGAAAGACATCATAGTTAAGGATTCATGAGATAAACAAATGAGTACAATATTTTCTTGTTTTCATTGTGTACTTATTTAAGTTTCATTCATATACCATATTTGTTTTCCTTCTTAAATGATCAACTAGGAGAATTTAGATAGGATTAGTGATAAAAAGCTCCCTGTTTTTAACTGGTTGGCATTATTATGTTTTATGCTTGATAACCAGACTATAGAATTCTTAATTGCTCTAGGTCCCTGTTTGATCCTCTCCTTTCTCTCTTCCTTTCTGTGATCTAAGGATTCTTAATTGCCCTTAGTCTAGAATCACATCATTCCATCAAATTATCCTTTCAAACCCTCTGGAATTTATCTAACTTTCCCTTAGCATATTTGCATCTTTTGACCTTGGTTTTCAAGTCTTGTTAGCTAGAAATTTGACTCCATTGCCCAATGGTTAGATAGATCTTTTTATGGTTTCCTTTGTAATCCTTTATTCCCACCAAACTTTAAAAAACAAACCAAATTGTTCACTCATAGCTAGCTTAATATCCATTACCAAAACAAAGCTAAATCTTAAGGAGAGATCCCTCTCCGGAACTCAGGAAGGCTAGATCCTGAATTCTAAAAGAGGTTCTTGGTTACCTCTAGTAAGTTACAAAGTTTCAAATATTTCTGATAGAAAATTTACTAGAGTGATAACAGATTTCAAACTCTAACCTCAAGCCATTGAAAGCCATTTCGATCTTGAATCATCTGTAGCACCAAGAAACTCTTTCTGCAAATTCAAATTCTTTCCACCAACAAAATCAGAGCCTGCTTCACAATTGCAATCTCCTGTGCTCTGATACCATGTAGAAATTTAATAAAAAATATGTATTTCCTGGATTCTCCTGATATAACAATAATATGCTACTGTTAAATACATAATCGCTTCTACAAAATCTTTGCGGAATTTGAAACACAATCGCCAATCACAATATCATGAAGAAAGATCAATCACACATAACACAGATAAAACCACCACTATATTCTATTATGTATTATATCATGGATCATGAAACAATTACATACAAAGCTCCAATCCAAGAGCTCTCAGTACAATAGGTAATTGTCTCACACTATCATACAAAAATTGGCAAGTTCCTTAGCCAATTTACTGTCTCCATACAACCTGCCTCCACTGTGCAATCCCAACTGATAGAAATTCCTAAATGAATGGAATCTTGCTTGCCTTAATTGCGCAATCCTCATGGGTACATCCAATGTGTGTGTGGTTTCATGTGTGCAACCAATAATGTCACAACTGATAGTCAATTGTCCCTTTCACCTACATCTCAATTGGGTTTCCTCTGCATCTGACGTACATGTAGTTAATAGTAGTAAATATTCAGTTGCATGTGAGGCCATTGATTGTGAATTAATTAATAATTAATTCACTTGATCTCTTACTAGTGTATCTTCAATTACAACTAGCACAACTGAGTTTAACTCACTTCACTGAGTTAAAATACTTTACAACTTTCATAACTATACTTCCAACTCTGTTACAACTTCGAATCACTTAGTTACAACTAAGTCCACTTGCATGTCCCACCAACCAACCACTCAACTCAAAATTCCTATAGCTAATTGATTTGCCACTTCAGTTAAATATTTCCAAGTGCTCATTGAGAATAGATTATTGTTTATTATCCAACTAATATTAAGGGATAATAATATTCTACATGTATCTATAAATAGACATGCAATCTATAAATAGAACTTGCACATACATCTATAACTAGACCTCATCTATAAATAGAATTTTCTCATGCAAAAATAAATAGACATCCACCTAAAAATAGTCTGAGGCTCCATCCTAGTGTAGGTGCATAATTTTCACTAGGATCTCCTTGTTGAATCTCAACAATTATTAAATGAAGACCCCAGTTTCATGGATGCATTCAGAAATTTCAGATGCCTGCAATTTTGTCAAAAGCTTCAAGGATTTCATGCTCAAATATTAAAGGATTTTGTAGTGAACTTTACAGGGACAAATTCAAAGGCATGGGTTTTAAATTCCACAGTGTCACTTGAAACCATTTCTCAGGCCATAAAGATACTAATAGAAGGTGAATAGTGGTTCAAAGCTACTAAATTCAAAATTCAAAATTGTGAGGAATTTGTGAAACCAGAACACATTGGAGGTGACATGGAATATGGGATTCCAAGGAGTTATATGAAGGAAAATTATTCTAAACTGTTGTTTGTGTTCCAGAAGTAATTTACTTGTGAGGGGAGGTTTCATATGGTCTACCTATACCATTTCAGGCTCCTATTACATTTCACTATTAAGCAGTCCCTTGATCTTCCTTTTTTTTTAGGAGTTTAGGGAAGATGTCTAATAAGGTTCAAGCCAGGGATGAAGGCAGAGAAACATCAATATTTCACCATGGTTTGATTAAACTCTTAGTGCTAGAGGAATTGAAGAAATTAAATAGATACTGAGCATATTTACTATTCCTCGGTGGCTATGAAGTTGATTTAGTGACACCTAAGAAAACTTCAAAGCCAAAAACTACTTCATCTCCAGTTGTGACAGAAGGTGTAAATGAAGAAGAGGCGGAGCCTATCTTGGAGTGAATGGATGTTGAAATAGAACCTATACAAGAGGTAGATATCCCACAACCTTCACCTACAAGAAAAAAAACAAAATATTAGTAAGCATGGTAGTAGGAGGATAACTAGAAGTTAAACAATTGGAAAGGGAAATATTGAAGACATCCTCCAAGAAATATATATTGAAGAGACTCTAGTTTTCAGAGCTGAAGATATTGAAGGCAAAAAGAAGAAGAAACATAAAGGTAAGACTGTTAAAAAGCTTTATTTTTCAGGAAAAGATGCAAGTTTCTTATTTCAGCTAAGAAAACCACTTACTAGGCTGCATCTTACAAAGGGTGTCATGGAAAACAAGAAGATAGAAGATGTTGGCAAAGGAAAGAAACCTATCATAGAAGATATCATAGGCTTGTCTCCAGCAACATAAGATTTTTTTGTGCAAAGGAAAGGAAATGAGAAAATGGTGGAAAACACTGAAGAGCAGGTATTGCAGGAACAATTAAGAGAGGCCAGAGAAGAGGTCATTGAAGTCAAGTTAGAATTACAGGAGGCCAAGGTGGACATAAATCTGATGGAAGATTTTGAAGAAAAAGTAAATGATCAACTAAAGCAATATGATAAATCACTAACAAATTCCCAAAAGTTGTTGAAAAGAACACTTCCTTTGAGAAGAGTAATGAAACACACTAGAAAGATAAACCTATGGAAAGGAAGAAGCTCAAGGGACTGGTTAAAGAATTAGAGGGTCAAATGGAGATGATTCGGGCAAAATTGAAGAAAAGAGGACTTAAGATCAAAGTGATAAATGTGCCTAAAGAGATGCAGCCTTCTATTGCTAAAGATGGAGCTCCCAAAGTTTGAAGAGTTCGCCTAAAATATTTTTGACAATTTTGCAGCACTCAAGAACCATCATTTCCAGTTTTGAAGGTGAAATTTTTAGGAAAAAGGGAGTTTTTTTTTTTTTTTTTTTTGCTGCCAATTAGGCAATTTCAAAGAGAAGCGGAGGCCATATTTCGCTATGAAATCCCTGTAGATTACTTTTTGCAAAAAATCACAGTTTGGGTGGAAATAAAAGGAGGATAAAGTTTGTGTTTACCTTATTTTATCCAACAAACATGTCCAAATCAGAGAGGAAGGCTAAAGTTTGACCTAGATGGGTGAAATATATTTGCTACCAAAACAAACTATGGAACTGCCTTTTTCACTCTATTTTTGCAGCGAGGAGCTTTTGGTTGTATTTTGGTATTTTGAAAGAGTACATAAGGTTATCCATCCACGTGGAGGCATTAAAGGGTATTAGTGGAAGACTCCAGCAAGGATTTTATCCTCGACCAAGGTGCCATCTGTTCCAGCTCAGCATAAAGACAATGATCAAATGTCATGATTATATTCTCCTTAAAAGTAGGGTGATCAGTTCTTAAATCTAGTGGGTTTATTTATGTCTAGGTTATGGTTAGTGCCACTCGAGCACTTGGTTATCATCGACATAATTATCTAATTCTACTGATAAATGAATGTAATATATGGAAGGTAGAGTCCTAATAGGCTTATAAGTCTAAAGTTATTAGGTGTTTGTTTTAGTTCCAGGAATATAGTTTATGGTTAAGATAGGTGTCAAAGATAATGGTTCTATGATCTAGTTAGATGGGCATGTTATCACCATAATTTTTTTTTCTAAACTTAGAAAGTTTACATTGTTCCTAGTCATGGTCTTAGATAGGTGTTGGGTCACTTCATGCTTTAAAGGGTAGGTGATAGGGTAAGAGTCTCAAAAGTCTCATTTTCATATCCAAATAAAGTTTGAAAACCTTATTCCATGGTTTAAAAGTCCCATATCTTGTTTAGAAGTCATATCTTAAACCTTTTGAATTTTTTTTTTGGAATTAGCCACGAAACCACACTTTCGTAGCGCAGACAATGTAAAAAACTTGTTTTGCGCTATGAAAGCGCTTCTACTTTCGTAGCGCTTTTCCTTGAAAATACATTAAGCGCGCCACGAAAGTGCAGATTTGTAGCAGATCATGTCAAATCAACAGAAACTTCAAATTCCGTTAATTTTACATCATTAGGTGTTAGCTAGGGATCATTTCTAAAGCATGCAACGATTCAAATCCATCATTTCAAATGTAGAGGTCATCATGATAGGTGAGTTCAAATTCGAAAAGGCTAGTCTTTTGTTTCATTTCTCATGCAAAAAGACTACTGCATACCTTTTTCAAATAATAAGATGGTGGTAATCTCATACCAAAGCTTCCTTCATATATTTTCAAGCGAGGCTGAATACCATTAACAAGCGAGGCTGAATATCATAAGCAAGCAAGGCTGACTGTTTTGAAATCAAGCGAGGCTGATAAACAGAAATTCAAGCGAGGTTGATTTGTTACAGAAATTCAAAGGAAAAGATGACAAAAGAAAAGAAAAACCACAATTCTCGACATTGTTTAAGAACAAAGCCTGAAAGCACAGACATTAGGGGAATTTTGAGGTCTAAAATGGGCCTCCTAAGGAAAGTGTACAATCAAAATTCACTTTATGAGAACCAATCACAATTTAGGGGATGACATCATCCCTAATGGTTGAGGTGGCATTGCTTGAGTTAAGGGTACTTACTTGTCACATTCTCAATGGTGAATAAAAACTCATGGTTAACCATGGTAGTGCTCTAAGTACTTTTAAAGTCAAAATAAAGTACTCATAATAAATGTCATTTCACAGTCTTTGAATAAAAATATATTATTGTCATTTAATATTTCTTGAAAGAAACAATGCATATCTCTATACATTTATTATATTATATTATTTTTATATAGCATATTAATTACATGTTATTATACAATTTAAATAATACAAATTTTAATTAACAACATAATTAAGAATTAATATATTTATATTTATATTTTATTTTAAGTTATTTAAGTACAAAGGACAAATGCATTAGTTGTTCAATGATAATGACATTTTCTTGAAAAACTCATTCTTATTTATAGTCACATCAATACAATTTTTTTATTAATTTTATTTTGGTACATCTTTTGAATTGAATTTAACTATGGTTACATGGATTGTGGTGCAAAAAGTGAATTGCAAATTCATAAATATTATTTTATTGGTTTAGCTATTATTTTATCATTTCTTTAGGAGGCCCATTTTAGACTTCAAAATCCCCCTAATAAGCCCTAGTCAAAGATAAATCAGTATTTGAGGCTTTCAAGAAAACAGGGTGTTGGAAATTTTGTGAAAAATTGCAGGGAGGACACAGTCAGGTGACAAAGGAGTTTGCCCTACATTTCACTGGCTCAAGCACAAAAATTGGAATCCTAAACTTGTCACTTACTCCTGAAATCATAGCTTTGGTGACAGAGATTCCTAGGGGGCAAGAGAGATGGTTCAAAGGCTTCAGATTTGACATGCAGGAATGTAAAGTATTTCTAAAGCCCGAATTTGTAGAAACAGACTTAACCAAGGCAATTCCAAGGAGCTACATCAAGGAAACCTATGCAAATTTTCTCTTCAACATACAGAGGGAAGGTATCATAAAGTATATTCATATCATTTTAAACTTCTATTGCACTTTACTGGCATGATTTCTCTAGATTTTGCATTATTTTTGTATAGAAGTATAGCTAAGATGGTAGATAAGGTGCAAATGAAATCTCAAGGATGTGAAACTTCCATTTTTCATCATGGTCTAATTAAACTGATAGTTTTACATGAACTCCAAAGGATCAAAAGGGAATGGTCATCATTTTTTTTTTATGTGGTTTTGGAGTGGAAACACAAGCTACAGGCATTAATCCTAAGGCTAAATAAATCCCACCAGCAGAAAACAGTAAGCCTGTAATGACAAGGTAAAAAAGAATTGTTAAGCTAAAACCTAGAAAGCAGGTGAAAGAGCAAGTGAGTAAAGCATCAGTGGTTATTCTTGAGACTCATCAACCTACAAAACAAAAGATAGCTGAAGTTAAAGAAATGACACAAGAACAGTAAGCTAATAAACCAGTTATGAAGAAATGAAAGAAAGTTTGAAATTAGCTAATTATGAAATTGCTAGATTAAGGAAGAGAGCAAGAAGGTATGTTGCTGAAAAGACAAATTTCAAGAGGATAAAGTCTCTCTAGGAGGTTGAAATGGTTTCCAAACCAGAAACAATCAGCAATGAAGCTCAATATTTTACTTGGACTATACCTGCAATTAAAGAAGCCAGATTTGTAAGAATGATGAATGTTCAGTTGAGGGCTACCAATAGGAAATTGAGGAGACAGATTGAAGACCTAGAAATACCACTGAAAAAATCTGAAGAGAAGCTACAGCAACAATGAAATAGGGAAGTAAGTGATAAATCCTTTAAACAGTTTTGTCATAAAGAAGAAGATAATTTTTGAGGAAGAACATCTTTTAAAGCCAAGTTGTTTTTCTTTTTGATGTTGATATCAATCTTTGAAGAGTTTTAAATATCCTCAAACTGTAAATTTTTTAAAACTGTGTTAAAGGGAGCATACACAGCAGTTTCGTAGCGCGCTACGAAACTGCTGAAGATGAGTTTTTGACATTTTGCATACGTATTTTGGAGGTAAGGATTGTTGGGTTTCAAGTTTTGAGGTGGTGGAAATATGAGAATCACAGATGAAGAATCATATTGAAAAGAAGAAGAAAGAAGGCTTAAAAGAAGTGTTTTACAGTGATATAAAAACTGCGTTACGAAAACTGGCTATTTTCGTAGCACAGTTATATCTAATCTCCTTCTCCATTTTTTCGAGGATCTATTTTTGCACAGGTGGAAGATTGAAGTTTTAATGGAATATTATCACATGTGACCTATATGAAACAATCATCAATGCCAGAAAAGCTACTCGAAGATAAGCATGGAGGTTAAGGGCTAAAAAGTAGGTACTTTGTCTCCTAGTTTTTAGGACAGTTAGGTCATGAATCAGCAGGGTTTACAACAAGGCTAGAGGCATAATAAAGGTCGAAGACATGGATTAGCAGCTGTCAAAGAAAGTATTTAAGTTTTAGATAAGGTTGTTTGAAACATGTTTAGGATTTTCACTCCTATTTGAATTAGGACTCATAAAACACAGTTAGCTGTCAATATGTAATTAATAGTTTGTTTCATGAATAGAATAGGTGTCAAGGATAGAATTCGAATTCTCCTAATGATGGATCATGGAATCCAAGATTGTAAAGGCTCTATATGAAGCATTAGGTCGAATTCATCAAGGTTGGAATTTTTATTAGCAAAATAAGTTGTGTTATTGTAGCAGACTGTGTGTTGTTTCAACTTAATACAGAGATTGGTTTTACTACTCAAGATTCACAAGGGGTTTATGTGTTTGATATTTCTATGGCCTTTTTCAATTACCTATTTGCAGTGGTATGAGCATTTGTTACTTAGAATTCATTGGATAATGCTCTAACTTCCTTCACATGCTTGTAGACTTTGTTTATTCACTGTGTTACTGTTTCACTTATAAACCTAAACTGCAAGTGCCTTGACTTCCATGTTTAGTTGATTATGATGTTTTGTTGAATATTACTTTGAATCCATGGCCCAATAGATGTTTTCTAATCTGTAATTCAACCAGTTATACATTTTTTTCCATTTTTATTTCTAGAGTTAGCCATCTAATCATTAATTAAAAATCTTAAACCTATTGAGAGAGCCCTCTCAGGTTGAGGAGGCTAAGCCTCAGCCAAAAGTTTGGTTTAAAAGAGTTACTCAGGGTCTACTTGATCATTAGCCTATCAGGGTCAGATTTTTTGATAACATACTTGATCAGCAGCCTATCAGGGTCAGATTTTGTGATAACACCTTGCCATTAAATGATTTTAGCTCAAGTGGTTTGGTGAAAAATTTGTTTCCCTAGTTACATAAGTTCAAGTCTCTAGAGACATGTTGTATCTAGCCTATTAGTGACATTTATGAAATTGTTACATTGGTGTAATAATGGAAAATGATCTATTGAATTTTTTGATCTTAGACTTTTGTGATCCATATTGATTTTGTGAAATTGACTTTCGGATTAATCACATCATAAATAGTTGTTGGACGGTGCTTCGAACCCTCTAATGTGGTTCATCACCAAGACTAAGATGAAGAAAACAATTAGGAATAAATAGAAGAGGTTCATCATATTCCAGAACTAGTCATTAAAAATATAATTTATTTTAATCAACAAAAGAATAAATGGCATTAATGATAAATTATTATATTGTATATTAAATTAAGGAAAATAAAGGGATAAAAAATTATAATTTTATTGTTATATTAGTATAAATAATAATATAATGTTGAAGAATAAGTTATTAGACTTTAAAGACTAGATTAATAATTTAACTAAAGGTGAAAGAAGAATAATAAGGTTGATTTATAGTTAAATAGGATCAATAAGTGAAAAAAAAATAATAAGGACAAATTATAATAGGATATTATATATAACAAACAAAGGGAAAGGACTCAGAACAAATAGGATCAATAAGGGAAGAATTCCAAACGAATAATATAAGAAAACAATATGTGTATACAAAAAAAACATAAATAAAATAAATAAAAAGAGGAAGCACCTAAATGATCAAGGGGAGAGGGTAGGAATCCAACTTTTACTCAGTTTCCAACCATCGTCCTTTTTGAGATTTATATAATGTTTGTTTGGACCCTCATGTTTTTTCTCCTTTTGAAAAAAGGGTTAAATTTTTCCCTGGCTCTAAGAAAGATTCCCAGTGAAGACATTATTTGCAACATTGAATATGGGATTAGGGACCTTCCTGATAACATTAAGGAAGTTATTAGACAATATTGTGATATTGTTCTTAGGTAAATTAAGCTTCCTAAGAGAAACATTAGCAAAAATAAGTTTTTTTCCCTTAAATCCCTAAGAGATAACCCATATATCGTCATTCTTAAGGCCAACAAAGGTGGGGTTGTTATTATTTTAGATAAAATTGACTATGTCAGCAAAATGTTATACCACCTTCATAATAGTGCTAGTTACAAGAAACTCAATAAAAATCATATTAAAAAAGTTTCTAAGGAGGTCAATTGTGCCATAAAATCGAATATTGCTCTTAACCCCTTAAGTAAGAAACTTAATGAAATAAACCCTCTCACCGCAAGAATTTATGGTCTTCCTAATATTCATAAAGGAAGGCCCCCCTAAGACCTATTGTTAACACAAAAGGTGATCTGAATTTATGCAAGAATGCAATAATATATAGAAATAAACATAAAAAAAGAGATGCAGCGGGAATAAAACTTCATTTCATTAATATCATGTTGAGATTGCAACAAGATGATGAGCTTAGGAAAAATTCGCCTTCTACTAAGTGAGTCCGCAGCTATTTTTGGCGCAAGTCTATTTTTAGACATGTCGATCATATTCTATGAGTTATGATGCTATTTCAGGATGGTTGGTCAAGTTGGAAAAATATGGACTTCTATTTTTAGACATATTGTAGCGTAATCTATTTTTAGATCGCTTTACCTAAAATAGATATGTCGAATATTATTAGCTCTTAATAATATTTGGACTCTAAACATTAACTTATTCTCTTCAAGTTTAGTTAAGTACGTATGTGATACGTATACGTACGTAATCGACCACACTATTCCTGAGGGTTAAGTGGAGCTATTGCATGGAGACTTCAGTTAGAACTCATGTGACAGAGTTTGGTGGAGTTGTAGAAGTAGTTAATGGAGTTGTGTTCAGTTTAACTCAGTTAGACACAGTTGAGCTAGTTGTATCTAGTCTAACTGATTGATACACTAGTGAGAGTGGTGTGAATTAATTATTAATTAATTCACTAAATATTAACTCATTAATCAACTGAAGAATACATCAGTTAACTATAGTGCATGGACAGTTTCAGTGGAGACCAGTGGAGAGGTAGGTGAAAGAGTAGGTTGACTATCAGTTGTGACTATAGTGTTGCATGAGTTTGCACCACACATTGATGGAGATGCCAATGAGGATTGCATGAGCAAGGCTGGACCAATTCAAGTTCATTCAAAGCCAATATTCAGCAGGGATTACGCAGTAGAGGCAGGCTAGCAGGTGGCAGAGATCGGTGCATGGATTTGCTAGATCAGGACCTGATTAGTGTGTAGCGATTTTATTGTACTGAGAGCTTGTGAGAAGCTTTATATGATGATTGTTACATGATCTCTATGACATATAATATACAAATAGTTGGGGTTTTTAGCTTCAGGCTTTCTCGTTAAAACAGTGTGTTCATATGTGTAAATTTTTATGGTTTAAATATGTGCATGCAATTGATTAAATTTCCGCAAGTAATGATCAATAGTAGAAAAGATACTGTATTATGCATGAAGTCAAATAGTGTGTGATAAGGATAATCTTGGATGTATAACGCATTAGTTATATAATTTCTACATTATCATATAATAGTAATATGCTTACAAACATAATGGAAGTAAACTAGTTAGGGCACTGGTAGGCTTATATCTGAGAAGAGATGTGGCGGCTACAGGCCTCTGAGTTGTGTTACAATGAGGCTCAAAGGCCTATTTATTGTTGAGAAACGATGGAAAACCCTAAACATCCAAAAACCTAACCCTAGGAGATGAAGCGCCAAAACTATGGGCCCCATTTGGGTAAATTGGTACATCAATATTCTCGGGGACGTAACTTTGGCATATGATCTTTGTTTGACGCACTCAATACCTCTTTAGAAAGATCTATCTGAGGACTACGAGTTTTGACATGAGAAAAATTTAAAGAATGTCCATTTTTCTCCCAGTTTTCCCAAAAAAAAACGTTGTTTAGCGCCTCAAAACGGCTCCAGAAGTCCAAGACCCGAAAAAACTGCTAAAAATAGTAAGTTGTGTTGAAACTGAAAAACTGAAAGAACCGATGGTTGGAGTCCAAATGGAATAGGTGGGTGGCCACCAATATCCACCTGGATCATTCCTCCCCCCTTAGGAGGCAATGGTCCCCATTGCATTGAGTTCCTCCATGAGATGACGCAAATTTTGCTGAACTTGGTACTAGATTTTTCGAAGATGTCATGGACCTGCTAGCGGATGTCCCAGATGCGTTCAATAAATTTGTTTACTTTATCAACCTGATAAATTACATGTGTGGATTCTATCAGTGTGGTCTCATGAGGTATGACAACATGAGGAGACAGTGCACCTAGGGTCAGACTAATGGAGTGCTTGACCTGATAGTGTAGAGGAACCTCTGTGGGTGAGGAGAAAATGTCCTCATATTCCTCCACGACTTTTTCCATCTGTTTTTGTTGTGTAGGGGAGCCCTTTTTTGAGGCTATGGCCACAATATTCATCTTTCCCTATGGGAAAATTATAACGAAAATAAATTCCTGGTTTGGGAAACAATCTTATTGCGTTGTTTTGCAATATTCAAAGAGATGAAAGGAGGCGATACTACCTATGGTATCCTGTACAATTTATTTCCCAAAGTAATAACAAAAGAACGAGGCCTAGACTCATACACATCATGTCACTTCCATAAGTATGGTTGGAAAAACAATACATCAGACACATCAAGAGGAGCAGCATCACATAGTACCTCATCCATGAATGGCTTGATGTTGTACGGAAGGCAACACTGCTAGTGGACGCAGAGATATCTTCCTTGATGAATCCAACCAATGGCATACAGTTGCGGGTGTGCTATGGTTGGTAGGCCAAGCCGCTTCATGACCTCTGTTGAAATGAGGTTCTTTTGGCTTCTGCTATCGACAATGAATTTCAGTGGAGAACCCTTCACCCCATCTGCGAATGGAAGATGCGCTCCCCCTCCTTTGGATCCTTGAGATCCTCACTTTGGAGCTTGGTGGTGGAAACAATGGCACTAGGATCCACATCAATGATCTACTTCCCTTTTTCATCGCCCTTGTCTGGTTTTGACTTGGGATTAGGACATGCATATGATTCGAGTGCCTTCAATTCGACCACCAACGACTGTTTGGCCTGACACTCGTCTATGATGTGAGTGGGGATATTATGAAATTCACACCACTTCCCTGTGTCCTTCTTTGGATTTATGGTGTTGTTCTGAGTCACCCTGCTTTGGCTTTGCCCCTTGTTCTGTGGTTCAGGGGCGCCTTTCCCTAGCTTCGGATTTGTGGATCCAAAGGCTCGCTTCTTCTGCTTAAATTTCTGCTCAATCTTGGCGTCATAGTGATATGTCATGCCAAGTGAGGTAATGTCGAGGAATTACATTTCCTCCTGAATGTATCTATGTAAAAATTTGTGGTACTTGAGCACCAAATGTCTCTCTGAATCTTTAATACCCAACTTTGTGCGCAGGGTATGGAACGAATTCATTAGTTCGTGCACATATTGATCCCTTTGCTACCGCAGGGTGGTCCATTGGATGTACTTGTACTCGTAGCTCCCCACAGGGTAATATTGTTCCTTGATGTCATCTCGAGACGAATTCCAAGTGGGTGCGGCCGACAATAGAGAGGTTTCCCTCTCATCCTTATGCTCACAGTAGGTTTCCCACTAGTATTTGACATGGGGGGCGACTTTGAGGAGTGCAAACATAATATTTTCTCGGTTGGAGAAATCATGGACCAAGAAATACCCTTCTAGCAAATTCAACCATCTATCTACAACATCTGCATCTATCTAGCCATCAAATACAAGAATTTCAAAGTTGACTTGTACCTTGAAAGGAGAGGCACCTCGAGAGTGGCTGTTGGATGTAGATGCACGACCGGTGGGCAATTGTTGAGGGATCTGGGAAAATTTATCCATCATCGCGTTCCTATGTTTCTTGAGGGCCTCCTTGAGCAATAATTTGATAGGATCTCCTGCTCCCTCGTCTTTATTTTCTTCCACCATGGTAGGTCTTCGAGGTTTATGAGGCTGATCTTGCAAGGGTTCAACCAAATCGAGCCCTAACTCCTTATACTCTAACCTCATTGGGGACATGCAAAGAAAAACAGAGAAAGAGCAGGCTGCTCTGATACCACTGATTCGGATGTATGTAGGTTCGTAATAATATACAGAAATAAACATAAGCACAGAGATGCAACGGAAACAAAACTTCATTTTATTAATAAAATATAACATAAATATGCTTACAAACATATTGGAAGTAAACTAGCGAGGGCGCTGGTAGGCTTATCTCTGAGAAGATATGTGGCGGCTATATGCCTTTGAACTGTGTTGCAATGAGGTTCAAAGGCCTATTTATTGTTGATAAACAATGGAAAACCCTAAACATCGAAAAACCTAACTCTAGGAGATGAAACGCCAAAACTATGGGCCCCATTTGAGTCAATTGGTACATCAATCTTCCTAGGGATGTAACTTTGGCATATGATCTATGTTTGACGCACTCAATACCTTGTTAGAAAGATATTTCTGAGGACTATGACTTTTGACGTGAGAAACATTGAAGGACCTTCCATGTTGCTCCCGATTTTCCTAAAAAAATGTTGTTTAGGGCCTCAAAACTGCTCCAAAAGTTTAGGACCCGAAAAACTGCTAAAAATAGTAAGTTGTGCTGAAAATGAAAAATAGAAAGAATCGATGGTGGGGGTCCAAATGGAATAGGTGGGTGGCCACCAATATCCACCTGGATCAAAAGGTGGGCCTACTTATATTTTTGTTAAATTATTAGCACGAAAGCTCAAACCTTTTGGTTGGTCATGATGATTCCTTTGTCAAAGACTATGCTTCCTTTGTCAAGGAGTTATTTGATATTAAGCTAGACCCTAGGGAATTTTTGGTAAGATTTGATGTTGTTTCTCTTAACAAAAAAATCCCAATTAATTACACCATTAATTTCATAAATCGGATCGATGATCATGGCACTACCAAATTAGTTGGTTTTGTCTAACCTGTGCCTTTTTCAGCTTCAGGATGTATTCTACGAATAGACTTGTGGAGTAGCCATGGTTCTCCAATCTCCCCTATCATTGCTAATCCTTTCATGGAATATTTTGAGACTAAAGCTTTGGCCTCAACTCAATTTAAACCCAAACTCTAGAAAAGGTTTGTTGATGATACTTGTGTTGTTTAGCCCCATGGTCATGAGAAGTTAGATTTGTTACTTAATAATCTGAATTCTCAAACTGATTACATAAAATTCACTATGGAGGTTGAGGTAAATGGTAGTCTTCATTTATTTTATGTTCTCCTTTCTAGAATGGAATATGGTTCCTTATCTCACTAGGTATTTCACAAAAAAAGTCACACGGAACAATATCTTTATGCCAATTCTCATCAATTTTCGACTCAGAATTAGTTCTTAACACTCTTGCTACCCGTGCTCTTAGGATATTTGATATTAATCACCTAGAAGATGATAGATTCCATCTTTTGAAGGTTTTTGAAAACAATGGCTATAGTAGACATCAAGGTCTTGCAGCTTTTCAGAAATCTAGTAAAGGTCCAAGGATTAAAAAAGGTTGGGATGGACAAATTTTCAATGTTCAACTTTCGTTCATCCATGGGACCACTAATAAGATTGCTCATATTCTTACAAATAATGTCTCTGCTACCTTCAAGTCCCTTAATACCATTATAAGCTCCCTTCGATCTGTTAAATACCTTGTGAACCCTAAGGACATGAAAGGGGTTTACTCAATTCCTTTCTCTTGTGAGGTTCCATACATTGGGGAAACTTGTTGATCCACTAATTTAAGAATTCAGGAACATGCAACAGACATTAAGCACAATCATTCTCATTCATCATCCATTTCTAAGCATGCGGTGAAAACTAAGCATCATGTATACATTGAGGATTCCAAGGTCATCACTAGGATTGATCATTTCCACCATAGGAAGTTGAGAGAGGCCATCGAAATTGAAAAAAAAAAAATTAATCTCAACAGGGACGATGGTTGGAAACTGAGTACAAGTTGGATTTCTTCCCTCTCCTCTTGATGGTTTAGGTGTTTCCTCTTTTTATTTATTTTATTTATGTTTATTTTTATATACATATATTTTTTTTTTATATTTATTTGTTTGAATTCTTTCCTTGTTGATCATATTTGTTTTGAGTACTTTCCCTTTCTTTGTTATATATAATATTCTATTGTAATTTGTCCTTAATATTTATTTATTTATTTATTTTTCACTTATTTAACTATACTTCAATCTTATATTCTTTTTTAACCTTTAGTCAAATTATTACTCTCGTCTTTAAAATTTAATAACTTATTCTTCAACATTATATTATTAATTATAGTAATGTAACAATAAAATTATAATTTTTTATCTTTTTATTTTCCTTAATTTAATATAGGATATAATAATTTATCATTAATGACATTTATTCTTTTCTTTTTTTTCTATAAAATTCCATTTTTTTATTTTTTCCCTTTTACTTATATATTAACCAATTTACTTTTATATTTTATTAAATATTGACCTAATCTCTCTTTTTAAGATTCTTTTTTTTTTACTTTGACCTAATTATTTTTAATATTTAATATTTAACTAAACTCTCTCTTAATGTTCTTTTGTTGAATAAAATAATTTATATTTTTAACAACTAATTCTGGAACAAGATGCCTCTCTTCTATTTATTCTTAATAGTACATTAATTTTTCATCTTGATTTTGATAATGAATCACATCATAGAAATTGAATTGTCATCCAACAAATATTTATGAGATGATTTATTTGAAATTCAATTTCACGTAGCCTATTGATATAGTGAAATTATAAATTTTCCAAAAATTCTCATTACTATTAAGAATTAAAAAAATCACCTTACCTATTACACTATTTCAGGTCTTGAGAGCTATACTACATAATAGGAATCATATGTAAGAAAAATATATATCGTAAGTAAGAAAAATGTATAACAAAAATATAGATATATGTGATGGGTATAATAAATATATAGATATATGTGATGGGATGTATTAAAGATGTATAGAAAAAACGTAGATATATGTGACGGGGATATGTCTAGACTCACAATTTACACAAAGGAGTAATGTATAACAAAAATATAGATATATGTGACGGGTATAACAAAAATATAGATGTATGTGATGGGATGTATTAAAGATGTGTAGCAAAAACATAGATATATATGTCTAGATTCACAATTTACACAAAGGAGTTGTTTACCTACGCAATAGAATAGTTTGGATGGCAGTTCTTTTTAGGAATTTGGTAAAAAAAATAAAAAAATCAGATTGTTAGTGTGTTTGAATTGCATTTTTTATGGTGGAAATGGATTCATCACCATCAAAAATCCTTAGGGCACCCAAAATACTGAAATTTAATCTTTATAACCAAGATTTTCAAAAATATTTACCAAAATTTTTCATAATCTTACCAGAATTTATGGATTATTCTATGGGTTTTTTTAGACTACTACTTTACCCAAATGATATAACCTGAAAATCGACTCACTTAACAAACCTAGAAATTTATATATAAATTATAACTAGCACGTAAACAATATTCGATAAAAACAAATTAATTATGTTTTAAATATAAATATATTTCTTTTTTAAGTTAAAAATATTCACTTACCTCCCGGATGCGGGTGAGCCATAAGAATTTTGTGGTGGCTGACTCAAGGCGTTACAACTGGCCAGGCCACTTGCCCACCTCGGAGGACAGTACCAAGGCATTAAAGCCCCTCGGTGAACCACGTTCGGCATTCAAAGCTCTTGCTCTCTGCCATTACTCAGCAACTTGCTCGGCGCACACATCAATGGAGCTGCGTCCCATCTCCATCACTGCTACTTATGCCCATCATTCTCTGGCTTTGTCATTCACCTCGGCTCGGCTCTGGAACTCCATCTCTGTCTTTGACTTGCCAAACAGTCGACTAGAGCTGTTACTCCTCTGTCTGCTCAGTGAGTTGTTCATCCCTCGCCTCTCCACTGCACTCACCCCCTCGCCGAGGCAAACCTCACGCCTTGCTCGCCTATCACCTCTCCTTTGCACCCGCCTTCCTTCCAGTCTATTCGTTGTGAGAATTTGCAGTGTTTGCCTTCGCACTTGCCCTTCGGTTTTCCCTCTCAGTCACCTCATTCTGCCTCCATCCCCAGCGTGTCGCGAAGGCACCGTATGAGGTGTAGGCATGGTGGCGACAGAGGCGCAGGCTCTCGCCCGCCCCTTTCCATCCACGAAGCTTGCAGCACCATGCCTCCGTCCGACAATGTAGCTCAATTCCACTTCGACAACATCTTGGACAATCCAAGAATTACTACCACTATCTCTGTTTTGTTTCAGGAGGTGCAGTGTGTCAACATTGCTTCAAGCTCCAGAAAGTGTTTGAGGAAATCCATCATCTCCACGGTGCCTCCTCAGGATTCCAGAAAATCTGCTTCCCTACCCGCCAAATCTGGTTCGCAGTCCTCTAGCAGCACGGGCAATGGCAGTGGGAGTTCTGCGCATTGTGATAGGTAGCTGAAGAAAAGCCGCTCAACTTCCTCTCCTGAGAACACTGCTCAGCAGTCCAAGGGTGACGAAGCAGATTCAGATGAAGAGTACAGATGTCCCATTGTGGAAGAGACTCTTCCTTCACACCTCAACAGCTAGCTTGATGGTCTTCCATGGCTTTGATAGGTCTCCTTGTCTTTTTTTGGTCTTTTCTACTGCTTGGCTGTATTTTTTGGACAATATGGTTGTAAATGTTTTCGTTGCACAAGATGTTTTTGTAAACGCTGGTTTTTTGCATAACTTTGGGATTGTTGGTTTCCCATCCATGGGCAGCATCCTATGGGCTAGTTTCCCCGTTAGGGGCGGTCTCTTTTTTTATTTTTTGCTTAAAACTCCCTCCAGAATTGGATAGCTTTGCAGCTCCGAAGCTAAGTCCTGCTCTGTAAACTATGTTTCATATTAATAGATTAATCCAACTTAGAAAAAAAAAATTATTCACTTATCTTTGTAAATAAATAACTTTAAATAAGTTTTAAATTTTATTTCTCTTTTACTCATTTATAAATTATATGAATAAGTAGAATCCGGGATAAAAAAAAGTTTAATTTTGACATGAAGGGAGTTTCATTCAGAGGTGGAATCTGACAAGTAAAATGCCCGTCACACGGGTTAAATTTGACGGGTGGTCTTACTTATTAGACTTTTTTCTGACAATTTTATTTTTAAAGTATTCATTTTATGACTTGTAATATTTAATTTTATAAATTATAATTATCAACTTAAATTCATCTTAACTCTATCAAATCTATCAACTATAAAAGTAAGAACATTATAAATTATATTTCAAAGTGGTTTGTGGATTTATTTTCATGCGAAAAAGATGCCCTGAGTATTCATAAGTATATTCATGTTGATTAAACCATCCTCTAGTTTTAAGACTGCTTTAATTCTCAACTTGTCTAGTCAAAAGAATTATGGTATTTCAAATATTTTTGTCATATGTAATTTTTAAAGTTATATATATATATAATCGGAAGAGTCTAACTGGGCGGAGAGGAATTGCCCGGTTTCCGTCACCGGACGGAAAATCCTTCCGGCTCCGTCCAACCATTCCTCCAACCCCTGATGCGTCTGACAGAATCTGACAAAATCTGAAATAGATATTGGGATGTGACTTCGCGTCAGCGACCAGCCTGCTTCGTTCGTTAAGTGATAGTCCCCGACTCTCGTGGGTTCAATGCACGCGATGGGTATTAATTCTAAACCACCAGCGTCCATCCCGCGTCTAAAGCAACGCTCCCAAATTCAAATTTTGGATTGGATCAGCTCCCGCGTAGAAGGCAGTGTTCCCAAATTCAAATTTTCACCTTCTCGAAGAAGAAGAGGGAAATCATCAACTGATGGTTAGGAAATATCTACTGCCCCTGTGAAACCGAAACAGAACTCCGTGGATGCTAACGATGGGAGTGGAAATTACAAAACCATTAGAGGCCGTGAATGCGGCTTCGGAGAAGAGCCATGCAGAAGAAGAGCCATGCGAGATACGTAGTTCATATAAAAGAAAAGGAAGCAGGATTTATGCAGAGATAAAAGCAGGATTTCATGCAGAGAATGTGGAATTGCACAAGAAGAAAAATCTCATGTTCGTTGGAGATGGCATGGATGTCACAGTGATTACACGAAACCGAAATGTGAAAGGTAACTTCACAAAGTTTAGCTTTGCTTGCCTTCAACAAAAAAACAGTTGCTACATAGCAGCCTACTTTTTTATTTATTTCTCTTCTTTACTCAACTCTTCCACTGTACACGCTTCAAATTTAGGGTTATTTCTTAAGTTCACTGACCAGCTTGCTTTCTTTGAGCTCTGAATCCTATTAGCAGGGATTTCGCAGTCACCCGTAGAGCGTGATTTCGAAACATCCCTTACTTCACGTTTTCTAACCATTGGGCATTCACTCAGATTTCACTTAATAGTCCATGCTTTGGCGTGACCTGTTAGCATGCCTTGGCTATAAGACAGACGATTGGAAAATATTTACACTGCAGGTGTATTTCTGAACCAGCTCAAATGAAAGTTTAATTTTTCTTTAGTTTCCTTCGCAATGATATTCCACACAAAAAATCTATTATAACCGTTGTGTCAAGGGCTATTACGAAGACCAAGATGCCACACTAACAGTGCGTTTGGATGATAAAATGATGGGTAACGACTATAATCTCTATGCATTTTCCAGTCCCAGTACAAATATTTTACCATTTTACATTTTCCAGTGCGAGTACAAATATTTTACCATTTTACAACTAGGGTTTCCATTGTTTTATTTAGGTTAAAAAAAGAGAGACTATTCTCAAGACGCTGTTGTACTAGTTCATTTTACCAAAAATAAATCAATCAAATTTTGCATGAAGATAAAAGAAAATTATTAAATAAATATTTTTTTCTTCACTAATTTTGTTTAAAATCTGGCACACATATTTAAAATTATAAATTTTTAAATTGTATATCTGTAAATATCAAGTGGTTCAATGGTTTTTGTAAGACACTAAATTTATTTATGCATTTAAAAATTGTATTTTAAATAAAAAAAAGTTACAAATCTCCTCAAAATTGTAAAAATTATATCCATGAAATTAAAATGTCCGTTTCATCTATTAAAAAAGCAATGTCAATAATTAGTAAGGAAGATAAAATGTTTTTTTAGTAAAGTATAAAGAAAACATAAATATATCTGAAGCCATTTAATAGTTAAAGGCATTTATCTATTTCTTAAAATGTCAAAAATTTACATAAAAGAAAAAATAAAAATGTATACTTAAATATATTTTAGAAATTAAATCATTATATCAAAATAAATCCATTCTTTATTTCAATAAGAAATTTCATATCCATTTTATTATATACCATTCAATCCAAATTGTAATTAAATTTTAAATTTTAATTTTAATTAAAAATAAAAAATATGTTTTTTTAATAAATTTTTTAAATATTATAAAAGTTAGTCAAAAGTGTAGTGCTGATTTTATTGAAGAAAAAGATAAATATGGCTTTATTTGTTGTATGTATATTTATGATAATTAGATAAATGTTGCCCATTAAACATAGAATGTCATTTTTTTTATGTGATAAAAAAGATATTTTATTACCAATTTAGATTCATATTAGGATTTAGGATAACATTTCTTGAGATGCAAATTCATGATCTATTTTGGCCCTTTGTAAATCTCTAGTTAAAATAGATATAGGTTGGTCTAATTATTAACCTTTAAATATGTTAAGAAAACCATGGGTTAAAAATACCATGGGAAAAACCATAAGTTGGAATCCGAAAATATTACACATGACATTACAACAGTACTACCATACCTAACTTGGACAATATTTTATTTAGAATATTTTAATTTAGAAATTTAAAAATATTTATTATGTTTTTTTTTTAATTGGAAAAAACTAATAACTATTTGTGCTTAGATTTTTGAATATTGAAAGTTATAAAATTATATATATATATATGGAGACAGATAGAGACAGTGCAGAGGTTTCTGACTTATGAAATGTACAGATAGAAGGGTTTTTATCAGTGGCTTTCCCCAAGAAATCATTGTGTAATTTGTGATTGAATTCTTCAGTTTAGAGGCTGTTGTCTTGAGATATGAGCCTTAATTTTAGGTCAACCTCCTAGAACTTCGTGAGACTTTTCAAAATAATTAATGACATGAAAAAAAGTCTAAACATACAAACTTGAAGGCATAACTTGACCTAGACTGCCTAGAACATTAAAAGAATTTCATCAAACACATGGAAAACATGTAAGCTACAAGTCATGAATGCATATATGATCATAAACTGATAGTCTTCACCAGGGAATCATTGAGAAGGCTCTAAACCCTCTCTAGCTAGTTGCAATACCACTTGTTAGTCCAGGCAATGATCAACCATTCATATATTCACCAAACAAGTCTAGAGCCATAAATAATATACATCATATAACCAGCATATAACCAACAAATAACTAATGCAGCCGAAGCCGCATTTTAATGTAACCCCGTGAACCCTATGGTTTATGGGCCCAAATATTAAACTCCCCTTTTTACACAGTGGAATACAATGGAGGAGTTTAACAACATACATACACTAGTAATCAACATCACTCACCTTAGACAGATTATACATACCTGAATCTTTTACATACGCGTGGAACAGGTTCTTAGGTCCCACATGACGATAGCCAATCAAGGCTCATCGCATCTCGACACATATAAGTTGCAACGTAAATGGAAACCAACACAATCATTGATGCGAAGTTGCGGCACCAGTCTCTACCGTAGATCTTTGCAGGATCCAACGGTCTCTATACTTCTTCATCTTATTATAATTGATGTCCGCAAACTTAACCCTTTGCCGATAATGCTAAACAGTAAATCTTGCGGTGTGTGCTCATGCGATACACCGACACGTATTCGCCCCTCATTGCATTGCACAATTCATCTCTTACCGCATCGCAAATAAAATAATATACATGTGATGTCTTTAAACTTTAAATCTCTGTTTTGCGATATTGCGATTTGCTCTATGTCATCGATCCACAACGAGATCTAATTGTCCTCACCTACTTTTCCCTTCTTCAAACTGCATCTTTCCAACTGATCTTGTGACATGATCTCGTCCGTTCATCTTTCCCCTTCCAAATATGTGCTCTCATCATAACTGTTCATCGTTCTCCTTCATGCCTTTGTTCAGAAATCTCTAGAAACACGTTGTTGTAGCCCTGTGCGGCCCAACGTTGCTCCATGCTCCTCCCTGCAACAACTCATCAATAAACTTACGCGACTGCAAGTTATGCTATTACTACTCAGTTTGGAGGTTCCAACAGTTATAGAAATTAATAGCAAAAATCCTGATTAACACGCAGAGTCTCAATCCACTCTGAAATTTCAAAAGAAGTTCTACATAGATAACACGCACGCCACAAATTACATAATCATACATGATTTATAAGTCACAGCTAACAAATTATACAATCTTCATTGAAATTTAATCCTGTTACAATACTATGGCTTTTGTGAGCTTGAAAACACCCATTAAAATGACTTCTCACTCATCATACTCACTTCCTTAACTAGCCAACCTCGGCCAACCTCAAGCTAACCTCGAGCCAACCTCTAATCTCAAGCCAAACTCTCCAATCCTCGCTCTTTTTTCCCGTTTTGTTTCAAAATGCTTTACAAATATATACAAAAAGGATTCATGAACCAATTTCAGTTCAGATCCAACAATCTCTCAATTATTTCCTAAAGCTTCTATCAATTCCATTCTTTACTCAACCAAATCCTACCTTAGACCTCTAGATGCCTAAAATCCTCACTCTTCCTAGGATTTCTCACTTAACCCTAAGATCTCTACAACTCACGAGATATTCTTCAAATTACATTTAAATCTCTTTAGAACTCAACTAAACTTAGGAAAATAACAAAATAATTAAGGGAACCCACTCCCCTTAGTAAATGTGTGATAAGACTCTTAAGTCTTATGAACTTTGAAGAATGCTCTTGCATCAATAACTAACATAGAAACCATCGCTAGGTAGCCATAAGATAACCATCATAATCAACACATGTTCGTAGATCACAATAGGAAAATAACTTGTATTAACGTATGAAAATTCCAACCAAGTTAGGGACTTCAACATACCACCCAACCATATATTATGCTAAAACAATTATTTATTTCAATCAATCACCCTTGGGCCATATTCCAAGAACAAATGTGGGATCTCATGGAACAAGCCAAGCAAAACCAAACCAGGTCTTCTACTGGCTAACCGACCTCAAACCTCAAACAGTGATTCCACCCCACGGTTGAGCATACTAATACCAACCAAATCGGTCTCTACCCAAATTGTCCATGGCTCAAGAGTATTTGTTCCAACTGCGGCTCTAGGAACTAATAACTCAACCCATAGGCTTCCATGACTCCAGAATGTTTTTCCAACATGACTCCAAGACTAGTAACTCAACCCACCAAGGGATCAAGAGTGTTTCTCCAACCTAGGCTCCAAGACTAGTAACTCAACCTAATTTGTTTCAGGGCTTCGAGAGCATTTGTTCAAACCATCGACTCTAGGAACTATTAGCTCAACCCACATCCATAAGGAACCTGAGCACCAATTAGAAACAACAAGTGGAACCCACATCCAGGAAATGGCAAGGCAAGGATAAAACCACTTTCAATCCAAGTAGATCTCCATGCTAATGACAACACATAACCAAAAAACCACATGTATGTACCATGCATGCCAAAATTAGCAAGGAAATCATACATGCATCTCGGTACCAGCAAAGTAATCTAGTTGTAGTTGTTGATCCATCTATTCCCTTGTGATTTCTTGCTTTCCTTTTCCATCTTTCTCCAAATCCAAGTGAATACTAGAGTGCTCCAAGCATGTTCCAAGAATACTCTAAGTGTGCAAGAGTATGAAAGAATGAGAAAATAGAAGGGAGCTCCACCCAAAAAACTATCAAAGACATAAATTGGTCCTCATAAACCTTTTTATTATTGAGGCCTCTATTTTCTTCATTTTCCTTCATTTTTCCTTCATTTTCTCTCTCATGCAATTATGTGACCCTTCATCTCTCTTTTCTCTTATTTTCCTTTATTTTCATAAATAAAATGCCGATTAATGCCTCTTTGCCTTTGCCAATGCCTATGACAATTTCTTTAGCCATAATAAACCTAAAGTGACACCCACTAGGATGTTTTTTCCACAATTCAACTTGGAATACATGTCCCATGGCCTTGGTCTTATATTTTTTTACATGGAAAAATCAACTAGGCATTGTTAGAAGACATTTCTAGATGCAAATGGCACCTTTTGAAGTTTTCTTCCTTTGAAATATATTACACAAACTTTTTCTTCATGTGACATATCACATTGCCTAAAACTTTCCATTGTCAAAATTTATTTTAGTTTGACACATCAAAATTTCTCAAAAATTCCTCCATCATAACAAAGGGTTTTGATAGATCATATTTCTCCAACTTTTCATTCATTGCAACATACCATATTGCATCAATATTTTTTTTAATGTGATACATTGCGCTTTCCCAAACTTTCTTTTTGTGTGACATATTGCATATTGTCAAACTTCATTTCCATGTGATACATCACACCTAAAATTCCTTTGGCTAAAACATATCACACCGCTCCAAATTTTCCTATGTCCCATAATGCACATTATCAAATATTCCTTCCATGTGACACATCACATTGTGTCAAAATTTATTTCTATTTGACATATTGCATCTTCTCAAACATTTCATCTCTACGACACATCACACCCAACCACACCAAAGTCTTATTCCATGCAATATACATGAAATATGTTTCCAATAACATGTCAGAACAAAGTTGGGTTTCATGTGATACATAAAAGTTTTCAAGGTTTAAGATATATTGCACCAAAGTTTAAAAGAGGCATGACACAAGGCATATTGCACTAAATTGTAGGAATTGTGAAACATAGGGTTTGTAATTAATATCCAATGGAATGTTTCCATGTTATTCCACATTAGACATTCCCAATGTGACTTTTTGTATTGTGAGATTTTGGAGTGTGCATTTAATTAAATTTTGAAGTCATATTTTCTTCTAAGTTTCCAATAGTACCTTTGGTAAACATTACCCAATTGGAATGAATGCCCTAGTTAGAGAATTTATGCCACCCAAGAGATGGTATCATCGATTGTGTTGTGGTTATGTATATCACTGAAAAATAAACAATGATGGGTACAACTAGTGGTGGATATGATTGATGATTTGAAGCAATAGGTTGGTAGCTAGAAGGGAAATGTTGGATAGTCAGAAGTGCACCCATCGTCATCCAACAAATGCTTTTTAAAATTATAAATATCAAATTATGACTTTAAAAAATGATATTAAAAAAAAAAATCTTAAGCATAAATAGTTATTAGTTTTTCCTTTTTAAAAAAAAACTATAATAATTTTTTTTTTTTTAAATTTCTAAATTAAAATATTCTAACTAAAATATTGTCCAAGTTAAGTATGGTAGAACTGTTGTAATGTCATGTGTAATATTTTTGGATTCCAACTTATGGTTCTTCCCATGGCATTTTTAACCTATGATTTTCTTAACATATATAAAGGTTAATAATTAGACTAACCTATATCTATTTTATCCTAAATCCTAATATGAATCTAAATTGGTAATAAAATATCTTTTTTATCACATAACAAAAATGACATTCTATGTTTAATGGGCAACATTTATCTAAATTATCATAAATATACATATAACAAATAAAGCCATATTTATCTTTTCTTCAATAAAATCAACACTACTCTTTTGACTACTATTATAATATTTAAAAATTTTATTAAAAAAACATATATTTTTAATTTTTAATTAAAATAAAAATTTAAAATTTAATTACAATTTGGATTGAATAGTATATAATAAAATGGTTATGAGATTTCTTATTGGAATATTTTGATATAATGATTTGATTTCTAAAATATTTAATTATACATTTCTATTTTTTCTTTATGTAAATTTTTGACATTTTAAGAAATAGAGAAATGCCTTTAACTATTAAATGGCTCCAAATATATTTCTGTTTTCTTTATTTTTTACTAAAAAAATATTTTATCTTCCTTACTAATTATTGGAATAGTTTTTGTTTTCTTTATTCTTTACTAAAAAAATTATTTTATCTTCCTTACTAATTATTGGCATAGTCTTTTAATAGATGAAATAAAAATTAGTAAGCATGATGAAATAGATATTTTAATTTGATGGATATAATTTCTACAATTTTGAAGAGATTTGTAATTTTTTTTTAAAAAAATACAATTTTTGAATACATAAAAATTTAGTGCCCTACAAAACCATTGAACCACTTGATATTTATAAATATACCATTTAAAAATTTATAATTTTAAATGTATGTGCCAGATTTTAAACAAAATTAGTGAAGAAAAAGATATCTATTTAATAATTTTTCTTTTATCTTCATCCAAAATTTGATTGATTTATTTTTGGTAAAATGAACTAGTACAACAGCGAGAATAGTCTTTTTTTAACCTAAATAAAACAATGGAAGCCCTGGTTGTAAAATGGTAAAATATTTGTACTGACACTGGAAAATGTAAAATCGTAAAACGCACAGTTAGTGTGACATCTTGGTCCTCGTAATAGCCCTTGATACAACTGTTATAATAGATTTTTTGTGTGGATCAAAGTCAGATATCATTGCGATGGAAACGAAAGAAAAATAAAACTTTCAATTGAGCAAGTTCAGAAATACACCTGCACTGTAAAATAAGCATGGACTATTAAGTGAAATCTAAGGAGTGAATACCCAATGGTTAGAAAACGTGAAGTAAGGGATGTTTCGAAATCACGCTCTACGGGTGACTGAGAAATCCCTGGTAATAATAGGATTCAGAGTTCAAAAAAAGCAAGCTGGTCAGTGAACTTAAGAAATAACCCTAAATTTGAAGCGTGTAGAGTTGAGTAAAGAAGAAAAATAAATAAAAAAGTAGGCTGCTATGTAGCAACTGTTTTTTTTTTTTGTTGAAGGCAAGCAAAGCTAAACTTTGTGAAGTTACCTTTCACATTTCGGTTTCGTGTAATCACTGTGACATCCATGCCATCCCAACGAACATGAGATTTTTCTTCTTGTGCAATTCCACATTCCCTGCATAAAATCCTGCTTTTATCTCTGCATAAAATCCTGCTTTTATATGAACTACGTATCTCGCATGGCTCTTCTCCGGAGCCGCATTCACGGCCTCTAATGGTTTTGTAATTTCCACTCCCATCGTTGGCATCCACGGAGTTTGGTTTCACAGGGGCAATAGATATTTCCTTACCATCAGTTGATAATTTCCCTCTTCTTCGGGAAGGTGAAAATTTGAATTTGGGAGCACTGCCTTCTACGCGGGAGCTGATCCAATCCAAAATTTGAATTTGGGAGCGTTGCTTTAGACGCGGGATGGACGCTGGCGGTTTAGAATTAATACCCATCGCGTGCATTGAACCCACGAGAGTCGGGGACTATCACTTAACGAACGAAGCAGGCTGGCCGCTGATGCGAAGTCACATCCCAGTATCTATTTCAGATTTTGTCAGATTCTGTCAGACGCATCAGCGGTTGGAGGAATGGTTGGCCGGAGCCGGAGGATTTTCCGTCCGGTGACGGAAACCGGGCAATTCCTCCGCCCAGTTAGACTGTTCCGCCTAGATTTATCAAGAAAATCCTTCAGATTTGTGCAGCGCTTCAAACCATAAATTCAGACAGACGATTGAATTAAATGGAAGGCGGCCGAATGGATATTGTATTAAATGTTAAATTCGTGTTATGTTTATTCTTCACTTGTTTGAGCACCTAATTTTTAAAATGCTGTAACGAGCTTTCGTAATGTTGTCTGAACACTGACTGTTCAAAATCCTGCAAGTGAATCCGTGCCATGCAGGAGTTTGGCGAGCCTTATTTTAGCTGCTATTCACCTATTAATGCTCCCAACGTACCAATGCCATGCTCCATGGTCATGCGAGCCATCTGGGAATAGCAGCTAAAAGGCTCGCCCGGCGCTGCAGTGGTTTTAACTGTGCGTTCGTGCAAAGGATCAATAATGTCAGAGACTCGCATCAAGACGTGATTGATGAGAATGCATACGCAAACGGCGCACTGTGCATCCAGCGAAGTGAATGCCGTACTGCCCGATCACACTTTTTCCTAAAATTCAATCCAAGGCAAACGATCTTAGTTCATTTAGATTACATTATTCTGTTTATGTTGCTTTCATTTATAGGTTTTCCGAATGATTTAACTTTCGAATAAAGTGGATATATTACCATTATTCAGCAGCCTTGCCTTTTTGGAATCTAAATATCATTTAATAGTTTTTTCATTATATATTGATGTTAGTCTGTCCTTTTTTGAAATACTGAAAGAATTTTGTGCCTTGGTTTTATAGTTTCAATACTTCATTACGTTTCTATACATACAGGGTTTATAGAAAATGTATGGTAAGACTACCTTAAGTGAATGTATGTTTCAACATTATATATTTTTTTATAAGTTTTTTTTTCATATTATTTTTTTAATGTTTATATATAAATACAAAACATGAAAAAATGAAAATAATGTGTATATATTTTATTTTGAATTAAGATTAGGTCATTATATTGATGGAGAAAATTAAGTCAAATTTTAATGTAACACTTATCCCCAATATTAATCTCAAATTACGCATCAATAAATGCTAAAATATTACAGATCTCCTTACTATTATTGTTATTGATCTAATTAAAAATTAAAATTTTTTTAATATTTAATATTAAAAAATTACAAGTCTCCTTACTTTTAATATTTAATATTACGGGTCTCCTTATTATTATTATTGATCTAATTAAATTATTTTAATTTCAATTAATTTTCACTATCAAATATTTTTATTATATATATATATATATATATATATATATATATATATTAGTCTATTAAACTAAATTAATTAACATAAATATTTAAATAATTTATTAAGTCTCGTGTTCGAGGTAAGAATTATACATTTTTTATAACAATTAAAAAGTAGAAATATAAAATTTAGATAAAAGAAATATATGTATCTTTTTTTTCTAAATTACAAAATATGAATTAACTTAAGTATTTACAAAAACTTATTATCTAATTTAACCAATAAAATATAGTCACCACCAATCCCTAGTTCAAGCTTCATGATCTTGAGGATCTCAATTGGAAACCACCTTTTTTGAAAAACTAGAAAAAACTATTCAAAAGCTGCCTTGCGCCAATCCTAATAATAGATATATATCCATACTTGCATTCAATAAATAAGTTAGCTTCTCGTTAAACCTAATTAAACCAAAAAATTAGGTTTTTTTTGCTAAATGTAATTCTGTGCAATTGTTGAGATATATACAAGCTGTAACTTTTTATTGCTTTTTATTTAAAATTAACTATATTTAAACTAATCGGCAAGTAATAGCTACCATGTAGCGCTTCTTTTAAATATATAACATAGTATGACTTCAAACTTGTCACATAGTATAAACAAAAGTGCAAGGTACACATTAATATTTCTTTAAATATATAATATAGTATCAACTTCAAACTTGTCACATCTTTTAAACAAAAGTGCAAGGTACACATTAATATTTCCTACACTAATGTTAATGGAAGACCTTTGTTATATTTTTTTATATACTCAAGGTTTGATATCTTAAAGACCAAAAAAAATCATTTCTTAAAGATAAAAGTGCAAGATACACCTTAATATTGACTACACTAATATTAATGGTACACATTTGTTAGACCTTTGATATACACTAAAAATTTGATAAAAAAAGGAAAAAAGGTATCTAAAAAAATATAAATATATTTATAATATAATGTAAAAGAATTAACTAAATATTTGAAATAAAAATTTAGTAGTGTTTAATTATTTTTTTTAATTAAAATAAATTTATTATATATACGGTACTTTAACATTTTTTATGTATATAATAAAAATCACTACATTTTATGAAATAGACATTAAAATGCACCTTGATTCTTTGAAGATCTTACAAAGATAAGGTTCCTCACTTTACAATTATTGAAATATTACATGTACTTCGTCCAATGCGAGTGGGTGTACATATAAAATGCTATACACTTCATGATTTTCGGACAAATAACTAAACCATACACAAAGTTTGTCAAGTGAAAACTAATTACCTCAATCAACAACAAAGCTGCTTTCAACTAGGCGTAATTGAAGAAGGCGAGCCTTATTTTAGGCTGCTATCCACCCATTAATGCTCCCGACGTACCAATGCCATGCTCCATGGTCATGCGAGCCATCTAGGAATAGCAGTTTGAAATAGGCGCCATTGAAATATTGGTTGCCCTCACGGGAGCTCCATCATTCAATGTCACTGTCACCTCGACGTACAACATTTCAAGCGGCTTGAAATTTTTTGAATTTGTCGCGCCCAATATTTTTTTGTATTTCAAATTGGATCAAGATTTTTTGAATTTGTCTAGCGCAATATTTTTTTAGATTTCAAACCCGCTCAAAATTTTTTGAATTCGTCACTGATGTTTTTTATTTGAAAGGAATAGAAATTGTGTAATCAACGTTTTGATGTGAGCGGGGAGAAATAAAAAGCTGAAAGATTAGCCTCACGGTCATTATCACGAGGTTTGAACACGGGTTTTCTCGCTAGTTTGTCATTATCACGGGGTTTGAACATAGGTTTTCTCATTATCACAAGATGAGTTGGGGGGATGATGGATTATCGTAGATTTTTTACGTGATATTGAAATATTGGATTTTGTTCCATATGTATCATTATTTTGAAAGATCGGTATTTTTTATTTTGTTTTTTTCTTTTAACATGTTTTTTTGGTTAACCTTACCATGTTCAATTTGAATTTTAGGGTGTATTATCATCGCGCGAGGGCGAGATAAGAACGTCTAGCTTCTCAATTATAAACCACTATCTCTAAGACCATTTTACTCAATGCGATAGATTCTTGGCTTGTGAATTCATGATACGAACTTATTTACCAATCAAGGCTTAAACTTAGACGTGGGAACATGTTTTTTCTGCATTTGTTTAAGTAGTCTACTTGTTTATAATAAATATGGAAATTTCTAATTTTGGGACGGTTAGGTTGGGTCCAATCATTTATGTGATTTTTTTTTAATATTTTTGGGTGTATGAATAAATTTACTCTTGAATTTGATTATAATATTATAAAGATGAAATTGTATTTTTTTATTTAAATTATATTTCTAAATATATAAATAAGGATCAAAATTAAATAGATAAATGAGTTTAATGTTTAAAAAAAAATTAATTGATCAAAATTATATAAATTCAAAAGTTTAAATTTATAATTTTAATATTTTCTAATTAAATTTAAAAGATACTTGGAAAACTTTCATATCTAAACTATTAAATTATAATTATTTTGTATTTAATTTATTATTTGAAATACTCTCAAAACTTTCACTCTTCTGAACTATAATTATTTTGACTTTTAATTTATTATTTGTGTATATGTTTCTACAACTAGTTATCATATTGGTTCTTTTTTTTTTAAATGATTATGTATAGATTTTAATTTATTATTTAAAACTTAATTTTTATTTTTTATTTGATAAAATAAAAAATAAAAAAATTATAAACTATTTTAAATAGACGTAATCTAACTTATAGACGAAATAAATTTTTTCACTCAAATTTACTTAAATCTAGCAATAGAATTTCAAGATTTTTTGTTCTTTAAAATATAATTTTGAATGCATAAATAAATTGAGCACCTTGAAAAAACACCTTGGGCACTCCAATTATGTAGATTAAACAATTTGAACTCATTTTTTTGAAAATCTCTTTCAATTTTTTAATTAAAATTAACCCGAGAGAAATGGTCATGAAAAAAGGTCATTTCATGCGAAAAAGAGTCATTTCATCTATAAATTAAACTATCTCTTTAAAATATTAAATATTTTATATTAATATTAACTTACTAATATACAAAGAACCACAACACCACTGAGATTGTAATAAAAAAATCCATGCTCATTCTATTAACTAGTATAATAACTTTTATAATAAATTTTAATAAATTTATAAATTTATTTGTATAATAAATTTATTAAATTAATTTTATAAATAAATTTATTAAATTTTTTATAGATTTTATAAAAAAAAAAATTTTAAAAAATTATTTGTTTTTAAATTTCATATGATAAAATCTATTTTTAAATAAATATATTTGTTTTTTAAATAAATTTATAATAAATTGTATAATAAAATATAAATTTTATAATAAATTTATTTGTTTTTAAAATTTCATATGATAAAATATATTTCTACTCGTAATAAAATTTCCCAATAGTACATTAATACAACGTATTCACATTATTTATTACATCTATTGATACACTACATTCATAATTACAAAATACACCATATTCACATTCGTTTGTGGTCCAAAAAATAATTTGATCTCTCAAAATTTTCAAATAATTTATAAAGTTTATGAAAAGTTAAAAAAAATTAAAGATTAAATTGATTATTCTAGGAATTAAAGTTTAATTTTGAAATTTCTATTCTCTAATTGATTAATATTAATGAAATAACTAATTTTACGAGGTTTTTAATATATTTTTTATAAATAAAATTTATTTAAAAAATTTAAAAATAAAAAAACTTCTCCATAACATAAATGACTAATTTCTTGGTTTGGACACGCTACGACACACCAATGGCTCCTCAACCTCTAAAGGCTTATAACTTTGTACGATCCCTAAAGCGCATTCGATGACTACCCCCGAGGAGAGGTGGCACCCCTCCCCTTTCTAGCAAAGAAGATATTGTGTGTACTAACGCTTCTTAGATTCGAGTCCTGCGAATCTACGGAGCCCCCGGAGCCCGAATCCACTGTCGTGCAAGGCAACAAGCCTCGGGGAGGCTGCGGGGAAATACGGAGCAACCAAAGGCAACTTCCACAACTTATTTCCCCATTGCGGCGAGAAGACCAAAGATTGATGTACCCGACCATCGCATCGATGCAAAAAATAAAGTACATGAAACATCATGCACTCATAGGAAAAAATTTTCGACTACGGCCAATAGAGAAAGCTCTCCATGGGTGGATTGCCTCAAAATGGAAGCCAAAGGGACATGTAACTCTCCGGTTGGGACCAAAAGGCTTCTTCAATGCCATCTTTAAGCTGCATTGAAGACGAAATCAGATCTTAGATGGAGGACCTTATTTCTTCAACTCTGCGAGGCCTATATCTCGGGGGATTGGGTAGAGAGATTCAACCCGGACAAAGAAGACTTCAAGTTTGGGCCCCCTGTCTAGATTAGAATGTACTCCCTACCCCCCACAATATTGGGACGAAGAATCATCGAAGACCATCGGTAATGGCTTAGGAGAGTTTATCAATATTGCGAGAGGAAATAAATCTCAAAAAATACACTTTGTATGCTAGAATACTGTGTCTACATGCATATGGCCAAGGCTCTTTCGGATTCGATGAAGTCTCTATCATGATGACTTTGAATGGATACAAACCATTGATTATGAACATGTACCCTTTCGCGGTAGAAAATTCCATGCTCATGGACATCTCTTTCGGGAGTCGTCCACTAAATCGGCTATCTAAAAAATATAGCTACCATGGAACATCTCGATGCGAGAGGGGTTCACCAAAGTCCCTAGCCGCAAAAAGAAACACAAAAAACCACCCTTTGCTCCCAAAATACCTCCGAACGCATCCTCTCGCCCCGTCTACAAGCAACAAATTTGAAATCCTAGTAGAGAAAACTCGACTGCTAGTGATCCCTCACAACAACTCTGAGACATCCCCTAAGCCATCCACTTATGAACCTTCGCTAGCCCCCCTAATCCCTCAAAGCGCCTCAAAAGCTCCTCAAGAACCCTCAAGATCCACTCCCCGAGTCTCAACAAGGATTTATATCCGGTTATCTGCAGCCCTAATCTCATGGAGATTGATGGCCTTTTGCGAGATAACACCCCCCGCTTTGGTGGCTCAATACCGAGAGGAAAGTCAATCCGACCATATGGAAGAGGAACACGAAAGCATTGACATTGGAGATACGGACATTCTTGGGCTGGAACAAGCACAGTAAACATGAAGCATATGACAAAATTCACGACGGACGAGATAGACGACCTAGAGGTGATCCTATTCGGCGCGCATCGGCAAAGATCTCTCGGCATTCAACTAGGTAGCCATTGGGATGGGGAAAAAAATTATTCAAAGAAACTAAGAAAAAGAGGAAGAAGGACGGATCTGCAAAGAACCATCATTATTGGGGAAATGCTAGTTGAATGCGGAAGATATCCGAAGTTGACTAAGTTCTATCTTCCGATCTCCAACGGTTCTCAATGAAGATAACTTCATGGAATATACGAGGGCTCAATAGCCCCGTGAAATGCGAGGATGATTAAAAGTATGATACAACAAGAAATACCTTCGTCTTTTTCATGCAAGAAACTAAATGCAACAACCACACCCTTAGCTCCATTATCTCCGAAGCATGGGCGAGGTTTGTCACACGGTTGCGGTGGATGCCTCACGGAGCCTCGGGAGGCCTTGCTATAGCATGGGATCCACGTACCATCTCACTCTCCGATTTCCATGCCTCTCATAATATTATACAAGCCACTTTCCATCTTATCGGATCCAACATTCATGGACACCTCTCCAATGTTTACCTTCCCCAAGATCCGATGCATAAAATAGAGTTGCTAAATACCATGGAAATTCTCAACTCCAACTGGCGATATCCTCTCTGGATAATTGGGGGAGACTTCAATATGATTACTAGGCTAGAAGAAAAGATAGGAGGAAAGGCTAAATTAGACATGGAAAGAAACCACTTCAAGGATTTCATTCAAAGGAAGCTGGTTAATTGATCTTCCATTCTCCAATGGCATTCACACTTGGAACAACAAGCATTCGGGATGCCAACAAATTGTTTCCAAACTAGATCGATTCCTAATTTCGAATAATGCTATCCACTTAGGAGGTGACATTAACTCCTCCATCACCGCATCTTTTTGGTTCGACCCATCGGCCCATTCTGCTACAATGGCTGCGTCCTAATGTCACGACTAAACGACCTTTCAAATTTGAAGCTTTTTGGCTAACCCATCCTGACTTTAAGGGCATAATCACAAATGCATGGAAAAGCTTGATTGAATAGCAATGTCCGTTGAATCATTCATATTCAAAATAAAATGAAATCAATGGACTCGAGTATGCAGAGATGCGTAGTGGAATTTATGAAGTGGTGTTAAATTCGAGAGCAGAGGAGCATAAGTGCATAAAAACTCAAGTGAACGAAGGTCGATTGAAGGCAAAGGGAATGAAGCCACAGGATAGGCATATAAGACTTGTGAAGAAAGTTTAAGAGGGAACCATGAAGATGAAGAGCGAACGAGGCAGCTGAATAGAGAGGGTGGTTTTGACAATAAAGAGCGGCGGTATCACGTGGCCTTTCGAATGGTAAGTGGATTATGAATTTAGAATGCGATATCACTCCTTGATGGACGCATGGAAAAAAATGGTAAGGATAAAACCATTTTTTATCGCGTAAATTTTGAAGATTAAGTCTCGTGCATTTTCATAACGTGATATTTGTTGATCACTAAAGTTATGGAATGCGATGAATGCCCATCGTTGGATGGAAGGATATGTTATGTTGCGTGGGCCAAAATGTTATTTTATGTTGGCGTTGGTTTTTTAACCAAAGTACTGAATTTATGTATGGTTGAATATTAAATATGTGGTGGCATTTTAATTTAATTCCGTGAAGGTTGATAGATGTTGGAATGTATGATTCTATATGCGTTGGTGCTTTGATTAGCCAAGGTCAAGTTTGGGTAAGTTTTAAAAGACAAAGGGCGCATATATATTGGAGTTGAAACCTTGAGTTTCGACCAAAGTCAAAGTATTGGTGTGAGATGAAATGTTCCATGAACATTTAAATAAAGACCATGCATATACTTGAGTTGATCGAATATAAATTCGAATTGCTATATGGTCAAAAGTGAGTGGGCCATCATATTGAATTTTAGGTTGAAGTAAAACCTTTGCATAAATGAATGTTAAACGAAGAGTCATATATATGATGGTTAAGAGAATTATTTGGATTGAAGTTTAAGTTTGAAATAGCTTCCGCTTATAGATGAAATTTGGGTTGTGGTTTTATAACCATGTATTAAAGGTTGAAGAGATCTTCCTTGAAGATTTAATTTATATACATATACATAAAACAAAGTGAAAATAAAAGATAAATTTTCCCTTTAGATTAATCCTATGTGACCAATCAATAAAAAAAATATGGTTTTTTGTTGTTTTTTCGTATGATACTCAAATCCTAGAAGACCTAAATCGTCCTCACACGCTCAAATGTAACTAGGCCTTGAGAAGATATCTTGCGAATGCTGGGGCAACGTCCCGAAAGAGCTGGCGACGCCTCCTATTTCATCCCCACAAAGCCTCCATTTTCACCACTTTTTCTCCTTCAAAATTCCTCCAAAATCCCTTCATTAACCCTCTAAATCATCAAAATTCCCTTTTTAAACCTTATAGCTCCCTTGATTTGGTTTAAAAATCACGCTTTTCCTCTACCGGAACCCCACATTTGGCTTAAAAACTCTCTATTTGCACTATATCGGTCTTATGGCCCACGAGGGGCTTATATGGCTTAGCCCCTTTCCTCATACAACCACGGCACTGCTATAGGAGGCTTAAATCCCCAAAAAAATCCCTTTGAAAAGCATAAAAAAACATCTTAAAGAGGCGATTGCACTAAGCATCGGTCTTAGCTACACCATACTTCACAAAAACCTTTATTGTGGAATATGATGCCTCGGGAAATGGAATTGGTGTTGTTTTAATGTAAGAAAGAAGACCCATTGCTTTTGAAATGTCTGTCCATTCAAAGGAAAGTATTTACACAAACCTATTTATGAGAAGGAAATGTTGGCAATACTACATGCACTAAAGCAATGTTGACCTTACCTAATGGGAAGACACTTCAAGGTAAAAAACAAATCATGATAGTATTAAATACTCTTTGGAAAAAAATGTTATCTTTAGAAGAGCAACAAAAATGGGCCACAAAGATGTTGGGTTATGACTTTGAAATCATCTACAAAAAAAGAGAAACAAAATTTTGTTGCTTTGATGCACTCTCAAGAAAAGAATAAGGATGTGGAAGCATTGCTTTGTGTCATTTCTATTATCCAACAAAATTGGATAAATAAAGCAAGGGATAAATAGAATAATGACGAAGAAGTGTGGACACTCATTCAAAAGTTGCAGCAAAATCCTAGCACATTTGATACATTTAGCTAGAAAATTGATTCATTATGGTACAAAGATCACTTATATCTTTGTAATAATTTCCAACTCAAACAAAATATTCTTTTGGAATTTCACACCTCTCCCTTTGGAGGGCACTTAGGATTTTTTAAAAACTTACTTGTAGGGTCAAGAAGGAACTTTTTTTTGGGATGGCCTTAAATGCGATATTCAAAAGTTTGTGGTGGAATGTATGGTTTTCCAAGAAAGTAAAGTGGAGACAATTAAGACCTTGAGTCTATTACAACCTTTAACCATTCCAAGTCAACATTGGGAGGAGTTTTCAATGTATTTTTTTCACGAGTTTTACCTAAGTACGAAGGAAAGAATTTCATCATGGTGGTAATTCATAGACTTACCAAGTATGCACACTTTTGTGCATTATCTCATCCATTTAAAGCCGATAAGTTTGCTACGCATTTATGGAAACAATTCAAAAAGCTACATGGAAACCCGAAGATTATTCTAAGCAATAGAGATCCCATTTTCTCTGAAACTTTTTTAGACTAAATTATTTTCTTGTCTCGGTACTCAATTAGCTCATAGCTCATCTTCTCATCCTCAATCTAATGGGAAAATTGATATAGTGAATTTTTTTTTGGAAGGATATCTTTGTTGCTTTGTATCCGATAAACAAACATAATGGGTCAAGTGGTTACCAATGTCTGAATGGTGGTATAACACTTCCTTCCATGTGTAGCAAAAATGACCCCATTTATGGCACTTTATGGATATCATCCACCATCGATCACATCATATTTAAGATAAATTTCCAAGCTTCAAGGCCCATATTTTTGGCGTTTCATTTCCTAAGGGTATGACTTACTCTTCTAAACACTATTTTTACTATATTTAACCAAGTAAATCAAGATTAAGCATAGTCAACTATTTCCAATTAACTACAACCACATTAATAAAGTGATTGAAATACCTTGACAACCTTATTTTCCAATAAAACCTACCAATATACTTCAACCATTTTTTATTATATATTTATATTAATTTTATTGATTTAAAAAATCATTTTCAAAACATTTGTATTACTGCTAAGATTTGGAGAGGGTTGGCCTTAACTTCCCATTTGTTTATGAAGGTCGATATAAAGCGGGGAAGGTCTTGGATAATATTAGGAGGTAGGCCTTAAACCATTTTTTCACATCACCTTCTAAGCTACGGGCAAAGATTCTCATTTTGAGTTTGTATCGTCATCTATCTCCATGTAGTCAAAAGAATCCTCCATCCTATCTACATGGTCTTTGAGTTTGTGGTAGACTCTTTTTCGGTGAAATGTGGGATCTTTGATTGATAATCATTGGGTAAGGGTACTAGAGGTCAGGGTAAAACCGGAGGTGCATACCGGGCTACCATGATGGTGTTTTGATGAGGTGCGAGGGTTGGCTTGAGCAGTTGGTATGTAGATGGCGGGGATATTAGGACTAGTAGAAGTCTTTTGAGTCGATTTAGGGTGGCGAGCCCCAAGTTTTGAATGAAGTGAATATCGGGAGGTGTAGATGGAGGGGGTCTCCCTGTCCCTAATGTGTCTACCACTTTGAGGTGGTGAACCATGGATTTCAAGGTACGGTTTGGTCTAGAGCATTGTGTGACCTAGTTCTTGGTAATCTGCTTTGAGAGTCTAGGTCAAGATGAGTGTACGATAGAGTCGTAAGGTCTTCGGGTGCAGAGTTATCTCTATGGATGTGGATGGAAATAGTTGATCTTTTAGGTGTAGGAGATCTCTTGAGGATGCTCTCGGGGTTGTCAACTATTCCGGGGTGGGTTAGGGTTTGGATAAGCTCTTGTGTGAATGGTTCTTGAAGCCAAAATGTTGTTTTCCAACAAAGCAACTTAACCCTACCCAGTTACTTCTATTGTAGTCGATGTTGTAACGGGCTGCGGGTCTCCCCGGTGGAGTCTTATGTGAACCAAGATAATCGGTAGGCCCTGCGATCACCGGTGGAGTTTTTTTAATCGTTTAGGAACTATGGAGTTGCCGGGTGGAAGGTTTAGGATGTTTCAAGAGGGTACTGCTTTGTCCACCACGGTGTTTCGTAATGTCCCTTTTAGGGAAATCCTTAAAACACCGCAAACTCTAACCATAGATGGGTCGGGAGGGAATTTACCGGATATTTCACCTCTAAAAGAGGATGAGATCCGGAGGGTACGTCCGGCCCTTTCCGGGCTGCTGTCTAAGAGTATGGGAGAAAACACAACAAGTGGTTTAGAAGTTGATTTGCGAATAGGAGTGTTTAACTTCCAACCTAACCGAGAGATTGTGGGTTTACGAGGCTCTTAGAATGTAGTAAGATGGAAATACTCAGAACATCCCTAGCGGATTCACCATTATGTTGGTGATGACAATGGGAGACAGAACAAAGTTATCGGTTATAGACTCTCGGATTATTCCCCCGGCGGAGTCGCCATTATGTTGGGGTTCCCATGTTTTGGTAGGTTGGCAATACCAAAAGATGATACAACATCATAACCACTTCCGGACCCTAGGATCTAGCCCTCCTGGGTCCCGAGAGACGGATCTCTCTATATAAGCAAAGGTTTTATGTCTTTGAAGCTCAAAGTTAAGATATTAGGCTAGTTATAGGCACGTGGTTTGTTTGTTTGATTTTTTTTTGTTTGGTTGTTGGGAATCAGGAAAGAATGGTTCAATATAAGACAAGGATGAGTTCAAGTCCAAGTCCAAGGTGCATTACTAACACGAGCCCTCCATAGTGAGAGGCCCATTAGCCAAAGCGACCATAGTCATGAAGAAGAAAGGCCACGGGCAAGGTTGAAGGTTTACCTTTTTTTTGAAAGGCTAATTTTTTAAGGTTTTCTATATATTAGAGTTTGAAGTTATTTTTTTTATTTTTTTTACACACGGTGAATTATTAATTTTTTTAGAGTAACCTAGACGAGACACGGGATCAATCCTCATGGTCGCCAATATAACACCAATACCGAGTTCTTATGACATGAGATTTGAGCTGAGTCTCTTAGGTTTCACCCAAAGAAACTTTCCGGTCAAACCACACATCACTTTGTATGTTTTTTTTTATTATAACAAGGTTATAAAGTTTTAAAAGGGTTTTGAAAAATAAAAAGGGAGTCTTATAAGAGTTTTGATTGAGAATATTAAAGTTTTATTTTTTAGGGGTTTCTAAAAGAGAAAAGGTTTATTGTTAAAAGTTTTGTGGTGGATTTCTCTCATCATAAAGATATATTTTGTGAGAATTTTTTTTAAGTGAATTTTTTCATTTTATTTTTTAAAAGAGAATTAAGGAAAAGGGTTTTATTAGAAAGAGAGTTTATGTGTTGCAAAGGTTTATTTGTTTATATTTTTTTTTACTTTATTAAGCATGATAGTGTTTTGGGTTCGAAAAAAAATTTCTTTGTGTACGAATATACCGAAGATTATGTTTTACGAAGGTGTGTTTTGAAAATAATTTTTTTTCGAGAGCGATATGGAAAAAAAATATCATGTAATAAGGAGAGCGAGAGAGAGATAAGGAGAGCAAAAAAGAAGATAAAAGAAAGACAACAATCATTGGTCACAAAGCAAGATTGAAGCAACGAAATGAATTCAAAAGGAAGAGCTTGAATATTTTGAGGAGCTCATAGACGTGCTGCAACCAAAGAATCTATAAGACAAGCACATGGAATAGAACAAATAGAACAAGTCAATAATTCATGGACCGAGATGGATATGGTAACACTACAAAAATTTCTTTGGTAAAAATTTGATTTTCGGGTTGTCAAGATGAAAACTTTTCTTCAATGTAAAGAGTTAATTGAGTACCGATATAATAACGCATATGAAGAAGTATGTGATGCTTTAGTATTAGATTTTATAAAAATAAGAATTGGATGAGAAGTTTTTGTGCAAGGTAGCAAAAGCTACATCTTCCCAAAAAAGCATGGAAGATCCTGGAAGTATAATTTGGTATAAAGGAAAGTGACATGCAACAACCAATTGTGTCACAACCTATTTAAGAATCAATAGAAAATCTAGCCGCAGATTTGAGAGTAGGTGAGAAAGACTGCGGGAGAGCAACGAGCTTGGAGAATCCCACTCGAAAATGGATGATGGTCATGAAGACTAAAAGTGAATCCCAATATGCGAGACATGCATATGGATGAAGAAGGCACAACATAGATTGTAGAGAGAAAAGTTGAAGCCTCTATATGTGAAGCGAGCATGAGCCTATAGATACTCGAGAACTCCATTGTAACATGGATGGTGAAGATGATGGTTAATTCCATTTGTGACAAGACATATATGGATGATGAGTCGCAAAGTGAGATGTGAATTGGAGAATTCAACAACAATTAATGAATTTGGTGAAGTTGAAATTGTTAATGAACACATGCATGCTTATATATCCCACCATAGAGTGGATGAACATTATGTTAATGACATTTGTGGTATATTTTTTCGAAATAGGGAATAATCGTGGAAATATTATAAGTCCCGTGTTTGATGAATAATTGAAGATTGAAGTTGCCACTTTGTAGTAGCAAGTTATGAAGCGAGAATTTGGAACTACTCGGGGAATTAGTGTGTGAAATAGCAATAGATGAGTATTACATTAGTAGAGCTACCAATGGAGCAACAAGTGGTTTGGTGGATCTAGAAATTGAAATTGTTGATATTGACTTTGATGAAGAATAATTAAATGATTATGAGTGGTTTCACATGACACGACAAAAAATATCTAATTGATATGTTGTTATTTGGTGAGAGAAGCCCACTTATGTACGGAATCCAAGTGGAATACAACACACTTGTAGTAACGAGATGTTTGTAAATAAGTGGAAGAGAAGGAAGAGGAAGAGGAGAAAGCTTTCATCGAAGAGCATAATGAATATGTTTTTTAACATTTATTTTGAGTGTACAAGTAAACGGGACAAGCTGAGTCGAGTTACAATTACAAATGAAAGAGAAGATGAAGAAAATGATGCTTGGAAAGGACATGGAAGTTTCTAAATACAAAGAAGAAAGCATTGAAACAATCTTTCAACAATGGAGTCAAGAAGAGATTAGATTTTTTCTATGAAGAAATATGGCAGAAAGAAGATGATGATTATGCGGGGCAAGAAGTAGAGTGAAGTTCACAATTTGAAGATGAAGAGTTGTGGCAATAGTCCATGAGTGAAAATATCTTTAAAGAAGAAGTTGTAGAAGACACGCTCGGATTTTTTTTCAAAATAAATACAAGAGAATTCAAAGAAAAAATTGTAGTAGAAGCAAGCGTAGAAGTATGGGGCTTACAACAAGAAAGTGAAAGCGACAATGAAATAGTTTCGAGAGTATAGAATTTGGAATAAATGAGAAAGAAAAAACCAAGAGTAAAGAGATGTTGTAGAAGAAAAAACTCAAAACGAGATACAAGAGAAGTGAAAGAAAAAATTGCAACAACAACAAGTAAAATAAGTATGATGTTTACAACAAGAATGAACCAATTTCGAGGGTATATAATTTGGAAGAAACAAAAAATAAAATCCAACAACCGTAAAAGTTTTGAGCCATTGTAAGCTTAGGTGAGACTTAGACCACTAGGCATGTTTAAGTAATGATTGAGTCAATTTTTATTATAAGCCTAGCGGGCATAGTTGAGTCATGTTGAGTCATGATTAAGTTATGTTGAGTTATATGGTTGTAATTAAGGGGGGTGTTAGAAATAGTAAATTACTCCTATATGCATTCAATGCATGGAGAGTCGATGTGAGTTAGTTTGAGTTCGGTATATATTTGGAAAAGTCTAATTTAGTGTGAATTTTCATGAACAAGTTAGTCACGAGTTGAGGCACCTCTAGTTAGAGTCTGTCATGATTCCATAATTAGTAAGTGTGGTCCTTATATACCCGTGATTAGGTCATTGTAATGTGTGAAATAAATTAAGCCAAAAGAGCTAAGAGTCACAACTCGATGAATGTGTATGTGAGAAAGATTTATGAATAGAAGTTTATTTTGTGTGAATTCTATTTTTCCTCCTCTTCCTTTCTATCACTCTTGCCAGAGGCTATGCAAGTGGAAAAAATGTTTCAAAGGCATATAATTGGTGTTGCTACAAAAATTCGATCACGAGCAAACAAGTAAAATATTACTTAATTCCTTTTTTTAGAGATACGTTCTAATGGAGTTGATTAGAAGAGGAGACATGTCAAAACACAAATTGTCGGTTTAAGGAGTTCGAGGAAACTATTAACAAAATTGGGGTTGGAATTGGAGTTGTCATTATGGATCATTGGAGCTTTTCAAGGGACTTGGATATTGTAATGGTGAATTGTATAACCCTTTGGGGGCAATAGAAAATTGATACCATGTGGATCATTGAGAGAATTTTGTACTATGTTGAAACACGATGATATAATAGTTTTGCATCATACAAATTTTGGGGAGCAAGAAGAGGAAAAAAAGTTGTTGCGGGGTGAAAGTTGCTTAATTTTTAGTCGCCTTACTTCGATTTGAACTTTCGACAACAAACCATCTTCCTCTCTAATTTTGAAGTACATTTTTTTTCTTAAAGATGAGACTCTTTTTTTTTAACTTTGATTTGTGGACAAAATAGCTCAAATTGATGAGTTATTAGTAATATTAAATACTTAATAATAGTATCTTTTGTTGGTGTACGATCAAAATCATAAATTCATTTTTTTTCCAATATTCAAGCATGTTTAAAAGATGCGAGAGGAGAAGATTGAGTTTTTTTCAGCTCGAATCACAACTCCAATGTGATGATTTACAACAAAAGAGTCAAGCTTTTGTACTTGGTTCTTGTTCAAAATAATTTTCCCTTTGATTTTGAGAAATATTCTTATCTGCATTTTAGCGGAAAATTTACCGAAGATGTAAGGGTTCTACTTGCACTTCGCAAACCCATCATCAAACGTCCCAGGAAGAAGTCATTAAAAAGAAGAAGAGAATCGGTCTTCGATATGAAAATAAAGTGTCTTTTTATATTTTGGACTACTTCAAATCAATTCGGTTTTTGTGTGTTGGATATCTTCAAGACAACTCATGTTCACTTGCTCCTCTTCCACAGGGAACTTTAGACTCTCAAATCCCAACATTGTGATTAGGTTGGCCATGTGAAAGATCAATATTTTTTATCTTTAACCTTGTGAGAATTGCAAAAAAACATAATCATAATTCGAGAGAGATGCTTGACATGTAAGACTCCTACAAGAGCAAAGATTCACCTTAGATAGATCGCTTCTTCAAAATGGTCTTCAACAACCAATAAAATATATTGATCATACCTCATAGTTCATTCTCAAGTTTTAACAATCTTGTAATAACTCACATTTTATTTGACAAGGGGGGGGATTAATAGTCACTAGCTTCAAGCTTCAAATTCATATTAGATGAGTTTGAGTGACAACCTAAACCAAAACATGTCGACAAAACCTAAAGCTAGAGTCAACCTAGTCAAATTGAGAGTTGTAACCATATATAAATTCATGTTCCATGATTTGTTTGGTGACCTACCTTAAACCTTGGTGTCCAAAAGACCATGACAGTTGAATCAAGTTGTCACACAAAATATATTTGTATGTATATTTTGTGACTAATATCTATCATCTGATTATCTAAATCTTTTATATTTGTGTGTGAGAACACAAACTAACAAGAAAGTGCTAGAATTATCAATGATTTACATAGTTTTAAACGATTTAAAAAAATAGAAATAGAACTATTTTGGTAAGATCTTGAAGTTGTTTAAAATGTATTTTTGAGTGAATAAATGGACTCGATTTTTTTGGAGATTACATATGATGTTTAAAATAGTAAAAATATCTAATGTTTAGACTACATCCAACTTTATTGCAAATTTTTTTAAAACAAGATATTTTTTTACCTTTCTTAATCATATTTTTTCTGCATTTTGTCCAAAATTATGAGATTTTGTTGAAATGGTATCTAATGTCTAGACTACATCCAACTTTATTACAAATTTTTTTAAAGCAAGATACTTTTGACATTTCTTAATCATATTTTTCAATACATTTTGTCCAAAATTGTGAGACTTTATCTAATGTTTAAAGTACATCCAACTTTATTGCAACTTTTTTTAAAACAAGATATAATTGACCTTTCTTAATTATATTTTTTCTGTACATTTTGTCCAAAATGATAAAACTTAGTTGAAATTGTACTTTCTTGAAATAATAAGTTTGAATTCTATAATTTGTAAAATCCAAATAATTAACCATACTAAATTTAAATAATTACAAATTAATTTATATATGTTATAATTAATTAATAAATATCACAATAATTTTATAAATGTTATAATTAATTAATCTCATAAATATCACGTGATGTAGGGTGATTAATAATAGTAGCAAGTGATATCACGTTATGTAGAGTGATTAATAATAATAGCAAATAGATTCATAAATATTGCAATGTAAAAAGGAGAAAAAAAAATAAGAGCACATAGACTGACCATAAATCAAACATTTGGTAAACCGATTGATATATCCAAGTCAATTATTTATGGGAAACAATGAGTGCAGAATTTCTGATGACAGTTGACTGCCTCGACCATGAAACTTGAAACAGTTGCAGCAGAATTCGACGAAACCAGATTATAAAGAAATAATATGATTAGCCGTTGAACAAAACCAAATTATAAAGAGATAATACGATCAACCGTCCACCTAGAGAACGAAATTAGAAAATCAATATTCAGATCTGACATGAGCAATAATCTTCGTCACCTGAGTTTGGTTTTTAACCCATTTGCAACTATTTCCAGATTTTTGTTGAAAGTTCCCCCTTTCTTTACTTCCATATGTACAAAATCTCTCAGGCTCTCCACCGCCTTCCTTATCTCCTCCCCTTGCATCAATCTCCTTACTTTTTCTGCTATTTCTTCCCTTCCTATAACTTTTTCATTATCATAGCAGTCCAATCTTCCATTCATCGGCTAGGAATTTGCAGTTGGTGTATTGGTCATTCCCCAGAGGGAATCCCAGCAGGGGAATGCCCGTCGAGATGCTCTCTAAAATGGAGTTCCACCCGCAGTGGCTCAAAAACCCGCCATGGAGGGATGAGAGAGCACTCTCAGCTGTGAGCACCATGGAACAACCACTCCTCGCTCTTTTGTTTCGTCCAGAAAGCCGTCCGGCAGCATGGTTGAGACATCGGTGGCCTCCGGACCGGGATGTCGGAGCACCCACATAAAACAGTAACCGCTTTCCTTCAAACCCATTGCTATTTCCGCTGCCTGGCTTGTCGACACCGGGATTAAACTACCAAACGAAACGTATATCACCGACTTAGGAATCTGGCCGTCCAGCCACTTTGTGCAGTCGATTTCTATCAGCGAGCTCGTCCCCACAACGGAGTCGCGAGAATCTGAGTGATGATTGAGGTAGGCCGAAGGCAGCAATGGGCCAACACAGTATAACTGCAATTTCTCTGACAAAGCCTCCACTATATTGCCTTCTAACGCTTCGAAGGAATTGGCTACTACCCAGTCCGCTTCTCTGGCTTTTTCTAAACACCGAACAACACGTCTCGCTTTTGCAGGGTCTACATCTGCTTTCAAAAACGACGGAAAATCTGCGGACTCTATGGAGATTCCACCTGGAACGTGAACTGCCAATCCTGCCTGACAGTGGACTGCACAGCAACGGGAAGAACAAATCATTACAATATTCAGAAGAAAACAGAAGTGATGAGTGGATAAGGGTTCGTAAGGGAAAGTTTCTTGCGGAAAGAAAATCATCACCTGATTCGGAATGGGAAAGGATGGAAAACATTGAGATACTCTGCCTCCAGAAAGAAATGGATAGCAGGCTGAGCTTTTTGGCTAGAGGCACTGCCCATCCACGATGCAGGACACGGGCGTTACATTGGGTTGCCGATGAAGATCGTTGATGAGTTCCTCTACAGGGCTTTCCATGTTACCCAATGACTGATAAAATTGTTTGATCTTACTCCATCTCTCGAACTCGCTAGGCACGCAATCGGGTATAGCCACCAGTTGGTCATTACCCCAAGGAATACATAATGTTCTTGCAGACAACATGTAGCCTATTTTAGCTGTAGATCGCTCCAGCCAGAATATTTGTTGTTCCTGCAGAATATAAACGTGATTATCATCAAATTTGCAAAATCCCCACCAGCATAGCTGCCGAACCTGCGGTCCTGCTCGCGTTCCAGATGTACACACGCTGTACCAGACTGGTTGCAATGCATCGCCTGCGATATTTGCAGTGAATGAATTTGGGATAAAAAAATGCAGATACATTGCAATGGTTTGTGTGAATGCAGATAAATTCAAATTTCAAATTTCAAATTGACGGAATTTGGCGCGCTGTCGTTTCCTGTTCGTTGTCAGAATTGATTTTTTGCCGTGCCCTGTTCGTCCTCAGACCCTGTTCATTGTCAGAGCTTGGAAACTATCCACTGCCCATGATCGATGCCCATGTCCATGCCCTTAGTACTCTTAAGGGCATTTATGGGCGAATAGCAGCTAATATATTGGTTGCCTTGGAGGAATGGTTGGCCGGAGCCGGAAGATTTTCCGTCCGGTGACGGAAACCGGGCAATTCCTCCGCCCAGTTAGACTCTTCCAATCTAGGCGCCTGCCTGCCATTAGAAAGATAAATGCCACTCACAAGACATTATTGATGACTCTCACCCAAAGTATTCAACGCGTGGCAAAACATGTATTTGCGTGTGTTCGAATCAGCTTGTTTAAAATGGAACTTGCGAGATGAGAAACACATTTGAAATTCATAGTATTCTGGGCGTTCCCGGAGTTTAATGTATGCCGCGCTCTAGTATGCAGAGGTATGTTCTTCTGGAATATAAGTGAGGTTTCTGAGTTTTATCCTTCGTCTTGAAAATTGAAAGAGACGTGTCTGCTCACTCGCTTATAGTACTCTACGTAGTCTGTTAGAGGAGGTAAAATCTCCATGTCTCAGCGCGAGCGTCCACGCCCTCGTTACAGACGGGGCAACAGAAATTCTGGGAGCAGCAATTCTGCACCATCACATCAACATCGTATTTCTAGCTTTCGAATTCTATCATCTGCATCAGAAATTGAGAGATGGTTGGAAAATCAGGCTACAATTCCCAAAACCCATCTCATTTCTTATCTCAGTTCCCCTGAAGGGCTTCACATATTGAGGCAAATAGCAGATAATCGTTCTCTGTCGTCTGATATTGTCATCAAATTAGCCAAACTTGTAACCCAGGGCGGTATAAGATGTAGCGTAGAAAAGTATGATACCAATAAAATATACGGAGTATTTCCGGGGTCGGCTTTTCTCACGCAGATTCAAGCCTATATTGGAGGCATGATTGAAGCGAAGCCCAAGGATTTATGGCCCTTTGTTCATCTTTTCCAAGAGTTGCAGAGCCGAACTTCGGATGGATGGAGGTTCCTTCCAGCTGAGTCTCTTAGAGAAGCAATTGAGGGAATTCCGGAGGGCGCTGAAAAATTTCACCTGTATGAAGAGCTTTCGAAGCTTGTAGAATATCGGAATAAGATGAAAAATCTTCAACAACTCTCAAAATCTAAATCTGAAGACCATGGTCAGGTAAGGATTTCAATTAGCTTTGCGTTATTGATATTGGTACCTTTCAAATTGATGCTAAATTATTTTTCATATATAGAGGACTATGGATAGTTTTGAATTAGAATTGCATTTCTGGCCTGGTCATCATGCACAGGGATTGACAGACGTGAGGAGTTTGTCAATTATACCAACTGAAGATGAAATATCTTCGCACCGTCCTGAACTATTGCCCATCAACAGAGTATGCCAGACATATAAGAGTGTTGATGAATACTTGTCAACGCACTTTCAGTTGATCCGTGAGGATTGCTTCTCTTCATTGCGGCGGGCAATTCAAGACTTTCGCAAGAATCTTGTCCCAGATGATATCAGAATATACAAGGAAGTCAAATTTATGTGGAGCCAATGTGGGGATCAAGGTCTGGAGCACTGTATCCGTTTCAAAACAACAAAAAATAATCCTGTTATAGATTGGAGCTCATCGAAACAAATGATGTCTGGCTCACTGCTGTGCATTTCCTCCGATAGATTTCGGAACTATGTATGGGGAATAGTTAAGGAACGAGACAACAAAAACCTTGAAAAGGGAATCGTTGTTCTGCAGTTGATTCCCAGCAATGAAGGTAAGTCGGATCAGACTTTAGAAAAGCATAAATCATATGAAATGATCGAGTCAACTGCAGCCTACTTTGAAGCCTATGCCCATGTTTTGAAATGCCTTCAACGGCCAGAAATGAAAGAGCTTCCCTTCTCAGAGCACTTTCTATCACTACAACCCCAAGTAATGGAGCCAGATTATTTGAACAAAAGGCAAATGAAGGATGCATATAACCTAGAATGTGCATTTCCAAGGATCCAAAATTATTTGGGCAGAAGCACGATCCATATCTTGCAACAATGGCCACGGTTGAATTCCTCGTTGGATGAAAGTCAGGTAGAAGCCGTGAAGCAGGGCTTGACAAAGAGGCTGGCTATTATTCAGGGTCCTCCAGGAACTGGGAAAACCTATGTTGGCTTGACAATTGCCAGAATTCTCCTATCTAACATCCAGTGCGGTCCTATTTTAGTGATCTGTTATACCAATCATGCACTAGATCAGTTCCTGGAATCAATTTATGCTGTAGAAAATAATATTGTTAGGCTCGGAGGAGGATCTAAAAATGAAATTATGATGCAACGTAGTTTGAAAGAGCTGAAACGCGGTGTTAGTATTTCTGGGGAACTCCGTTCAAGACATGGAGAACTAATGCGTATGAAAAGAAATTTGGAAGAAGATGTCAAAAGCTGCTCACTCCGTTTGAGAGCAAGGCGAATCTCCAGGAGGATGCTTTTGGGTATAGCTTCAGAACAGCATATTGAATCCCTATATAGCAGGTACTCTCTTGATAATCAAACAATAGAAAAGGTGTGGTTGGAAGAGATGGAAGATGAACTAGGAGCTGATAAAGAGGGCTGGAAACTTAAAGGGAAGCAGAAAGAACTGTCAAACATGCCTTTAACAACATACAATGCATTTTCTTCTTTAGATAAGAGTGATGATGAATCTAACAGCATTTCTGCTATTACTGACGAAGATGAACTTGTAACTCCAGCTTATGAATCTTCATCAGCAAATATATCTTTAGATGAAATCCTTGGTTCCGAGGATGTATGGCGGTTACCCAAAAAATCAAGGATCAGGCTTCATAATTATTGGTTGCAGAAAGCCAGAGAAAATGCTGAAGAGGATTTGCATCGTTTGTCTGAGATATACAAAGATGTCTGTGATGGGTTACTTCAGCTTGATCGTAAGCTCTGCCTCAAAATTTTAAAAGAAGTAAAAGTTGTGGGAATGACAACCACTGGAGCAGCTAAAAACTATGACGTTCTACAGGAATTGAGAGCAGAAATAGTTATCATAGAAGAGGCTGCCGAGGTTTTGGAGGCCCACGTTCTGCCATGCATTGGGTCCTTCACCCAACATCTCATTCTTCTTGGGGATCACTTGCAGCTGCGCCCTTCTGTTGCAGAGTATGAGTTAGCAACTAAATACAAACTGGACATCTCCCTCTTTGAGAGATTGATAAGCGGAGGGATTGAACATGTTACTCTCAGATGCCAAAGAAGAATGAGGCCTTCAATTTCAAGACTAATATCTGACTTATATCCTTCATTGCAGGACCACTGTAGTGTCACCAAGTATGAAAACATTAGAGGAATTAGAAATGATGTGTTTTTCTTAGATCATAAAGCCATGGAATCCCAGACCAGTCATTATGACAGCAAGGTCAACATAAGGGAAGCTCGGCTTGTTGTGGAACTTTGTGTTTATCTCCTCAAACAAGGATACAAAGACAGCGATATTACAATTCTGACAATGTATAAGGGCCAGATGAGTGAAATTCAGAGAGACCTAAATGACCGTCTTAGCTACAGAAATAATAACCAACAGGAGAAAGAAAAGATAGATGATGCCACCCCGGCTACCCCAAGAGTTTGTTCGGTGGATAACTATCAGGGAGAGGAATGCAATATTATCATATTATCTTTGGTGAGGAGCAATAAGATGCTGGGAATTGGAGGGTCGAGGGGAAATATTGGGTTTCTCAAGGTATCAAACAGGGTCTGCGTGGCACTGTCAAGAGCCAAGACTGGGCTCTACATCTTTGGCAATGCAGAGCTTCTAGGCTCGAAAAGTACTTTGTGGGAGTCAATAATTCAGAAATTACAGAGCTCCAATTCCATCGGCCCTGCAATAACACTAGCTTGCCAGAACCATCCAGACAGGGAAACAAAAGTCTCTGTGGCCGAGGATTTCAGACAAGTAGAGGATGGGGGATGCAACAGACCTTGTGAATATCAGTTAAAATGCGGCCACGCTTGCCCAAGGAGGTGTCATCCATCGGATCATGACTCCATGATATGCCCCAAGCCTTGTCCGCATAAATTCGAGGCTACATGCGGTCATCACTGCACCAAGATATGCCATTACGAGACAGAGTGTCCTCCTTGCCAGGTCCCTGTCTCGAAGACCATCCCTGGATGTGGCCACACTATAATTCTTCCTTGCTCCACTGCTGTGGAGGATGCCATTTGCAATGAACCATGCCCTACTCAACTTGATTGTGGTCATCCTTGTAAACAAAAATGTGGAAGACCTTGCGGAACATGTAAAGTAAAAGTTGTCAAAGATTTAACATGCGGACATCAGGCCAGGCTGGGTTGTTGTGAAGATGTGGCTAGCTTTCTATGCCATAAACCCTGTGGTATGGTCCTAAGCTCCGGATGTGGACATATCTGCAGAGGAACATGCGGGTCATGCAAGCAAGGCACTGCACACATTCTCTGTAAGGAACGATGTTCCAGGGAGCTCCCATGTGGTCACCAATGCAAGGCTGGTTGCTCCGAGATTTGTCCTCCTTGCCAGCATCGTTGCGAGAAACGTTGTCTGCACAGTCAGTGTGTTCATATGTGTGGAACCTTATGCGTGCCTTGCATGGAGAAATGCGAATGGAAGTGCGAGCATCATACTTGTGATCTCCTCTGCCATGAACCATGTACCAGGCCTCGTTGTGAGAAGCCCTGCCAAGAAACCCTAAGGTGTGGGCATCCTTGTATAGGTCTCTGTGGGGAGCCCTGCCCCAAGATTTGCAGGACTTGCAATCCACAGTATTTGGATGTCATTACGCAGATGACTTTAGAAGAGTGTGATCCATCTGACAAGTTTGTGCAGCTTCTGGACTGCCGGCATGTATTTGAAGTAAGTGGGCTCGACACTTGGATGGACATGGACGACGCAATTGCTGAACCCGGTGCTGCTGCTGTCAAGCTAAAGCAATGGTAAGCCTGGTATAAATCACACAATTTCTGTGTTGTATTCTGCAGTCTTAACAAGAATTGCTAAACTCTATTAACATTTTTAAATGGTATGCTATGCTATGCAGTCCTGCATGTCGGTCACCTATTAGAAGAACACTGCGATATTCAAACATTGTCAAGAGGAAGTTGCAACAGATAGAAGAAGTCAAGAAGCGAGTGATTGGATTCGAAAAAGTGAAGAGAGGAAATGATATGTTAAAAAAAAGGGCCCATCATGAAGCAATGGCGGAATTCAGTGCAGCTCTCCGCAGCAGTCCAGGGCTTCTGGAAGCCCATCTGGGCTATGCCTGTGCGCTCTGTGGATTGCAAGACCATGATCAAGCAACAGAACATCTATCTTTTATCATAGGGCACAGCTCCTACAAGGTGCTCATGTTTGAAAAGCTTCCAAAACTGAGACTGAAATATAGTTTCAGCAACAATAATGTTAATTCTAAATTAGCAGATAATGAGTTGGCCATTGATGCACTACTTCAGTGGGCATTGATTTGTTCGGCTCGAAACGACTTTGCATCTGGGTTGGCGATTTGCGACATCATTCTGCAAAAACACCCTGATCATGCAAAAACTGCCGAAATTAGAGTGGGGCTGGAAAATCGAGTGAAACAGCTAGAGGTTATTGAAGTTATTACTAAAGAAGTGGGAGGAAGAGGGCACTGGTATCAATGTCCGAATGGGCATTACTACGTGGTGGGAGAATGCGGAGGGCCAACGCAGACATCTCAATGCCCAGATTGCAGGGCCACAGTGGGAGGAGAGTCTCACCGTCCAGCAGAAGGAAATCGTCATGCAGACATTGATGGCAGTTCTCATCCTGCCTGGAGCAACAACACAGGTCTTGGAGCTCTGGCCTAACAGATGATGTTGAAATTATGAGTATGTTTTGGAGTTTTACACTTGCAACAAAGAGGAAATGGGGTGGAATACCTGTCTAGTTTTAAGAGTCATCTATCATTTTTTGAAATTTTTGCGAAACTGCAGTACTATGTTGTCAAATATATGAAAAACTATTACGTTATCAAATATGTGAAAAACATCCAATCTATTACTGGTATCTGATATGAATTGGTTTTATGATTTATCGTTTTTCCATTGATATTATAATGGAATGTGTGTTACTATTAGTATTTTTAAACTAATAATGGAATGTGGGTTTGTATTAGTATTTTTAAATTTAGTTTTCACTGCCCTTTGAATATTTCGAGTAAATTTTTATGTCCCCTTCCAATGTTAAAATTACTATTTTTTAAAGGTCGAAATTAAAATTACTGTTTTTAAAGGTCAAAATTATCATTTACAGATGGTGAAAAATTGTTCAATTCTGCTCGTGTAATGATGCTTGGATGTGTTTAGAATCATTTTTAATATCCTTTTCAAATGCCAAAATTGTTAATTTTCAAATATGATTAATGCGTTTGTGTTATTGATCAGTGTATAACTCCCAGAGTATGTATTATGCTTTTCTGGGTGTGGTCGTGTATGCCATCAGTAATCAATATTAAATATTGAATGAATAATTTAAAAAATAAATTAAAAAAATTACCACTTCAATCTACCATTCAGACAAACGTTATATTGAATGAATAATTACGATGCTCTGAAAAGTAATCGTTTCCTATATTTTAGGCAATTAAGTGGTAGTAATAGTTATCATGGGCACAAATACTATAGTTTAGTTTAAATAAAAGATGATACCACAAAAGTAAACGGCATATGAGTGCAAAAGTAAATGAGAGATGAGAGCAACTTTAAGAAATGATACAGCAGATATGTTTTAACATGATATCACAAAACTATAAGAGAAGATACCACAAAAGTAGATATGATGTTGAAATGTTACTTTTAATAGTACTATACTCACAGCGGCTTGCTATGTTTGTTTGAAGGGCTTTGGCAGAAAGCCGCTTTCGCAATCTTATTGACAGAGCCTTTGTACATTGAAAAAAAACAGAGCTCTCGTATTATATTTTGAAAACATAGTCATTTTAATAACACAGGAGCGTTTTGATTTTGTGAACACGGGAGTGATAGTTTGAAGACCGGTGGTCCCCACAGCCACATTAGCAGCCAGCAGGAACAGTGGTCCCCGCAGCCAAGTCCTCAGCCAAGTCAGCATACAAGTCAGCAGATGCACGGCAAATTTTAATTGGTACGGGATTTTGGTTTGCTCCTCACCAGGCAGAAAACTGGACCCGAAATCCTCCATAGGGCGGATTTCAATCGATTTCGGGTCACACTCAGCGCTCCGTACGCCGAGTCCAAATCGGACCCGATACAACTATAGGGCGGATTTTATGAGGATTTCAGGTCACAACTTGGGTGACGTCAGCAGGCTCCTTTTGTCACCCGAAATCGTTATAAAGGTTGGTTAAATTTTTGTTTGAAGTCCGGTAGCGGAGAACTACAAAGGTTTGTTTAAGTTTTATTAAGGTTTTGTGTTAATGTTTTATTATGTGCGATGGAGTCTTATTACAAAGACTTTTGTAATGTTGTAGTGGGGCTGATGATATTCGTTTTTAAATCAGACTTTAGTTTTAAAAGTTTAATATAGTTTGTTTTAATTTTAATATATGCGTGGCATATATATTGTAAAGACCTGAGACCCTGTCTGTAATGTAATTTTTGTATTCGCATAGCAGTGCATTTGTAACAGAGAGATAGAACGTAAAGTTTTTATGCACAGCAGTGCGTTTTCTCATTAGAGACAGAGTGTGTTTGTTTTTGCACAGACAATGAGTTTGTTCTATGCACTGTGTTTTGTAGCAGTGATATTTTTTGTAATCCTTCTCAGAGAAAAAGAAGTGTAATAGTTTTTTTGAGTTATTGAATGGAATAGAAATTTGTTTTCAAAGTGTTGAACTCTGTTTTCTGTCAAGATTTTTTAATTTCTCTGTGTTAGAAGAGGAGAATATTACTCTCTCCATTGTTTGTTATAGAATTTTCAATATTCCAACATATGACAAATGAGAGCAACTCTAACAACTGGAAATTCTTAACTAAGTTACATGGAAGTTTGTCATATGTTTAACATTATTAATAGTTATATGAAAGTTGTTGATACCGTTTAACATTATGAACAGTTGATGGTGAATGTGTTAGTAAATTGTTAACCATTTGATTATTATCTGTTAATTATATCTTGAGATAAGAGATTTTTGAGATAATATTCTAAATGTTATATATTTATTTACAATATTATAATTATATTTTGAGATAATATTCTAAATGTTATATATTTATTTACAATAATATTGGGAATGTTTTATTTATTATATTGGAAATGTTATTTATTGAAGTTGTCTATACAGGCAATAGAATAGTCTGGACGGCACTGAAATTTAACAACTGTAAACAAGATTATGATAAAATCTTTGTTGGATTTTTTCAAAATCTTTGCCCGATTTTTTCAAAATCTCTGCTGTATTCTGCTGTATTGGGTTTTTATTGGGTAGGAACTTTTGAGAGATTCTTGAGATAATATTGTAAGTGTAATATATTTATTTGACATTTTCATTTTGTAATGTGTTTGTAATGTGATGGAATGGTGTTTTTTAGGTAGGAAAGCATTAGACAATTATGACATTAATGTTAATATAGAAATTATGGAAACTTGTAATAAGCTAAAAAGCGGAGAACATTGAACCAATATAGGTGGAAGAGACTTTCTAAAGATTGATATTACCATTCTCCACTTTTCTTAACTATAAACAAATAATATTAAAAAAAAAAACACAATGTATAAATGTGGTATATCTGTTCAATATCTGTGTTTTGTGTTCTCATAAGCTGGTGTTTTTTAAGTCATGAGCTTTTTATTTTATTTTAGTTTATTTTGACTTAGTCAAAATGTTAAACAATACATCTTTACCATACTTCACTAAATACTCACTAAATAGTATAAAATAAAATCATAAAAATCAACTCAACTATAACAACTTTATCATTATTATTAAAAGAATTGACATATATCTTAAATATATTTATGCATTTAAAAAATCATTTAACAATATTTCTAATCATAAAAGTTCACTAGAATATTTTTTAATTTATAATTTTTTTATTAAAATACGATGACATATCAATATTGCATACCAAAAACATAATTAATTTCACATTATATTTTTTAAGTTAATTAATAATAACCTAACCGCTTTAGAGCTTGTATTACAATGACGTTATATATTAAATTTCCTTATCAAGCCTTCTATGATGCAAAACATTCTACTTATGGACTCCACAAAGTAAAAACATAGTATAATTAATCTGGAATGCCTTAGAAACAACCCAATAATCAAGAATGTCTGGTGAGTGGTATTTATCTTTCTAACGGCAGCCAGGATCCTAGCTTTATCAACAAAATCCTTTAGATTTGTGCAGCACCTTCAAACCATAAATTCAGGCGAGTCAATTAAATGGAAGGTAGCTGCATGGATTTTGTATTAAATCTTAAATTCGTGTTATTTTTAAACTTCACTTGTTTGAGCACAGACTTTTCAAAATCCAGTAACGGGCTTCGTGTGAGCACCGACTTTCCGTGGCATGCAGGAGTTTTTCGGCTCAGACCCCAAAATACATCCTTTGACTTGGTTGGACGAGTTGGCTAGGCATCCCTTAATGGATGTCCTCCCTAAGTCGTTTGTTCGGTGAGGGAATCCTTATTAGTCCCTGACGCACTATAGGAATCGAAAATGTGCACTTGACATTACTTTTTTAGTCTCTCCCACAGATAACTAAACTTTAAGCAAACTTTTGAGGATAAGAATGTATGTTTTTTTTTCATGGTTCTGAACTTTAATCAAACTTTTGAGGATAAGAATGTATTTTTGTTTTCATGGGTTTGGCCTTTTCTCAAGGCTAAACCATATGCTATATTTATATTTTGATTCATATTATTTTGAAATGAAATTGAAACTGAAATTAACGCTGGCATTAGTTCAGTTAGATTAAATATTTGCAATATTTATTTTTTAGGTTGCTAATATCTATATGTTGTGTATTTCTTATGCATTCACTTAATGTGAGCACGTTATAGCGGTTTCTATGACACATGCCAGAACACATGGCTAGAACACATGCCAGAACCAGTGATGCTTTGGCGTGTTGGAATCTCTGAAAATTCCAGAACAACCAATAGAGAGAATAATGCTCTCCACCTTAACACAGAGAAATTAAGATTTTCTTGACAGGAGGGACAGAGTTTAACACTTTAAAATTTATATTCATTAACCATAAAACAATTGTTACAAAATTTCCTCTGTGAGGAATTTCACACACTTAGGTTGCTGCAAAACACAGTGCTAAGAACAACCAACACTATGCTGTGTATTTCAAAATTACTCTCTGTTCTCTATTACAAAATATGCACTCCGTCTGTGCAAAATTAAAACACTCTGTCTCTCACTAAAAACTTACATTGCTGTGTAAAAACTTCGCACTGCTGTGCAATTCAAACTTTTCACTCTGTTGTATGTAAAAAAAAACTTACAATACAAAGGCCCTCAGGGCTCTTTAACTTTTATATGCCGCAACATATAAAACAAACATAAAACAACTTTATATTTAAAAGAAATAAAGTTAAAAACTAAAAACTAAACTATATGTGACTATGGCCCACTGGCCTCCTTTTACAAAGCGCTCATATGATATATATGTAAAAACACACACACACACACACACAAATATATATATATATATATATATATATATATATATATATATATATCTGTGGACTGTTCGCGCGATATAAAAAACAAACATTAAAACAAAACTATAATATAAAACATAACAAAAACTTTGATCGCGCGATATCAAACCTTTTAAAACCGAAACTCCATCCGGACTTCAAACACCATTTAACTCGAATGCACTAAACCATTTCACGTACCAAATATGGGTGACGTCACACGAAGAATTGTGCGCGCGATGGGGAATTAAATCCGCCCTATAGCCATATCAGGTCCAATTTTGGGCTTCTGTATGATGGCAAAAGTGTGACGCGAAATCCATATCAAATCCGCCCTAAACAATTTCGGGTCCGGATTTCATGACCTCCACCCGACTTAAAAACAACGCGATGCAATATGAATTTTCCAAGTGGTTTGGGGACCACTGTCCTTCAAACAAAAATCTCCCGCGCTCACAGATAACTCCTCCTGTGTATAAAATAACATTTCTCTGTTTCGAAATGGAAATCCTCTGTTCTTTCAAAATTCAAAGGACTGAAGGTTTTTTTTCACACTCCGATCTTGATTGATCACTGGAAATAGAAGGTTTCTCTTTGCCAGAGCCCTTCAAACAAATATAAGAAGTGGCTTACAGTACTTGAACAATTGAAAGTAATATTTCAACACTCCCCCTTAATTTCAACTGCTGGGTTATCAGTCATACCCAGACATTTTCTTAAGAACTCAAAACTTTTCTGCCCCAATGGCTTGGTCAGAATGTCTGCAAACTGCTCCTAAGTTCTACGGTGTTCTAAAACAATTTCTCCATTGTTTACCAATTCCCTGATATAATGAAACTTTTGTGCTTGTTGTGTTTCGTTCTCTGTGAAACACGAGTTGTGAATACAATAGTTGAGCTATTGCCACAAAAAATCATTCTTCCTTTTTGCACAGCTCTTTGGCACAAACTTATTAACATCCCTCCTCATCCAAATTGCTTAACACGTTAGTTCTTGCTCCATTGCCACATATTCCGCCTCTGCTGTAGACAACGCTACAATGGGTTGTTTCTTAGAAGCCCATGAAATGGCTCCTGAACCCATGTGAAAAACATAACCGGAAGTGCTCTTCTGATCATCTACACTTCCAGCCCAATCACTGTCAGTGTATCCAACTAAATCTGAACATTCTGAAGCAGTATATAAAATGCCATACCTTTTGGTACCTTTAACATACCTCAGAATTCTCTTCGCTGCCTGCCAATGTGCATCCTTTGGCTTCTCCATGAATCTGGAAATCAAACTAACAACATGCATTATGTCGGGCCTAGTTGCAGTCAAATACATGAGGCTGCCAACTATGCTCTTATACAAGCTAGGATCAAAATCCTTGCTGCTGTCCTCTCTGCTGAGTTTTAATCCCATCACTGTGGGAGTGATCGCTGCTTTGCTCTCCTGCATATTAAATCTTTCAAGCACTTCATTAACATATTTTTCCTGTGAGATAAAAATCTCATTTTCATCTTGTTCTACTTCTATTCCTAAGAAGTATCTCAACAAACCCATGTCAGTCATTTCAAATTCTTCTTTCATGACTGTTTTAAAATTTTCAATAAGGTAATCATCATTACCTATGAAAATAACATCATCAACATATAAAACTACAATTAACGTTTTACCATCATTTTCTTTGATGTAGAGGGTGGGTTCTCCCTCACACTTTTCAAATCCATTTTCCAGTAGATAATAGTCTATTCTACTGTACCACGCTCTTGGTGCTTGCTTTAGCCCATAAAGAGCTTTCTTCAACTTGCACACTTTGTGCTCTTGGCCTTTGTTTTTGTAGCCGAGAGGTTGTTCAATGTAAACCTCTTCCATTAACACTCCATTTAGGAATGTTAACTTCACGTCCATTTGGTAAACTTTCCACTTGTTTTGTGCTGCTATGGACAACACTACCCTCACGGTTTCCATTCTAGCAATCGGTGCGAAAGTTTCCTCATAACCTATCCCATGCTTCTGCTTATAACCTTTGACAACAAGTATTGCCTTGTGTCTCTCTATTTTTCCTTCAGCATTACTCTTGGTCTTGTAGACCCATTTAACTCCAATGACATCTTTACCTTTTGGGAGTTCAACCAAATCCCAAGTCTTAATTTCCTCATCCATAGCTTCTATCCATTTCCTATCCTTAATAGCTTCTTCGAAATGAATAGGGTCATGAACATGACAATATAAAACAAACAAAGAATTGATACCTTCATTTGCTACCTCTTGTTCATAAATGTCATTCAAATTTCTGAACTTCTTACCTCTTTCATTAGGTGTACAAGTGCTTGAAGAAGCACTTGAATTTCCTCCTTGTGGTGTGCTTGGAGAAGCACTTTCATTTCTCCTCAAGGGTGTGCTTTGTTGCCCTTGTGTTGGTGCTGCTTTTTGGGGATGTATTTCAGCCAACTCATCATCATTTTCATCATGAGATAAACAATGTTTAACATTCACTGTTTTCTCGAGCTTCCATCTTAAGCTTCCTCCTTAATGAACTGAACATCTCTGCTCACAATAATCTTCTTGGTGGATGGGTTGTACAACCTGTAAGCTTTGGATTCCTCACTGTATCCAATGAAAATACATTTCTCCCTCTTACTGTCCAACTTCTTCCTTAGCTGATCCGAAATGTGTGCATAAACCACACATCCAAAAACCTTCATGTGTGTGACACCTTGCTTTGTGCCACTCCATGCCTCTTCCAGCACTTTGTTCATAACTAATTTTGTAGGACATCTATTCAGGATGTACGCTGCACAATGTACAGCTTCAGCCCAATAATCATTAGGCAAATGCTTTGCCTTTAACATAATCCTTACCATGTCCATTATAGTTCTGTTTTTCCTTTCGGCTACTCCATTTTGCTACGGAGTATATCTTGTTGTAAACTACTTATGGATTCCATTTTATCTACAAAAACGTAGAAAATATTTAGAGATATAATCACCTCCTCTATCATTCCTTAGAAATTTGATATGCAGCCCACTTTGGTTTTCCACAAGTGCTTTGAAATTTCAAAATCTTTCAAACACTTCACTTTTGTTTTTCAAAAAGTAAACCCAAGTTTTTCTTATAAAATCATCTATGAATGTTAACATATAGTGGCTGCTAGCAAGTGATGGAGTTTGCATTGGTCCACATAAATCTGAGTGGACAATCTCTAAGGGTGCCTTTGCCCTTATGCTTTTCCCAGAAGGAAAACTTTCTCTGTGTTGTTTCCCCAAAATACAACCTTCACAAAGGCTGTCCGGCTTCTCTATCAATGGTAAACTTCTTACCATTCCTTTTCTGTTCAACAAATTAAGACCTCCAAAGTTGAGATGCCCAAATCTCAAGTGCCACAACCAATTATCATCTTTTGATTCGCTTTGGAAAGCCTCTTGTGTCACTGCTGCTATCTCTTCTTCATTTTTCAAATCTACTCTCATTCTGAGAGGGAACATCCTGTTCCTTGTCATCTTCACTTCATCAATACATTGTTTGTTGGGTGGTTTGTCCATGATGGTGCAAACATCATCTTCAAAAAAGACATTGTACCCCTTTTGAACAAGCTGTCCAATACTCAAGAGGTTACATTTCATTCCCGGAACATAATAGACATCTGTTATGGATTTCTTTTCACCTTTCCTTGTTAAAACATTTACTTCTCCTTTTCCCATAATAGAAACTTTGATATCAGTTCCTAGTGTGACTTGTGACTTCACACTTTCATCTAGCATAGAAAACATTGATATGTTTCCTGTCATATGGTTACTGCAACTAGAGTCTAGAAACCATAAATCCTCATTCTTTTCTTTAGCCATATTACAAGCTAAAAATAATTTGTCTTGGCTGATATTTTCCCTAGTAAAATTTGCATTTGTTCTATTTCCCATATCATGCTGCTTATTTCTACATACATTAGCATAATGTCCATATTTTTTACAATAGTGACATTGGACATTGGATTTATCATACCTTTTTCCTTGAGCATTCTGCTGACCACTCTGCTAGCTGCTGCCTCGGCCTTGATGCTGATTTGGATTGCTGCCCCTTCCTTGAGCATTTGCTGGACTGTTTCTTCCACCTCTGTTTTGGCTTCTGCCTCTTCCTCTTTTGTTTTCTCTGCCTTGCCCTCTTCCTCTTCCGAAAGACATCTGGGTCTTAAAGGCATGTTCCAGAGATGAGTTTTCACTTCTACCCAATCTCTGCTCATGTGTCATTAGTGATGCATGTAGCTCATCCACTGAAAAATTTGTGAGATCCTCAGTCTCCTCTATGGTGGTGACAATCACATCGAATCTTGAGGGTAGACTCCTCAAGAGTTTTTCCACAATCCTCTTGTCTTCAAGAGTCTCTCCATGAGACCTTATCTGTGTGACCATTCCTATCACATGAGTGCAGAATGAGTCAATGTTATCTGACTCCTTCATACAGAGAGTCTCAAAGTCTCTCCTCAACAACTGAAGTTTTGTTGTCTTCACTTTTTCCATGCCTTGATAGGCTGTCTTGAGAGTTTTCCATGCTTCTTTGGATCTCTTGGCTGCTGCTATCCTAGGAAACACACTCTCATGCACTGCTTGATACAAAAAGTAAAGGGCTCTTAAATCCTTCTTCTTATTTCTCTTCAGCAGTTCCTTCTCTGCTTGTGTTAAATCATCAAGCTCATTTTCATCTGCTGGCTCATAAAAGCCATCCTTAACAAGTTCCCATAAATCTTGGGAAGCAAATAAAGCTCTCATAGTTATTGACCAGTAGTCATAATTTTTCCCATTAAATTGTGGGAGCTGGGTATTTCCAATACCCATGCTAGTGCTGGCTCTAACCATTTTTGCACTCTTAACTAAATACTTGATTGTGTATTTAAAATAACTGACTACCTTCAACAGTAACACAAAAATCTGTATAGAGAAATATGTTTGGATTCTTCTTGACTGAGTCTTCACATTGCTGGAGAAGCTGCTGCAACAAAGAACTCCTTCCTTCAGCTTCTTTGACACCTTCAAAGAGCCTGGACTAGCTTTGATACCATGTTGGAATCTCTGAAAATTCCGGAACAACCAATAGAGATAATAATGCTCTCCACCTTAACATAGAGAAATTAAGATTTTCTTGACATGAGGGACAAAGTTTAACACTTTAAAATTTCTATTCATTAACCATAAAACAACTGTTACAAAATTTCATCTGTGAGGAATTTCACACACTTAGAGTGTTGCAAAACGCAATGCTAAGAACAACCAACACTATGCTGTGTATTTCAAAATTACTCTCTGTTCTCTATTACAAAATATGCACTATGTCTGTGCAAAATTAAAACACTCTATCTCTCACTAAACACTTACACTGCTGTGTAAAAACTTCGCACTGCTGTGAAATTCAAACTTTTCACTCTGCTGTATGTAAAAAAAACTTACAATACAAAGGCTCTCGGGCCTCTTTAACTTTTATATGCCGCAACATATAAAACAAACATAAAACAAATTTATATTTAAAAGAAATAAAGTTAAAAACTAAAAACTAAACTATATGTGACTATGGCCCACCGGCCTCCTTTTACAAAGTGCTCATATGATATATATGTAAAAACATATATGTGTGTGTGTGTGTGTGTGTGTGTGTGTGTGTGTGTGGACTATTCGCACAATATTAAAAACAAACATTAAAACAAAACTATAATATAAAACATCACAAAAACTTTGATCGCGCGACATCAAACCTTTAAAAAACTGAAATTCCATCCAGACTTCAAACACCATTTAACCTGAATGCACGAAACCATTTCGCGTAACAAATATGGGTGACGTCACACAAATAATTGTGCGCGCGATGAGGAATTCAATTCACCCTATAGCCATATTGGGTCCGATTTGGGTTTGGCGTACGGTGAGAAAACTGTAATGCAAAATCTAATTCAACTCTGCCCTAAAAGATTTCAGGTCCGGATTTCATGACCTATGTCTGACTTAAAAACAACGCGATGCAATATCAATTTGCCACGTGGTCTGGGGACCACTGTCCTTCAAACAAAAATCTCCTGCGCTCGCAAATAAATCCTCCTGTGTATAAAATAACATTGCTCTGTTTCGAAATGGAAATCCTTTGTTCTTTCAAAATTCAAAGGACTGCAGGTTTTTTTCACACTCCGATCTTGACTGATCACTGGAAATAGAAGGCGGCTCTTTGCTAGAGCCCTTCAAACAAATATAACAAGCGGCTTACAGTACTTGAACAATTGAAAGTAATATTTCAACATGGCGATGATGAAATCTGGCAGTGATGAAATCTGAAATTTTGTTTTCTGAAATCTGCAAGTAGCCTCTGATTGATTGTAGCCTTTGGTTGATTGTTTTCTGATATCTTGATTTCTGAAATATGCAAGTAGGCTCAGATTCACATGCCAGAATCGGCGATGCTTTGGCGGTGATGAAATCTGAAATCTTGGTGATGAAATCTGAAATATTGTTTGATGAAATCTGCAAGTAGCCTCTAGTTGATTGTTTTCTGATATCTTGATTTCTAAAATTTGAAAGTAGCCTAGGATTCTGAAATATTGATTTCTGAAATATGCAAGTAGCCTCCGTTTCAGAAATATTTGTTGTTGTTGTAGGTATACACCTTGCTTAGTTTGAATAGCACTATTCTATTCATTATGTTCGCTTCGCTTGGTGAACACACCTGCATCAACAAACTTCAATCAGCATAAACATATATCTGCATCAACAAAATTCAAACAACATAAAACAACATAAATATATATCAAATTCAAAAGAGGTAAGTGATTTTTATTTTGTTTGAAAATATCCAAAGGATGATTGACTGTAATTTGGGTTGTCGTCTATTATAATTGCCCCCTATTATTATTGTTGCATTTTTATAGAAATAGAATAAAAGGAATTCCACTAGGCAAGAAGTTCAGGGGTTCTACCAACCAACAAACATCAACTGTGGGTTTCAAATTTGCATTTTGATCAAGGCAAATTTATTAGTAAGGGAAGGACCCTCAGACAGACTCGGGTAATTCAATGGGTTGTTGCTCCTTCCCAAACAACTGGTAAACCGGTGAAATTATGATAGTTTGTTGCTCCTTCCCAAGCAACCAGTAACCTGGAGAAATTCTGATAGTTGCACCAGCTATTTAGCTTTACCAGCAAGGTTGAATGTTTTTAACAGTCGACTCCATTGTCCTGGGCACCTGTGCAGTATGCTCCTAACCTACGACTAGCAAATAACCATGCAAATTCCAAATATGGTTATGCTAAACTTGCTACTTCTATGGTGGAAACTTTAGCACGTTCTCAAGAACAACTGTATCCAGTGCATTCAATCTCAGGCTAACCAGAATACAAGTGGAATAATCACGCATTGGGTGGGTAGAATATAGAAAATAGCAAAGCAAAAAATGATATAAGCTTGATTGTGTTTTTTGATACAAACTAGTGTAGAATATTGTTACTTATTGCAAAATGTAGATTTGAAGGTAAATAATTGAGTCAAGACCGACATGATCAATGTGTACTCATGAGAATCCACTAGTTCTTCATACTCCATTTCTTCCTTTGTTTCTTCATCGATTGTGAACAACAGCCTCGACCCACCCAACACGCCCTGCATGTACAGACCATTATTGCAGTAGCTGTTGTTGCCAATTGGAAGGAGCTTTGCTAAAAACTGAGGATCCGATGAATGATCTCCAACACCCACCAATCCAACTTCTCAGGGAACGCTGAAATTTATTGTTGATATGTCTACAACATAAAAAAATTTAGTAGCTTGGATGTCACTAATCCTCCTCCAATACCTCCGCCTCTTCTAGTAGAAAACATAGCAGAGTTCAGCCAGTACAAGCAACAAAAATCCCCCAAATACAATACACATTCCTATGGCTACTCCTCTTACCATGACATGCTTCCTACAAACCTAATCCTTAGAGGGTTTAAAGTGTTTACTTAACAAATTGTTCCCCTTGGAAATCAACCCATTTCTTGGCCCGACCATGCTAATGTTACGGTATTGGTCTAACTGCCTCTTGCATTCAAGGTACTTTGAGTTCACAAACTTACTTGCAGTTGATCCTAAGGAGTGTTTTCCTTAAGCCATCACACTGTAGTCCATAAAGGAATATTTGTGCAAGTCGAAAAACTCATCAATCTACTTAACTTCCAGAATTTCAACAAGTGCATAGTTATTTGTTGAGACATTTTCATAGTTTACTTTATCAAATCTAACAACCACGGGGTATCGGTATGTTGGATCCTGATCAACTGCGACCACTGAGCCGATGCAATTATACTAGCACGACTCCTGTTACAAGAACTTGACCTTCGTACTGCGCTTGGTGTTAAAGATTAATCGTTAGACGGTTGTTAGTTTAGAAGTTAGTTTTAGAGAGTTAGTTAACAATCCAGCTAGTTATAACGATCAAATCATTGTATATCTAGACATCTTCTCAATGAAATAGTGTGGTGGTTGCTCTCAGAAATTCGACCTGTGTGTTTATCTCTGTTTGATGTAATTTTTTATTGTTTGTTGTAATTTGTCATGGTATCGGAGCCTTGGAGCGGTTTTTGCTGAGTCCTAGAGTCAAGATGCCACCTGTCACTAGTTGAAGAGGTCGAGTTCGTACAGAGGAAAAGTCACCAGATAGAAGGAGTTTTGTCGCCTGTTGAGGATTGAGTTCAAACCTAAACTTGTTTTTCCCATCATAGTTATCTTTGATTGATTTCTTGAATATGTCTTCAGAAAGCGGAAAGCAATCCCTTTGAATGCATAACTGCACTTGCGAGGGGAATGACCTTTTAGAACTTTGGAAAGCATCTAGTTCCAGATTCATTCCTCCGGCATACGCTGCCTTGTAGACACCATACATTTCCACCGCATGTTGCTCGTTCCCAGGCTCCACAATCGAATTCGAATTGAAATCGATAGTTCTGTCGCCACTGCGTAGAGATCGAGGGTTGAGGGTTCTTGTGGTGTGACTCCGTTCCTCTGCCGGAGAGAAAGGTCCGCCAAAAAGGTCTACTGTTGTTGTGTTCGAGCCTTGTCGCCGATTACAAGTGTTTCATTTTGAGATCAGGTTTGTGCAGAACCACTTGAAGGAAGTTTGGATGCCATGCGAAGAGTTTCTGCTGTCTACTGGACTTTTGTTGTCATATATATATATATATATATATATATATATAAAATATCTAGTGATATTCAGCCGTATCAATTTAAAATTAAAAAATTAAATCTTAGTTGAGGATTATCATCCCTAGTATATTTCCCGAGTGTGTGTTTCTATAAAAGGACATTGTTAAATATATTCTCGGTAGCCTTGATTTGCGAGAAGGGTGTATTTATTTATGATAATTCTTCTAGAAAGATATCAAGTTACGATATAATATCAGTGTAGAGGCTCTTGTTTTTTTGTTTCTCTTAAAGGGGAAAAGATAGTGCAAGTTATTTAAAATGTGTCAGATTTATTATTGCTTTAAACATGGCTTCAACAAATCAGTTTGCATTCGCTACGCCTCTATTTAGTGGGAAAAATTATCATTTTTGGAGCCTTAAAATGCAAGCATGTTTACAAGGTTTAGGTTCTTGAGAAACAGTAGAATTGGGGTTCACAGAACCTGTACTTGTACCTATGCACATGTACATGTACCTGTACGACTATATATGCATGTACCCTACTACAATATATGCATAAGCTCCATATACCTGACATTCTGTTGACCTGCTTGCAAGATCCTATCATGTAGATCTGTCCCATAGGAAATCATAACTGCTATATGATTCACATATATCCTCCTGTTAAGAGCATATGCAACCCTGTTCTCCTTACCTTTAATATACCTTATCTCAAGGTTGAACTCACCGATCGTGGCCAACCATATAGCTTTCTTTGCGTTCAGATTCAGTTGGTCATATAGATAGCACATTCCACTGTGATCAACCGTCAATACAAATTGTCAACCTAGAATATATTTCCTCCACATCTTCAATGCCTGAATGATTGTAGCCAACTCAAGATCATGTATTAGATAGTTCTACTTGTGCTCATTCAGTTTCTATGAATCATAACATACCACCTATCCTTCTTGCATAAGGACTCCACCAAGTCCTCTCTTGCAAGCATATTTGCATACCACAAACTCTTTGTCTGGATCTGCGATCCTTAACACTAGAGCATGTATCAACAACTTCTTTAACTACTCAAAATTGATTGCACATTCCTCTGTCTGTTCAAATTTCTTACCTTTCCTTTGCAATAATGTGATAGGATAAGCAATCGGTGAGAAGTTCCCGATGAACCTCCTGTAATAACCTCCTAACCCCATGAATGATCTGACCTCATCCACATTCCCAGGAGCTAACCATTCCATGATATCCCTTATCTTCTCTGGATCTATTGCTATGCCTTGGAAACCACAAGTCCCGAGTAATGTACCTATGTCTGAAAGAAAATGCATTTTCTAAGCTCTGCATACAACTAATGCTCTCTTAGTAATCTCAACACTGCTGCTAAATGCTCGACATGATTGTCTTCATTTTTATAATATACCAATATATCATCAATGAACACGATAAAAAACTTGTCCAAATACGAATGCAAAAAACTATTCATTAAGCACATAAATGTAGCTGGAGCAATAGTCAGACCGAAAGGAACTACAACAAACTCATAATGCCCATACCTAGTTCGAAATTTTTTCTTGTAGATGTCTTCTTCTTTAATGCGTACTTGATGATATCAAGATTTAATATCAATCTTCGAGAACACTGCTGCTCCCTTCAACTGGTCGAACAAGTCATTAATCCTTAACAATGGATACATGTTATTGAAGGTCACTTTGTTCAACTACCTGTATTTAATGCATAGCTTGAGAGTACCATCCTTATTTTTCACAAAAAATACTAGTGCACCCCAAGGTGATACACTTGGCCTAATGTATCCCTTGTTCAACGTTTATTTTAACTTTAGCTTCAACTCTACCAACTCTGGTTTTCTCATACTGTAAGGTTCCTTAGATGTTGGCGCCGCCCCTTGGTACCGACTCAAAAGAAAAGTATACCTCCCAGTGAGGTGGAAACTCTAGAATATTTGTAGGAAATACATCTTGAAACTACTGTAGAACTGGGTACATGCTCAAAACATCTTCATCCTCAAATTCCTTACATTTTTCACTACAAATGTGCACTGCAAATAACACACACCCTTTCTTGTGACTACGCTCACCGATGTTGCTTTCTTCTTACCCTGTAAGACTATTTGTTCCCCATTGTCATCCAAACACTCAATATTTTGAGTCATAACAATCCACCTTGGTGCTATGAAGGTACAACCAATCCATATCCAAAATCATGTTATACGATCCCAACGAAAATACATTCAAATGTGCTGAGGTAGGCATACCATTCAAGTCGAATGCACAAACCCTTACCCAATGATGAACTCTCTTCTCGGTACGTGTAGCCAACTACACTAACCAAGACTTTGCATGCAATTCTTTATTCAATCCACACTTATCCACCAAGTCAGGATTAACATAAATATAATCAAATCCAGCGTCAATCAAAATAGAAACAACTTGATCTCAAAGCTTACCGTCCATTTCGATAATAGATGTCTGTTGATCTGCCTACCTAATATATCGAGCTACATAGATCTTGGGAATACTCTGTCCAACATCTCCCACTGTACGTGCCTCCTGAGCACTGTATATATGTGGTCTGCCACCCTAATGTGGTGGACAATCTATCCTAAGATAATCTTCTCCACAATCCAACACCGCATGGGCTCTCGATTTTCACTCTTATTCTGCTCCTTAGACTGAAGTCCCTATCCTCTGCCAGAAGTATTGAAATTCTTAGGTTGTGCGACATTCTGTTTATTACTTGTGTCCTGATGGACATCATATGGGTAGAAAAACTTAGGATGGAAGCATTAAAGTTGTATTACGGTTTTGGCTGGCACATACAGAGTAGATTCGAACAAACTACAAAGTTGTAAACTAACTTCTTTTTTGACTAATGAAAGGCTCAATAGGTGAATTCTTGCTTGCTCTGCTGAAATTGTTTTAGCAACTCATAATACAATTACAATGATGTTATCTGCAATTCTTCAGAAATATGGGATAACTGCATTTGATTTGAGCAAGGTAATAGAGAGTTTTGTAAGGCATAAGGAAAATCTTCCAAGAGAGTTAACACGACATCTGAATAGTTTAGAGGAAATAATACTTGAATCAATGGCATGGGAGAAAGGCTCCTCGATGTACAATTCCTTGATTGTACATAAGCCCAATGTTTCAGCAGAAATCAATAGTTAGGTCTAGTAGCAGATCCAATGCCCTCACTTGATGCCATTACAATGAATTATGGTTCCCCTTATGTAATCCATCATATAATTGAGGCTTCATTAGGTAATTAATATTATTCGTTCATACATGGTTGCAATGTATCTTTCTATCTCACTCCAATTTACATATTTTTTCTGATCTAAGGTTTTTTGTCAGAACACTGAATCTAGCCTGGCTGGATTTGGCTGGATGGATCGAGTTGCACACTCTGACTAGATGCAACATAACGACCTAATATGCTTCAGCATGGTGGGTTTCCCATGAGTGGCCCCTTGCTTGGGCAAGGGGGGCCTCCCTCTTACAAGGATCTCATGAATCAAACACCTTTTGTCCAAGGCAACAAGCCTCCGAGAGGATCCCATCCCTCTTCCTCGATGACCACAAAATCCCATGTCATGGGGTCACAATGAAAAGTCTGCGGAAAGAATCGTTGCCTCTCGAAGACCGAAATGAACCCTAAGTTCATGATCCCTAACAATCGCGTGGAGAAATCGTGGCAATATATGAAGGACCATGCAATGATCTGCATGTTTTTGGATATTTCGCCCCGGGAAAAGAATATCCTCCAATGGATCCAGAATGAATGGGCACCCCAGGGGAAGATCGAAGTTCAAACAAGAGCTAAAGGGTTCTTCACAATGATTTTTTAATACTTGGAGGACCAGAAACTCCTCTTCGAGAATGGGCCATACTTCATGAGTAGCGCTAGTCTTTTCCTCTGCTACTAGGAGGAATGTTATAACCCTGAAAAGGAATAATTTATGGTAGCACCAATATGGGTCAGGCTGTATTCACTCCCGGATGATTTCTTGGAGCTTGGCATCTTAGACTCGGGGATCTAAAATTATATAGGGAAATTTGTGAAACTATTAGAGATCACCAAAAAATGAAGACATGCAACATACGCCCGCATTTTCACCCATATGAACGTCTCTAAACCACTTCCCGAATCAATATATCTATTTTACCATGACTCCATTCGGACCTGACCCCTAGATTATGAGCACATCCCTTTCAAATGTTGATGTTGCCATGAATATGGCATCTATTCCACGATTTCCTGCTCATTATTCCAGAAGAAGATCAGCAAGCCACCCACCAAAGAGATCAGGAAGGACTCCAGGAAGTTGGAGGTAGGTGGAGTCACCCTGATCGGGCTCAAGTGAGAACCCAAGAATTCCACCCCCAACTAGTGTCGCCATCACAACCAAGAATTGCTACCGTGCCTTAGTCTATGAAACACACACCGCCTCCTGGGGATGCAAACCATTTTTCCATACTTGAAGTCACAGATCCAATGAAGGAGCATCCAATTGAGACCCAAACTCAGTCCCAACAACCCCTTCAAGCCATGGAAGTGGACAAGCTCACCCCGAAGCAAGGGGGAAAAATGATCTCCAAGAGGAAAACGCATGAAACGAAAAAGAACTGTCACATATTGAGAGAGATACTGAATCAAACTAGAAAATTCCTAGAAACAAAGGAAAAGCATAATATAATTGGGCCAAAGGAGAGTAAAATGATGGACATCTTCAAGATATAGATAAAAATATAAATCAACGATAACCCAACCAATTAGTTGAATCACAATAGCAATATATTCAATCAATGGAGTGCTTGATCTGGAAAGAAAGAAGCTAATCCAAAACCTTCGGGTAAATAAAGTGGTATTTTGGCCATTACAGTCGCAGATATGGGGGATTTTGAGATAGGTAAGAAGGGTCGAAAGACGACCAAGGAAGTGATTAGAGAAGCGGGTGAACTTTGCTGAACTCGGGCCATATGGTACAACTTACAGATTATTTTCCCAGATATGTCCCTCATTCTCAATGAATATCATATCATGGAATATTCAGGGCTTAAATAGTAAAGGTGAGCTATTATCCCTAAAAGAAAAGATAACTAAGTATAATATGGATATAGTGTTTTTGTAGGAAACAAATATGGCTGCACAAAAATTAAAGGAGGCTAGCCAGTACTGTTGGAGGAACATTGAAGCAATGATGATAGATGCTACAGGTTCAGAGGGTTAGATCACAATTGTATGGAACTGAAGCAATGTCATCTTTAAGGACTAGATTAGTTCGCTATTATCTCTCGCAAGCACCTTTCGGCTTACAGGCTTTGACGCTTGGATCAATCTGATGACAGTGTATGGACCTTCGCCCCCCAAAGAAAAGGATGTGTTCCTCAGGAATCTTCAGGCCCTTACTCATAATATAATAGTACCATAATGGATCATTCGAGACGACTTCAACATCATCTAGAATCTAGAGGAAAAAAGGGGAGGAATTTGAAGACTAGATTCTGCCTAAATGGCTCTCAATGAATTAATTGAGGAGCTTCACCTGGAGGATGTGAACACTAAAAAAGTATCCACACTTGGAATAATAGGAGATGAGGACAACACTAGGTGGCCTACTGGCTGGATCGCTTCCTGTTGTCCGAAGGTCTTCTCCTGAAAGATCACTCCCTAGAGGTGTCCATTTTACCTTCTACAGGCTTGGATCATTGGCCCATCTGCCTTAATATGTCTTCCCACTCCCCTCCTAAAAGCAATCCCTTTTTCTTTGAGATTTTTTGGCTAAGAAATCTTGGCTTTGTAGGAAAGGTAGAATAATGGTGGTAGGATTTAGAAGTGGACCCAAGATCATATATCCAGGTCTTTCAGGGAAAAATCAAAGCCCTGAAACAAAAAATTAAATTCTGGAATCAATAAGAGTTTGGTGATATATTTGCAGAAAACCGAATGCTTGAGAAATGGATGGAATAAATATAGATGCAAATTGTGTGCGAAGGACGCTAAGAGGAATTGGTAGCATAATAAGGGTGTTTGATCTCAAAGCTAGAAGAATGGAGAACCCAAGAAGAGGCCCTTTGGAGGCAAAAATCATGCATCCAATGGCATAGGGAGGGAGAGCGGAATTAAAAGTTTTTTCATCAATAAATGATTATCCATATACATAAAAACCACATTACCTCGCTCATATCATAAGAGGGTAATCACCTGGAGCGTCATGAAGATATAGAATGGGAAATGATATCTTTCTATTCCTTGTTATTGGATGAAGAAGGGCATTATCGATCAGAAGATATTGAAAAGATAACTCGACATATTCCTCACCTGGTAACAATGGAGTAGAATCAGGCCTTAATTCACCCAATCTCCTTTTAGGAGGTGGAAGCGGTTGTCAAGGACATGCCCTCAAATAAAGGTCCCGGTCATGATGAATTCACATCAGAGTTATTTAAGGCTTGATGGTATTTTCTAGGGTCGAAGATAGTGGATCTGGTGTAGAAATCCTGCCGACACAAGTAGGTATGGTCAGGTATCAATGCCATATTTATTGCACTGATCCAGAAATAAAAAGAGAATGACACTCCTAGTGGATTTTGACCCATCGCCCTTTGCAACGTGATTTACAAGATGCTTTCCTCCAATTTGGTTTGACTCTTGAAACCCATTCTTCACCATATTATTAGCCCGTAGTAGTCAGGATTTGTTGAAGGGATGAAAATTTGGATGGAATAGTAAAGATGGATGAAATTATCCACTCACTGAAGACTCACAAAAAGTAGGGGTTGCTGCTCAAACTAAATCTATCGAAATCCTATGACCAAATCAATTGGTCCTACTTGCTGGAAATCCTGCATGCTTTTGGCTTTGCTAAATACTGGGTCTGATGGATCAAGTCACTTATCTCTATATTTTTCTTTTCCATTCTGGTGAACGGTGCCCCTTCTTCCACTTTTAGATCATCTAGAGACCTCTGCTAGGGATATCCACTCTCACCCCTCCTTTTTATTACTGCAGCCGAGGTCATTTGATTGATCAAAGAAGCTAAGAAAACCAATGCTTTGAGCTGCCTTCGCTTACTTGGAATAAATCTCGCCATGACACATCCACAATTTTTTTTATTGTAATAGCCCTCCTGAAAATTCTAAGTAATAAAGTTAAAATAATAACCATGGTTGATGGGAAATTTATTCCAAGATGTCTGTTGGGAAAAACATCCTAGTGCGGGTGTTCACATGGTTTATTACAGCTAAGGAAATTGGAAAAGGCTATGGTTGAGGCATTAAAGAGGCAAAAGTATTTTTGGCACACTTATTTATGAAAATAATGGAAATTTGGAGAAAAGGGAGATGAAAGGTCACAGGCTGCATGTGAGGAGGAAAACGAAGAAAATAATGGAAAATGAATCAAATAGAGGCCTCTTCTATAAAAAGGTTTCTGAGGATCCATTGGTACCTTTTGTCAATGAATTTTTGGAGCTCTCTCATTATTCTCTATCTCTCTCTCATAATCTTGGATACTTAGAGTTTTCTTGGAACACTCTTGGAGAGTGTAGATACTAGGTCTTTTGGAGCACGAAGGAAAAAGAGGAGAAATAAAGTGCAAGCGAGCATTTGGATTAGAAGCTATAATGAGATTTGATTGCAGGTATCGAGTTGCATATATGTTTTCCTCACTATTTCTGGCATTCATGGTGTATGCATATGGATTTTCCTATCCTTTCCATTTCCTGGATAGCCATGGTGTTGTGGGCTTATTCCATTGATTGTTTCTAGTTGGTTCTCATGATTCCTTTAGCTATTGGGTTGATTTATTAGTTCCTGGAGCCTTGTTTGGACAAACTCTCTAGATCTCAGCAGACAACTATTGGGTTGAGTTACTAGTCCTAGAGCCTTGGTTGGACAAATGCTCTGGGGCCTGGAAACAACTGGGGTTGAGTTACTAGTCGTGGAGCTTTGGTTGGAACAAACACTCTAGAGCCCTGGAGTGACTTGGATAGAGACCAATCCGTGATGGTTGTGATGTCTAACTGTGAGGTGGAATCATTAGTTGAGGGTTGAAGTGGCTTCTCCTTTTTTATCACTCTAGTAATTTCTTAAGTTGTGGGATTTGAGTTTTTAGTCTAAGAAAAATAGAGGTAACCACAAACCTACTTCAAATCCTAGGATCTAGCCTTCCTAGAATTCAGAGAGGGCTCTCTCTTTAAGATTTATATTTGTTTTGATTTATGTTTTTAGGCTAGTTATGATAGAACAATTGGTTTTGTTTTTAAAGGTTTTGGTGGGAAAAAATCACTTAGAGGTAAACTAGAGAGAAATCTACTTTTCCATTGGGCTATGGAGTCTAAATCTAGATAGCAGTACTAGAAGTCAAGGCCAAAAATGTACAAATGTATTTAGGGAAAGATAGATAACCCTCAGAGATTTGGGAAAAGTGTTTTTGGTGAAATGGTATGATCAGGATAAAAGGCTACGAAGGATCCTTTGATCTAGAAAGTGGAAGAAGGAGGTAGGGGTCAAATAGGAATAGGAGCAATTAAGAATTCCTAACACCGGAAATCAGTAGAAAACATTTAAATGGTAACTAGTTAAAAACAGGGAGTAAAGGACTAGCTTGTAGTAATATTCCTAGTTACTCATTAAGATTGAACAAACATATATAATGGAATGCATGAAACTCAAGAAAGAAAACAATGACAAGAAGAAAGTACTTTACTCATCAGCTTATCACAAGGATCCTGAATTATGATGCCAGTTTAGCTTTGTCCAGTCTGCTACTTCGAAATCAACACATAATAGCCTGCAATGTTTCAGTAAAAAGTCTATAGTAAATTCTAGCAATTTTATTCCACACTCAATACTTCAAATGTAGAAGTATTTATACAAAATGTAGTTACAAATATCCTAGGAGAAATCTAGGAATATCTTTAGGAAATATAAAATATCTTTACAAAATAAGAGGGACAACTACTTAACAAATCAACAAGTTGTCCTCTTATCCAAAATAAAATAGAACTTCTTTATCTAATCAGGTAGCTTTGAGTGATTTGTTGTCCTGCTTTGCTAGCTGTTAGAAAATATCTTCATTTGAGTTGCCTTGGCTGATACTCTTTCATCTGATACTCTTTAACACTTCCCTTTAACTTTGATACACTTTTGACTATTTTACAACTGTAAAAAATATTTCTTTTTGTAGTAAAAATCAACAAACTGTCCTTTTGTTTCACTGTTTCTTCTTGACTGTTTTCATGGTAATTTCTTCAATGTTTTACCTCTGCTTTTCACATTAAATCTGTAAATGCTTGCCACTGTTCTTCACTGGGAATTTTTACATTCTCCAGTTTTCTAAAATTATCATCTGCCTCCGTATATTTAGCAAAATTGTGTTTAAACACAAAAAGATGTTTGATCTCATGTTGAAGAAAGAACAAATCTTCAAAGTGTTGGAGGAGGTACCTTGTGGCAATGGTTTGTTGACTTGCTCCTTGGAAAATTCTCTGATTTTAATATCATAATATTTTTGGGGCATTAGTTTTTCATTGAAGACATGAATGTTTGGCAAGCCCTTTTTTCTTATGTTTTTATACTTTACCATAAACTTTGTTACAGCAATGTTCATAGATTCACACTTTTCTTCTAGGTAGTTCATCAAATTTTTCTTTATTACTACCTTTTAATTTGTAAAATGGTCTCTGTTCTATCCAGTATCTGTAAATCTTCCAACTCTGTTATGTTCTTGCTATTCAGGAATGTGATGAGTTTTAAAACCTGAGCTGGCTTATCAGTTAACTCATCCTTAGTCTTCTGAATCTCTGCCTGTGCTACTAACAATAGTCTCTTTTCTTATATATAATCTGAATTGAAGGCCATTGAGTGTGAATGGGCTCAATTATGTTTTCCCATAAATAATTCTTGACAAATGAAATTTGTTCAGTAAATGTTAGCTCTTTTTGCAAGCCCTTGATTTTATCTCCAAGTCTAATTGCCTTCTGCTCATGGGTTTTAGCATTTATTTGAGCTAACTTATTTGTGGATTCAATATTTTCAATCATTTTCTTTAGGCTATTGATTTCATTATTTTTCAAATACAATTCCTCCATACCATTCACAATTTGACCTGCTCCATCTGCTTGTTGGACCTGTGTTGTAGAAGATTTTGTGTTTGAAGTAGTTGTTGAAGTCACTGGCACTGCAGTTGCCAGTGGTTTCTTTGGTGTTAGATTTTCTCCTAATGTGGATGCCACTGCACTGGTATTACTGAAGGAATAATAGGAGTCTCAATCTCTTTCACAGTTTCTTTCTCTTAGACAAATTGGTCCATTTGAGATTCCATTTCTTTGATTTGAGCAGTTAGTTTGAGGATGAGATTCATCATCTCTTCTTTTTCACTTTGCTCTTGAAGGATTTCTTTAGTTTGTGGATGCTCACTTTGAGGAAGCTTAAGCTGTTTCCTCAAAGTTGCAATATCATCATTCTTTTTCTTAATCAACAATTCCGCTGCCTGCACATTTGAGGGATCATATCTCACCTGTAAAATCAAATTCTCTAAGGCTTTAATCCTTAGGTATTTTGCATAAAAAGAGCCTTTGTCCAACTTCATTTGATCCTGCATGCTAATAATGGTATTATGAAAATTAGTAGCACTCATATCCTTTGTCACCACAGTTGAATATAACATTTCAGAGCTATGTCTGTGGAATTCAATTTGGTCTAGCTCATGCACATTTTCAGTATCTACTTCAAACTCAACTTTTTTATAATCTGCTACTGTCTTTGGTGCTGAAGTAGTTGGTTGCAGAAAAGACATAATCATTTTGTTTGTGGAATAGTCAAAGGCTATCAGAAGCCTATTTTGATTCCCTGGATTTTGCTTGAGGAATTGAGAATATATCTATGATTTAATTTCCTCATTTTTCTGCTTTATCTGCTTATATTTTTCTTTTATATCTAGGTCTTTTTCCTCAGCTGTCTGTGAGGAAGAAGCATCCATATTTTGTTTCTCAATCATCTGGGTATGATCTTTACCTGTTGTTTGATATTTTCCAATCCCTGCAAGAGTCTCATTGATTATCACTGTGGCTTCATCATTGTTTACCTCAAGCTCATTTGTATCCTCAACATCAATTACCTTTTCTTTTCCTATGGAACTAAATTTGAGCCTTTTATTGTAAATCAACTTGAATTTTGTTTCTGTAGTTGTTTCAGCTATATATGTTCCTTCTTCTCTGCTTCTTTTGGCTGAAGTTTCTAGTGGCTTTACAACTTCTAGGGCCTGTGTTGTAACCATTTGTCCTGCTGACTCTGCATTGATGACTGCATCTATCAGTGTGTTTTCCACCCAATCTTCTTGATTGGAAAATTTCTCAATTTCTATCTTGGTTTCTTGTATGAAGGGTGTAAGTTTATGTTTTACCCTTAAATTACTCACGATCCCTTGTGGATCATAGTACCATGGAAAACTCCGTTGAAATTTGAATTCTACTAGTCTCTTTGAAATCTCTTTTTTTTCTTCCCTGTTATTTATGATGAAAGGACCAATCTGATTCTTCAACTTGAATTGAGTCTTTTTACTTGCAGCTAAGAAGTTGATAGATTCAGAATTTAAAATCTATCTTAAATATTCCAATGCGAAAACTCTCATATTCATGTATTTTGGCAACTTATAAGGTAATAAGCTGGATCCAAAAATATTTATTTCTGTATACTTTTCATAAAGAAACCAGTCCCCCATTTTTCTATGTTCTGATAGTTGTAAGATCCTCTTCATTTCTTCATTGACCCTGGGTTGCTCTGCTTTGTACAAAATACTCATTGCTGGATGAAGGAAAAGGTCTGAGAAATTTGTATAAGTGAATTCACTATTCTCTTTCCTTAGCAGGGAAGTCTAGAAAACAACAGATAAAGGCTTACCCTCCAAGTCCATCTTTTGCAATGAAATTGGAAATTTGTTAGCTTGGAAGAATAAAAACAAATGAAACAAGTAGGAAGAGTATCTGAAAACCCCTTCAGTGGGTAGTTTGGTAAGCTGGTGATGAATATTCTCTGCTATAAAACTGGCATAATAAAAGATGAGTGTTGGGGGTTGGCTTGGAGATAAGGTGGATAAAAATCCAAGAATAGATTCATCAGTAAATCCATCTGTGAAATATCCCAGTATAAAAGATAGCATGGAAATAATATGCCTTGACCCCTCAGGAAATTTGGCAGTGGAATAAGGAGGGTTCAACTTAGGAATATCAACATGGGAAGGAAAAAAGTCCTGAAATATCATAAACTTCTTTGGGAAATCTAGGCTTAAGTATAACTAGGTTAAATATTCAATAGAAAGGGGGACTAAATGAGGATCACACTGTAATTGCAGCATTTGATTAATGGAATTTGTTGTAATAGTAAAAAGGATTTCCCTGTCTGCATTAACAATGGCCCTTTGGTCTGGTTCATAATGCTTTTGACATAGTCTAACAAGGTCTTGTCTAGGATGAGTCAAAGGAACTACATATTGGGGAAAATGAGTCTCCCAAATAGGCATTTCATCTTTGTCCAAATACTTATCATAGCACCAATTATGGATTTCCAAAAGGTTAAATTATACTACAGGGTCAAAAATTTTGTAGTCCGTATTAGATAATGGAATGGCTTCTTCAGCAGCTATAGGTGGCTGGAGAGGATTTATTGACACATTTTATTTAGCAGTGAGGGCTGGAGTAGCTTTATTATCTTTAGGTGTTACAGGTTTAGGAGGTTTGGATCCTCCAGGCTTGGTTGGTTTAGAACCTCCATCTTTAACTGTGATTTGCTTTTTAGTCATTTTGTACTAACTTCTGCAAGCTTAAACTATTTGCAGGAGCGAATTTTCTTTATCGAAGGATATGAACTGGAATAAGACAGAAAACAAGGGTTTTCTGAATAGGTTGACCGCAAATAGGGTTTTTTAGGATATATGAAAGCTTTAAACCCTTTTCTGTATGTGAAATTGATTTTTTAGAGGTCACAATTGGAGAAAATTGGCTAAACAAGTGTTTCTTTCGGACTCAGTAATTTCTGGGAAAAATTGGCCAGGGTTTGGCCTCTTTTTCGGTTTTTTTAGGAAATTTCTTTGATAAAACCTTTAATTGAAAACCCGGTTCAATGATTGGGGGTCTAAATTTTGAAATTGTAGGTTTTAAATTGGCGAGAAATACCTTTGAAATGCAGGTATTTGGTTGCTTGGAGGGTTCTCGAGAAGATATTGGTTTAATCTGAAGACTAGTCCGGATTACGTGTGCAGTCGAATGGCTTTAATGGTCTTCACTGGGGAATCTGTGGTCAATTTCGACTTTTTCCTGGTATAAGTCGATAATTTTGATCAAAAGGGTTTGTCTCAGTCAAATAGAGCTCTTTTACAGTTTGAATGTGAAAATACACATTAAAATGGTATATCAAAGGTTTAAAACATTGATATTCAACCATCGTAAATGCAGTAATTGCATGTCCCATCAAATGGCGGGCGACAATTTTGATTTTGAAATGCAAAACAGGCAGCAATTTTCGCGTTGGATAATGGTAGTAAGTTGTTTTACTCTGAATGAACGTGATCGAATGGTGCTTTGCCACGTCGCAGGAGGCGGAAATGTCAAAACAACCCATTTCGCGTCCGTTTTGGCTTCGGGCGGACGATCATGTTGTGAGCGCGAAAAGGATCTTGCGTCGTCAGATCTAAAAGGTTGAAGCGAAGGGCCAGGATTAGTTTAGAAGTTGCGGTCGAAGGTTAAGTGGGACCGGGGTTTAAATGATATGTGCCAAGGGATGAAAATGGTTTTAAAACCTTCATACACTAAGCATTGGATTAAAGGTTTTATAATTATGTATACAAGGAGGGCTTATATATAGTTAAAAGGAATTAAAATCTATGTGAGCGGGTTCATGAGGTGGGATTATAGGGTTTAACCTAGGTTAACTTTATGTATAGCATAAGGCTATTACATATCAGGGAGAAAACACGGGTAAAACCTTGGGTTAAAAGGTGATGTGGGGAAAGATTAATGATTATATTACAAAGGTGAGGGGGTTGCTTTTGTAACAAACTTTATTATGTCTTAATACTTAGGATAAACATGGGATGGGTAATATTTTTGGGCATTCAACACATAGGATATGTATGACAACGATATTCACATTTTTTATTATATTATATAGTTTTAGACTTTTTTTGAAAGGTCTATAACCATAGGGGGCGGGGTATTTAATTAAGGTTAGTTTGAGACCAAAGGGAGTATATTTCGGGTTTTTATTTGACATGTGCATATTAACTTTGGTCTAAAAACTTTATAATAGTGGGTTTTGGGGGGTATTTTAGATAAAGGGAATTATATAGATAGGATAAGGTTATTTTTAGGGAATTAATAACATAAGTTAGAAGTTAATATGACAAGAGGAAAATGAATACACAAAAATGCACTAAATGACCAAGTAAATGGAATTAAATAAAAGCATAGTTTAATATTTCATCATTTCACCAATTTACTTAGGATAAAGTGTTTTTTGAAGGTTTTTGTATTTTTATGAATGAAGGAAGTTATTTAACTGGGATTTTAAGTTTCATTAAGTAAGAAGGATTCTTTACTTATGAAGATGACTTAAATGTATGAATGAGGGATAGATAATGGTAAAGGGAATTTTATGATGAGAATTCAACATTTTCCACGATCCAATCATTGAGCCTTGGGTCTGGTCCCAACAGAAGTCAGAGAAATTCTCTGAGCCTCTTTGACTGGAAGTATAGAATACTTAATACCTACAAGGGGATGGAAATTAGTGATTTTTTCCTAGTGATGAATATTTACATGCTTTTTCCCACTTCTTTTTACCTACCCAACATTACTCTAACATTTTTTCTTCCTGTTAGAAGGTGCATTTAAGCTTGCTACCTTGAAACATTTTATTCTTTTGAAAGCATAAAAACTATCTAATTCTACCTTATTTCATCCGAGGGCTCAGATTAAACTGATGAGCTCCTCATTATTCTCTACCTATCTACTGATTTTTCAGGATTAAACTGTCTGACAAAACTTTATTCTCAGAATCAGAGCTCTGATTCTGAAAAACTTTATTCACTATCTAAAACATGGAAATTGAAAACATGACAAGTCAAGTTTAAACAGTTTAACTCATCATGGATTATGGAATTTATTGACACTCTGCAAAAAGTAAATAGAAGTGGCATTTGGACTTGCTCACTTTCATGTTTTATTTTCATCATTTTTCTTTTGGGGTCTATGTATTTTTTTTAAGTCCTTTGATATTTCTTTTAGGACTTTTTACCCTCTTTTTTATTTTATATATTTATTTTTTTATTTTTTCAAAATACGGTGAAAACAACTTGTAGAAAGCAAGGTATGTACATATTTTTACAAGACTATCAAAAGTCAATTCAAAATTATGAATCCTATATTTATAGGACCCTAACAATTTGGAAGCCCTGTTTTGATTGTGATTGATGTGTTTGATGAGATCCCAGATTCATGCTTGGAATATCTCACTGGGGTGATTAGATGAAGTGGGACTTGGCTCAGCGAATCTATGGTATGGTGGAACGTGGAAGTCCCATCTTCGGTTGGTTTTTATATTCAGTAATGAAGAGTTCATTCCTCTGCTATTCGGTATGAAGATGTACTAGTTTATGTATGGATTTTATTGTTGTTATATCCATTGTATTTATGTTGTTATTGTGTTGGTTATAACCATGTATTCGATCAATGATGATGTATGGCTCTATTCATGTTTTTACTGGTAAATGAATACACAATGTATATATGGTCAAATAGACTGTATTGTTGCTTATGATGCAGGGGAGCAATGCTTCTTAGCGATTCTCAGATAAGTAAGAGACCCCTATGTTTAAATATGATGTTTCAACTTGTAGATGCAATGTTTGTGATATGTTTGATGAAATTTCTGTCATGGCTAGGAGGTGTCCAGATGAGTTCCTGATGATGTGATTACTTCCATACCTTTTTTTAAATGTTATTTATCATTTCCTAAAGTTTCATGAAAATATGGGAAGTGACCTAGGCTCTCAGGTTAAAAAGGTGGCACAAATCCTAGATTTGCAGGCACATAACTATGTATTTGGGGTCCTGGCCGCTAGCTTGCCTTGGAATGCCTGTGGTTATAGGCTCCCAACCACTACCTTGCCTTGGCATGCTTACGGATAAGGCTCAAAATCATCACAAAATCAGTCTCCCTTAGGGATTGGGGGTATGGAAGGTTGGGATACCTTATGGGGATCTTGGTTATGTTGTGTAAGGTGTGTTTCTCATGTTTCCGTTGGTTCCACTTCCTTAAGGTAATATAAGAGGTTGAATCTCATATTAGTAGCCTCTCATCACATGTTTACCTGGGTTGGTCGATTACTTGGGTAGATGTGGGAAGAGGGTGTTACAGAGTGGTACCAGAGCATGGTTCAACCCTTGGACTGGATGGGAGGTGTGTTGGTCATGATTTTTTTGATTGATTATGTGTTTCTCATACCTATGGTGTATGTGCTTGTCCATCTATGTTGTGTTGGCCGTGGTGATAGTGGTGTCACCATGGATGGGTTGATGGTTTTGTTGTCAACATCTTTTCATGTGTACATTAATGATTATGTGTTGTTCATGTTTGTGTATTGTGCATGCACACTTTCTTACATATTGTTACATGTTGTATATGGCATTTCTTGTGCATGCTAGGTCTCAATTTGGTCATGCTTGTGTAGTGTTTGTGTATTCTTGCTTGTGTTATGTTATATGTTGAACATGCATTGGTCATTCATGTTTGGTTACATGCTTCTTATGCTTGGGTATGGTTTGTGCTTGTGATGGTGTGGTCAAGTTGTGTTGGTATGGTTATGCATTAGGTCATGTTTTGTGTTTGGTATGGTTATGCATCTATGACTGGACTCCGATTAGATGATGTTTATGCGCCAATATACCATGTGTTATGATTTTAACTGTTGTTATGATTATGTATATACATGTATTTCACTGATTGGTTGACCTTGTAGGATGTATATTCCCCAAATTACACTAAGGTACGTTGGTTTATTTATGAATTTGTTTAGCTAACATATTTCACATTGCAGGAAGAAATAAAAGATGAGTAGTATAATGGTAGACTATAGAGATTCTTCCTATGATTCATATGAGTTGCATGGTGTTGGCCATTCATTTGATTTGGCAGATACACTAATAAGTCTAAAGGAAGAAATAAGGAATTCCAAGGCAGACAATGATAGACTTATACATGCACAAGAAAAGCAAGCAGAGCTTAATGCAGCCATCCTTAAAATTTTGTCAGATTTGTAGTAACAGGGGCCACTTAGGATCAACTATGGGGGAGGATGGGACCAATGGAGAATATGGCAGTAGGTCTCCTTTTGGTTACAGGTCAGATAGGGATGACACGGTTAAAGATGGGAGATTGTTGGACACTCCAGATAGGAGAGGTGACAGACACAAATATCATTCTAGTTTTGGTTCTGACAGGAATCATGATCATCATCATTATCATCCTTACAGGAGGAGTGACAAGGGATATTTTCCAAATAAGTTTAAAAAGTAAAAAACCACCTACATTTGATAGAGAGATGGAGAAACCACGGGATGCAGAGGAATGGTTGCTTGTCATGTAATTTTTTTTCAGATTGCATGACTACTTAGAAAATATGAAAGCTAGTATAACTACATTCATCGTGACAGGTAGAGAAGATATTTGGTGGGAATATGTGAAGAAAATTAGAGATATTTCTAAGGAGTATTTGACTTGGAGTGAGCTCTAAAGGATATTTTGGAAAAATTATCTATCAGAGAGATACTACGATGACAGGGAAAAGGCATTTTATGAGCTAAATATGGGTTCCATGATAGATGAGGAGTATACTAACAAGTTCTTGGAGTTACTGAGATATGTGCCTTACCTCAAGGAGGAGAAGTCCAAGATTCAGATATTTATTAGTTGGCTACCGATTTCATTCAGAGATAGGATTGATTTCGATGAGCCTAGATCATTGGAGGAGGCTATTCAGAAACTCAAGAATTTCTATGAGAAATCAAAGCACAGATCATAGGTAAAGCCAGAGTGGAAAATTAATGACAAGAAAAAAGGTAAATGGGACAAGAAGTGAGAAAGGCCTAGAGATATTGGTAACAAGAATAATGTTTCCCCACCTAAGAAGTTCAATACATTTGGCAGAGGACAAGGATTTCGGTTGGAGGAACATAATAAGAATGAGAATAGAGAGCTAGTGAGGTGTTGGACTTGTGGAGGAGATCATCATAGGAGGGATTATACACAATATTAGGGTGGCAGGCCACAGATCTATAGTGCGCAGGAGGCACAGACAGTGGGAGATGTTGCACATAAAATTCCTCGAATTTATGAGACTATGGACAACATGTAGGAAGATCATCAGGGTTCTATCATTCAGATGGACGATAAGCTTTGTGATGAAGCTGTTTCTATTTTGATTGACCCTAGATCTAACTATAGGTATATTAATCTAGACTTGGTGGATAAGTTTGGTTTGAGTAAGGAAATTCATGCATAATATTGGTTAGTGCAATTGGCCACATGTACGAAGAAAAAATTTCACCATTGGGTAAGAGATTGTGCATTCGAGCTAAATGGTATGCCGACAACAAAACACTTGGAAATATTACCTTTGAGATCATACAATATTCTATTGGGTATGGATTGGTATATCTTCACATGACCAAGGTATATTACTATGAAAAATATATTGAATGCTTGGATGAAAATGGGGAATCAAGAGTCTTGCAGGGAAAGAATAAATCTACATCCGTTAGGATGGTGACAACCATGCAGGCCAAGCATACTCATAGGAAAGGGTGTGTACTATTTTCAGTTCATATATCTACTAAAAAAGGTAAGGAAGCTGAGGATGAATATGTGTTGAACCAATATCCAGTTTTGCAGCAGTTTCAGGATGTGTTTCCATCATAGATTTTAGAGTTTCCAGGGGCAAATCCAACATCAAAGGCACCTTATAGGATGAGCACACCTAAGTTGGTAGAATTAAAGTTGCAGCTAAAATAGATGCTTGAAAAAGGGTACATTAGGCCATGTGTATCGCCATGGGGTGCACCGATGTTGTTTGTGAAGAAGAAAGATGACACTCTTAGATTGTGCATTGACTACAGACAGTTGCACAGAGTGACCATCAAGAATAAGTACCCATTACTGAGGATTGATGATTTTTTCGATCAACTAAAGGGAGTAGAAGTGTTCTCTAAGATCGAATTGAGATCGGGCTATCATCAGGTATGCATCAAAGAGTAGGATATATACAATACCACATTCAAGACCAGGTACGAGCATTATGAGTTTGTTGAAGTTCCATTCCATTTTACTAATGCCCCAACTACATTTATGTGTTTGATGAACAATATGTTGCATCCTTATTTGGACATGTTTGTGATTATGTATATTGATGACATATTGGTGTATTCTAAAAATGAGGAAAATCATGCTGATCATTTGGCATAAGTGTTGAGGTTGTTAAGAGAGCATCAATTGTATGTTAAGCTCAACAAATGCAGTTTCTTCCGGACCGAGGTACATTATTTGGGACATGGTATCTCCAAGGAGGGAATTGCAATAGATCTAGAAAATATAAGGGCCATCATGGAGTGGGTAGCTCTTAAGAGTGTAGATGAGGTGAGATCATTCATGGGATTGGCAGGTTATTACAGGAGGTTCATCAAGAACTTCTCACAGATTTCTTATCCTATTACATCATTGCAGAGGAAAGGTAAGAAGTTTTATTGGAAAAAAGAGTGTGAGGCTAGTTTTGAGAAGCTTAAGCAGTTGTTGACACATGTTCCATTGTTAAAGATTGCAGATCCAGACAAGAAATTTGTAGTGTGTACAAATTCTTAGAAGAGAGGACTTGATGGAGTCCTTATGCAATATGGACAAGTGGTATGATATGAGCCATGAAAGCTGAATGAGCACGAGTAGAACTACCTGACACATGATATTGAGCTAGCAACAATCATTCATGCACTAAAGATGTGGAGCCACTATATTCTTGGCAGGAGGATTGTATTGATGAGTAATCATATTGGGTTGAGGTACTTGTTTGACCAGCAGAATCTGAACACTAGGCAGTCTAGATGGTTGGAAACGATCAACGAGTTTGACTTCGAGATCAGGTACATCAATGGAAAGGAAAACATGGTCGCAAATTCTCTTAGTAGGAAGGTACATGTAAATCACATAAAAACTATGAGCTCCTATGGGACATACTTACAGGATAGGATCTTGTAGGAAGGTTAACAAGATCACAGGTATATGGAGATTGTGCACAGGTTGCAACATAGTACATGTACAGGAGTTGTTACAGGTACATGTGTTGGCACATGTATAGGTACAAGTGTTGTTATAGGTACAGGTCTTGGTAAAGGTAAAGGTACAAGTGGTAGTACAGGTACAGGTATAAGTACCGGTACAGGCATAGGTGTACAAGATTTGGACTACTATCTCATAATAGATGGATTGGTTAGATTTAGAGACAGGATATATGTACCAGACAATAGTGAGCTTAAGAAGGTGATCTTGAGGGAGTTTCATGTGAAAGCATATTCGGGTCACCTAGGTTATCAAAAGACTTTGACTGTAGTGAAGATATTCTACTATTGGCCGGATCATGAAGAGGGATGTGGCAGAGTTTGTAGCTAGATGTTTGGATTGTTATATGGTTAAGGTAGAGTGTAGACATCCAGGTGGACTACTACAACTGATTGTGATTCCAAAGTGGAAACGGGAGGTCATTTCCATTGATTTAATTACAGGGTTTCCGGGGAAAATTAGACAACATGATTCCATCATGGTTGTTATAGATAGGTTGAAAAAGGTTGCACATTTCATTCTAGTGAAGACTACATACTCAACTAGTGATTTAGAACATGTGTTTAACAGAGACATAGTCATATTGCATGGTGTTCCAAAGAAGATTGTGTTTGACAGGGATGAAAATTTCACTTCCAAGTTTTGGAAGGAGTTGTTTGCAGGTTTTGGCACTGAGTTGGCCTTCAACACATCTTATCATTTGCACACAGCTGGATATGCTGAGAGGGTCAACAATATATTGGAGGATATGTTGAGGATGTATATGATGCATCAACAACACAAGTGGGAAGAGTATCTTCCACTGGTAGAGTTCGCCTACAACAACGGGTATCAGGAGTCATTGATGACGAGTCCATTTAAGGCATTATATGGGCAGAGTTGCAACACTCTTATAAATTGGAGCGATCCAGTTAACAGGGTACTGATTTGACCAGATATGTTGGAGAAAATAGAATAGGAAATGCAGGTGATTAATAATAACTTGAAAGAAATGCAGGATAGGCAGAAGAGTTATGCATATAGGAACATGTTGTTCAAGGAGTTTTAGGTTGGGGATCAGGTGTACTTGCACATTAAGCCATAGAAGAGCTCCTTGTGAATTGGATTGTGTGCAAAGTTGGAACCAAGGTTTTGTAAACTCTTCAGGATCATTGAGAGGATTGGACCAGTAGCCTATCTACTTGCACTACCTTCCATAGTGAAATTCCATGATGTTTTTCATATATCATTGCTTAAAAATCATGTTAAATAATTTGATCATGTGATTGAAAGGTCTATATTGTAGGTGGAGCCAGAAGGAGAGTTCCAACTGGAACCACAGTGCATTTTTCAGAAAAATGTGCTCATGCTCCAGAATCGAGCAATTAAATTGCAATGGAAGCACTTTGGGCCTGATGAAGCTACATGGGATATGGCGATCATATGCGAGCTATTTATCCTTCCTTGTTTTCGAGTTGAGGCAAAGCAATTTTGATGTGAAGTTGGGTTTTTTTTAGCACATGTTTTGGTGATGTTTGGTATATGTTTTGATGTGATGGTTGGATGTATGTACATATGTATATGGATGTAAATACTGCCATGAGCTATGTTATAAAGCTCCAATAAGTAGTATGGTGTCATTTCATTATATTTGTCATGTTTTTATGATGTCATGTTGGTTGTCTTTTCAACATGATGATAATTGTAAATACTACATCGAGTTATGTTATAAAGCTCCATGGAAAGTATGTTTTCTTTTTAGTGGTGTTGCTGAGGTATATGTGTGATTGAACCCTGACGACGGTGTCCCCCAAGGTGGAGTGTTATGTAACAACCCTAGTGAAAATTCCATGTAACAAAGTTAAAATAATAACCACGGTTGATGGGAAACTTATTCCAAGCTGAATGTTGGGTAAAACATCTTAGTGCGGGTGCTCACATGCTTTATTATGGCTAAGGAAATTGGAAAAGGATATGGCTAAGGCATTAAAGAGGAAAAAGTATTTTTGGCACATTTATTTGTGAAAATAATGAAAATTAGGAGAAAAGTGAGATGAAAGGTCACATGGTGCATCTGAGGAGGAAAATGAAGAAAATAGAGGCCTTTTCTATAAAAAATGCTTTTGAGGATCAGTTGGTATCTTTTGTCAGTGAATTTTTGGAGCTCTCTCATTATTCTCTCTCTCCCTCTCTCTCTCTCTCATACTCTTGGATACTTAGAATTTTCTTGGAGTACTCTTGGAGAGTGTGGATACTTGGTGATTTGGAGAAAGAATGCAGAAGAAGAGTAGGAAAGCTCAAGAAAACATCAGGATCATAAGCTACAATGAGATTTGATTGTAGGTACTCAGTTGCATGTATGTTTTCCTCACTATTTTTTGCATGCATGGTTTATTCATGTGGATTTTCCTAGCTTTGCCATTTCCTAGATAGCCATGGTGTTGTGGGTTTATTCCATTGATTGTTTTTGGTTGGTTCTCATGATTCCTCTAGCTTTTGGGTTGAGTTATTAGTTCCTAGAGCCTTGGGTGGAAAAATGCTCTGGAGCTCGACGGAAAACTGTTGGGTTGAGTTACTAGTCCTAGAGCCTTGATTTGACAAACGCTCTGGAGCCCAGGAACAACTAGGGTTGAATTACTAGTCATGGAGCCTTGGTTGGAACAAACACTATGGATCCCTAGAGCAGCTTTGATAGAGACCAATCCATGATGGTTGTGATGTCTGACCGTGAGGTGAAATCACTAGTTGAGGGTTTAGGTGGTTTTGCCTCTGGAAGCCCTAAATTGATTATGATTGATGTGTTTGATGAGATCCCACATTCATGCTTGGAACATGGAACAAGGGTGATTAGTTGAAGTGATAATTGGCTTAGCCAATCTATGGTCAGGTCGAACATGGAAGTCCCATCTCCGGTTGGTTTTTACATTTAGTAATGAAGAGCTCATTCCTCTGGTATTCAGTATAAAATGTACTAGTTTATGTATGGATTTTACTGTTGTTATGTCCATTGAATTTTTGTTCTTATTGTGTTGGTTATAAACATGTATTTGATTAGTTATGATGTATGAATCTATCCATGTTTTTACTGGTAAATTAATACACAATATATCTATGCTCAAATAGACTGTATTGTAGCTTATGATGTAGGGGAGCAATGCTTCTTAGTGAGTCTCAAATAAGTAAGGGACCCATATATTTAAATCTGATGTTTCAACCTGTAGATGCAATTTTGTGACATGTTTAACGAAATCCCTGTCATGGCTAGGAGGGGTCCAGATGAGTTCCTAATTATTTGATTGCTTATGTGCCTTTGTTTTAATGTTATTTATCATCTCCTAAGGTTTCATGAAGTTCTGGGAAGTTACCTGGGCTCTGGGGCTGAAAATGTGGCACAAATCCCGGAGTTGCAGGCATAAAACTGTGAATTTGGGGCCTTGGCTGCTACATTTCCTTGGCATGCCTATGGATATAAGCTCCTAGATGCTAAATTGCATTGGCATGCCTGCGGCTAATGCTCAAAATGGTCAAAACGTCAGTCTCCCTCAAGGATCAGGGGTCTAGAAGGTTGGGATACCTTTGGGGGATGTTGTTGATGTTCTGTAAGGTGTGTTTCTCATATTTCCATCGATTCCACTTCCTCAAGGTCATCTAGGAGGTTGAATATCGTATTATTATCCTCTAGTCACATGTTTACCTTGGTTGGATGATCACTTTGGTAAATTTTGGAAGAGGGTGTTACATTGATGACAACCTCCTATATGGTGAAGCAACAATCAGGGAATCTCTCCAAATTGATGACATCCTAGAGGAAATCTAGGAGGCATCATGTATGCTCCTCAATAAAGATAAATATAGTATTTATTTCTTTCATACCCCCACCCCGTTTAGAAAATATATCAACGCGATTCAATATGATATTGTAATGTACTAAAACAAAATATTGAATCCTTCTACAATTTGCAGAAACAAAACACGATCACACAATTACATAACAACTAAGGGAAAGAGACAATCAATCGCACAACACAAGATGTATTTCGGGAAAGAACACTTCTCAAAACCCCGCAATCTATATATTGTATAAAGTCATGATCATGAAACAATACCATTCTTTTCTCTCATTGAGAAACTCTTGCACTCTTCCAATTGTCGCACTTTGATCTAAGAAAAATCAGTCAAATACTTAACCATTACTTAGCCTCTGCTTGACCAACTTTTCACACACATTCTGTTATCACTCAAAAAATTCAAACATCATTTTGACAAGGTTACATAAGTTCATGGGTCAAAATAGGGTTGTAGGAGTCATTTTTAAGTTTGATCAAGGGAGATGTTAAATTTTTATGGTTTGAGTTTACCTCAAGGTCTAAACGCACTCATGTTTAAACTCCTTCATGTCACATCATTCATCATTTTCTGATTCATTTCATTTTCCAAATTTTTTGTATCAGAACTACCTAGTTAGCCAGGAAACAATAGTTTTGTAGCGCACTACACTGTAAAAAGTCATTTTTCGCTACAAAATTGTTGATAGTTTCATAGCGAAAACAATCAAATTAACACTAGAGGCGCTACGAAAGAGCAGTTTTCTGTCTGTCTTGTCAATCGAGTTGTTAGGTGTCAGAAAACATTGGGAAATGGTAAGTTAGATGTTTTTTGAGTCATGTAGTGATGAAATCAAGGTGCAAACCCACGTTTGCAATCATCATGGTCAGTTTAGGTATTGAATAAGTCATCATTGAGTCATGAGAAGACATTTAAACTTCAAATATTTTCCTAATTGAGTCATTCTCATCTCATTCCTCCATGCATAATATCTGAGCTCTCGAGAGTTATTGTATTGAGCCAAACTTGTGGCTGGTTTCTTCAAAGGTTTTCTTTGAATACTATCAAGCGAGCCTGCAAATTCATCAAGCAAGGCTGAATATCATCAAGTGAAGTTGAACATCATCAAGCAAGGATGAGCAATTCTTTGAGAAGCTATGGTAGATAAAAGAAAAATACACAAGGGTGGACAATGTTTGACATGTGAACCTGAAGAGATGAAAGCAATCACTGAAGATCCAACAGTAATGGAAGCCTTCAGAAATGCAGGTTTCCTACAGTTTTGTGAGAAATTGTGGGGCTGTCATATGCAGGTATCCAAGGAGTTTGCTTTGAATTTTAGTGGAATAGCCACTAAAGTGGGAATGCTAATTTTTTCCATCACACTAGAGGTTATTGCTGCTGCTACAAAAATTCCAAGAGGTCAAGAAAACTCGTTCAAAGGTTTCAAGTTTAACATGGAGCAGTGTAAGGAGTTCATGAAGCCTGAGCACACTGAGATTGATCTCAACAATGCTGTTCCAAGAAGCTGCATTAAAGATAACTATTCAAAATTGTTTTTCATCATCCAAAAGTACTTTACCTGTGAAGGTAGATATCACAAAGTCTACTCATACTATTTCCAATTACTTTTGCACTTTACTAGTAAAATTTCCCTGGAATTACCTTTCTATCTGCATAAAAGTCTATCAAAGATGGCTGATAAGGTCCAAGAAAAGTCTCAGGGGAGTGAGATATCATTATTTCATCATGGCTTAATGAAATTATTGGTTTTAAATTAACTTCAAAGGTTAGGCAGATATTGGTCCTCATTCTTGTTTGTCAGTGGCTTTGAATTAGATTCTCTAACTCCTTCAAAAACTATTAAAACTAAGAAATTTCTATCACCACTAGTAGCAGAACAGAGCCAACCTTTAGTTGCAAAACCAAATGAACCTGTAAGAGCAAAGCCAAAAAAGAAAACTATGAAGGAGCTAGAGCAAATGCAGAGCCTTGACACACCAAATGTCCCACCTGCAAAGCAAAAATTAAAGGTGGTCAAGCCTGCAAAACATAAAGAAACTGTTAGCAAACAAGGGACCAAAAGAATGACTAGAAGTTAAACAACCGTTTTGAAAGTGAAGACAGTGGCTGTAGAAGACAGAGCAGAAGCTAAGGGGAATCTATAGGATATTCTACATGCCATTGACATAGAGGAAAAACCTATTGTCCAAGTTGAATTCATAGAGGAAGGTGACCATAAGTTAAAGAAAGCCCATGAAAAGGCATGCTAGGAAATTGATGGAGAGAAACAAAGAAGTTCAAGTACCTACTAAGATAACTCAATCACCTTAAGAGATTATTGACCTCTCATCACCCACATCAAAAGATAAAGTCAGCAAATCAAAAAAGGGAAAGGAGAAGGTGACAGAAAAACCAGAGTTGCAGCTCCTTGAAGAGAAATTGAAATTGGAAAATCAAGTGATTGCTGACATGAAAAAAGAAGCTAGGAAACATAGTGTTGAGAAAATTAAATTTGAAAAGATGAAGGAAGTTTGGGAAGTACAGGTGGACACTGTTTCAAAAAACTTAGACAATACACAACAACTTGTCAAGTGGACAATTCCAGCAAGGTTAGAAGCCAAGCATGTCAGAAAGGTGAACACTCATCTAAAAGCCACTAACAGAAGACTTAAAGACTAGGTCTAGGATATACAAGAGAAAATTGAACTGATACATGAAGAATTGGAGAAAAAAGGGCTTAAAATGACAGCAATTGAAGAACCAATAGCCCAACCAATTGTAAATGAGGAAGAAATGCCTCAAGCAACCTAAAGTGAGTTGGTTTATGGTTAATGGAGGATGAAGACATGTTAGTTATAGGTTTTTGGCACTTAAAGCTTTCATTTTCCAAAATTATGCAAAAAAAAACATTTTCAGCACTTTTCAACAGTTTCATAGTGCCTCCAGGCTTGAAGGGCAGCAAAGTGCTACGAAACTACTGTAGCTACGTTTTTTACTTTTTAACCAGTTTTTGAGGGTATTAAGAGATGAAATTGGTATGAAGGATGTATTTGATGATGATGAACCTTATGCAGAAGGAAAGAGCTAAAATTTTTGAGGTTAAAAGCTTGTTTTGCAGTGCTATGAAAGTGCGCTACGAAACTGCCTTACTTTCGTAGCGCACTGTGTTTTAGCCTTTTTAGAAGGTTTTGGAGCAGTTTTTGGACAACTTGAGGTTATGAAAGAATTAAAGACCATGTCAAGCACTTTTTAAACAGTCAAGGACCACGAATTCAAGACTAGATGATGGCCAAAATATTCAAAGAAGAAGAAGGCCATTTACCTAAAAAACAGGGTTTTGTTTCCTAGTTTTGAGGAGGTCACTTAAGTGGTGAATCCCATCATCTAAATTTGACCATGTGACAACACACTTGTCAAAGATGTAATTTCTTTTAGTATATAAGGTTGTTAAAGATAATAATGAAGGGTTTGAGTCCTAGTTGAAATAGGACTTTCAAGTAGGATAGGTGTCTGCCTGTCATAAAGTTAATGTTTTATGGTTATGCAAGGTGTTAGTAGGAAAAAATTTGATGTATCTAGCTTAGAGGCAGATTATCTGATGATGTAAAAAATCTATTAAAGGCTATTAGGTCGAATATGTCAAGGGTTGGAGATTTTTGGCAAAATTTCAGCTTATTGTAAATTGTTCGTTTCTACAATACAGAGATCTGTTACTTGACCAACTTGAGATTTTGAAGGAGTTTTTAGTGCTTTCCTATTCTATCTGTACCTCTTATGTATCTTACTTGTAGTGGTTTTCATTTATATTACTCAGAATTCATCTATGAGATGCTATGACTTCCTCTATAAGTGAATTGACTGTGTATTTTCATGTTTCATGTGTGTGTGTCCTATTACTAAAAAATTTAATCTGACTCAACTTTCATGTTAAGTAAACTCAATGAATCACTGAAAGTTTTGACTCCATAAGCCCAATCTCTACATGTTGATGTTATTTTCAACCTGCATTCATCATAAACAGTTCATTTTATAAATAGAGTTAGCCATCTATATCTTATATTCATATCATTAACCCTTGAGAGAGCCCTCTCAGATTGAGGAGCCTAATCCTCAATCACAATATTGGTTTGAAATAGTTGCACAAGATTGTCTGATTAACAACCTATCAGGGAGAAATTTTGTGACAACATTTTGGTGTGTTTGCCGGGAGCCTGACGATTATACTTTCCTGAAATTTTGAAGATGAAGTTCTGAAGGTAGCAGGAGCTCAGAAGCTGATTGAGGCTGCATCTACCTTGGTGACTCCATTAAAAATTCATATGATCAAAGGTGGCTTCGAGAAGGATATACACGAGGAGTAATCCTGACCTAGATCCACCTACCATCGTGGAAAATCCAAACACCATCTCTAGAGGCAGTTAAGGCATTTCTGAAATATCAAGTACTCCATTACATACAAAATCCTTGTTCTTTGAAGTTTTAAGAAGTCTTGAAGATAAAAGATTTGATGATAAAATTCAGGAAGTTTTGTTTAGGTCTGAAAGTGAAAAAGAATTAATTGAAATTGTCTTAGACTTACATAGGAGAGTTATTGATACCTCAGCCTTAGTAACACAGAAAGATAAAAAAGAGTTTTGGGAAGCAGTCACTTCTGAGTTGTTGTTGGAAAGAAAGTCTTTAGATAGGTTGAAGGAGATTGACCCTTTTGAAATCTTGTTGAGAAGTAAAACTGGTTTTCCTCTTCCTGATTGGAGTTCAATTGTTACTGGACAACAAATATCAAACAACCTTCCTCCTAACAGTTCCTCTTCTTCCATTGTTGCTGTCCCTAAAACTACCACAGTCCCATTTACCATGGCCGGAAATGTACCTCCTCCACCTGCTGCACCTGCTAGGTATTCCCCTCTTTTTCTTCAAGTTGTTTTACATGACCTTCCTAGCAAATAATATGCTATAATCAAGACTTGGAGGAGTGATGAAGAGATTACAATAGAAGAACATGTGGACCAATTTAATGTTTTTATAGACAGGGAGGAGGTTGAGTATGAGGATGTCAAGTTGAGATTGTTTGCTCAGATTTTTACTAGTGAAGTTAGGAAGTGGTTCAAATCCCTTACTCCTGGAAGAATTCATAATTGGAATGAGTTTGAAGATACCTTTTTGGGGAATTGGGGAAATAGAACCAATCTTGTACAAGCCCTGACTGAGTACAATAGTTTGAGAAGAGTTGTTGATGAAACTGTCCAAAACTTTTCAAAAATATTTAACAAGGTTTATGACTCCATTCTGGCCCATTTAAAACCTACACAAGCCTTAGCTCAGATGAGATATGCTGAAGCTTTTGATTATGAATTTTCAATACTGCTGAGAGAAATAGAATCCCCTTCACTTGCTGAAATGAAGAATGATGTAGTGAAGGTGGAGGTTAATATGATAGTAGAAAAAAAGTAAAAAATGGGTAAGACTAAGTTAAAAGAAGAAGATAAGCCTTTTGCCTCTACCTCTGATGAAAAATTTGATTAAAAAATGAAGACAATGGAAAAGTTGATGGATAGATTGGCCCTTGGGAATACCTCTGCTCCTCCTGCACAACATGAGCCTCAGTTTTGAAACCCTCAATTCAGAAGACCTCAAAACCAGCAAAGGCCAAGGGAAAACAGAAATTAGCAGCTTGATCCTCTAGTGAGACCTCCTTTTCAGCGGAACTTAGTTGATGAAGAGGATGAACATGAAATTCCTGAAGAATGCATCCACTGTTTAGATTAAGATATGTCTGGAATTTTCTTGACTAAGGAGGAACATGATGAGTCAGATCAAAAGAGTCATGGAGGGGAACCATCTGATTATTTTAAAGGGTATCAACATGCAATTTCTGAGATGCATAAAAAATACAATCTTAGAAATAGGAATGTGCCAATCATTACAAACAAAACATAGCCTAAAAAGGATACTCCAAAAGCTGCTGAAGCCAAGAAAGATACTCCCAAGGCTGCTGAAGGTAAGAAACATACTCCACCTCCTCCTCTTATCAAAGAAGCTGAAAAATTTATTTTTGTTTTCAATTTGGAGAATGAAATTTCTAAGATCAACATACCAGTACCTTTTAGAGAGACTCTTAAGGTAAATGAATATAGAAGCAAGATTGCGAAAATGCTGAATTCACAACTGCTGATATCTTAAATATTCAAGAATATCATCCAACCATATACTTGGGCCTAAGATTAGAAGATGAAAAAAATGAGGAAATGCCTCCTTTTTATGTTAGTCTCAGCATTCATGATATGACATTACATAATGCTATGTTGGATTCAGGGGATTCTCACAATCTTATGCCTAAAGTAATAATGGAGAGGATGGGGTTAGAAATTACTATACCATATAAGGACTTGTTTTCTTTTGATTCAAAAAGAGTTCAGTGCATTGGTTTAATTAAATATGTTTTTGTTGGTCTTACACAAGTCCCTGCCAAGACAATGGTCATGGAAATTGTGGTAGCAGACATTCCACCAAATTTTGGCATGCTATTATCAAGGTCATGGCAGAAAAAATCAAAGGTACAATGCAGATGGACCTTACTTATGCCACTATTCCTATTTTTGGTGAGCAAAGGAGACTGTATAAAGAGACAAGAATGGCTTACATGGTGAGTAGTAAATATAAACCTCAAAACTTTCCAATTTATAGTCTTGATACTGAACTTGGATTTGGTATTCGTTTCAATGAGTTGACTGATGAAGCAGAAGATGAGAAGAAGGCAGAAAATCAGCAATCTGAAATTTAGCAAACAGAAAATCAACAAGCAGAAGATCAACAAGTTAGTGATGAGAAGGCGAAAGGTTGGTGGTTATTGCACTTTGATGGATCAGCAAGAAAAGAGGGGGTAGGAGCATGGATTTGGATCTCAAGTCCAAATGATGAAAGTATGTTCTTTTCCTACAAACTAAATTTTGATTGCACAAATAACATAGCTGAGTATGAATCCTTGTTTTTGGGCTTAGAAGTTTTGAAAAGAATGGGTGCTAAAAAAATTAGTCATTAAACAAGTCGAAGGTGTGTATAAAACAAAGGATGCAAGAATGAGGGCATACAGAAACTTAGTCATGGAAATTTTGGAAAATTTCCAAGAACATTCATTCATTTTCAAGACTAGAGACCAAAACTCCATTGCTAATTCCTTAGCTGTCTCTGCAAGTATTTTCATCATTCCCATACATTCCACTAAAAAATATGAGGTTGAGATTCTCCATAGACCAACTATCCCTGATAAAATTATCCATTGGCAAGTCTTTGAGGATGACCAACAAGTTAAGAACTTTATTGAGCTAAAAAATGAGTTTGAAAATATACAAGTAGATCAACAAAACATGCTTGTTGAATCTAAGGGAAGTTCCAAAGTGTTACAACTGAAGAATAACTCTATACCCAAAGGCCTCATACCCCTTGAGAAGTTTTTTTATCAGAATGATGTGTTCAAATCTCCTAGGATACAAGCTTATGATGAAGAGGTAGAGAGTTGTAACCTTGGTACAATAACTATGCCAAAAATGATTAAACTTTCAAAGTTTCTTTCATTTGATATGAAGCATAAATATATTGAGCTGATGAAAAGGTTCATAGATGTTTTTTCTTGGAGTTATGTTGATTTGAAGAAGTATGACCCTACTATAATTCAACATACTATTCCCATTAAAGAAAATGAAAAGCCTTTCAAGCAGAAATCGAGGAGGACTAATCCACTCCTCATGCCTTTGATTGAGAAGGAAATAAAAAATCTCTTTGATGCCAAAATCATTGCTCCAATTAGATTCTCAAAGTGGCTCGTAAATTTGTTTCCAGTCAGAAAAAAGAGTGGAGAAATCATAATATGCGTAGACTTCAGAAACTTGAACAAATCCTCACTGAAGGACAATTACTCTCTCCCAAAGATGGACCAAATTTTGCAGAACATTGTTGGTTCCCAAAGGATTTCTATGCTTGATGGTTTTTTAGGTTATATTCCAATTCTTGTGCATCCGGATGATCAGGAAAAAACATCCTTTACTACACCATGGGGCTCATTCGTGTATGCCAAGATGCCATTTGGTCTCATGAATGCAGGGGCTACTTTTCAGAGGGCAATGGATATTTCTTTTGCTGAAGAGAAGGAAAAGATGTTGGTTTTTCATCTTGATGACATAACAATCTTCTCAAGGAAGGAGGAAGATCACTTGAAGCACCTAGAAAGAATTCCGCTGAAGTGTAGAAGGTTTGGTATTTCTCCCAATCCCACTAAAATCATTTTTGCCTTAACTTCAGGTAAATTAATTGGACACATGATTTCTAAATATGTGATTAAGATTGATCCAAATAGGTTCAATGCAATTCAGAAAGTGGATTTTCCTAGGAGAAAAAAGGAGATTCAGTCTTTTCTTGGAAAGGTAAATTTTGTGAGAAGATTTATTCTTAATTTTGCTGAGATTGCAAAGGACATAACAAGGATGATGAAGAAAGGAGATGAGATTAAGTGGAAAATAGAAGCAAAGCACTCATTTAAGGAGATAAAAAAGGAACTCACCCAAGCACCAGTGTTGATCAACGCAAATTTCTCAAAAGAATTTCTGGTTTTTACTTTTGCATCAGAAAATAAAATTGCTGGAGTTTTGTTGCAGAAGGGACAATAAGACACTGAGCAGCCCATTTCATTTTTTAGTATGAAATTAGCTAAATATGATTTGAAGTACAATATATTAGAGAGGCAAGATTTTTCCTTGGTGAAGGCCATCAAATATTTCAGAATTTATATTTTGCATTCACATATTTTAGCTTTTGTTCCTAATGCTGTTGTGAAAGACATCCTAACTCATGCTGACCCGGATGGTAAGAGGGGGAAATGGATTTCTAACTTGCTGGAATATGATATAAAAATCAAGCCAACAAAATTGGTCAAAGGACAAGGTCTAGCAAAGCTGATGGCACAGTCAAACTTTGACTATCTTGACATGAATTTAATTGCAGAAATATCAGAAATTTCAGATGAGGAGGAAGAATTGATCCCTATTGAAGAAAAGTATATCATTTCAGAGTGGTATAAGGACATTAATTTTGTCCTACATCATCATATAGTACCTATTGATCTGACTAAGTCCAAGGCAAGATTTTTGAAGCTGAAATCCTTGAGGTATTGCATCATTGAAAAAAAATTATATTGGAAGGATCCTGGTGGTATTTTGTTGAATTGTTTGCTGGAAGAGGAGGCTGATAAAGTTATTAAGGAGTTCCACAAAGGAGATTTTGGAGGTCATCATTATTGGAAGGCTACAACAAAAAATATCCTTAGAGCAGGGTTTTATTGGCCTTAATTGTTTAAATATGTGTACAAAAATATTGTTGCCTTCCATGAATCCTAGATTTTTGATGGTAATAAGAAGCTTGTACCTTTGCCTTTAATGCTTACCTATGTTAAGGGTCCATTTCAGCAGTGGGGGCTAAATTTTATTGGAGAGATTCATCCATCATCACCAGGTCAGCATCGCTAGATTTTGACAGTAGCTGACTACTTTACCAAATGGATTGAAGCAATCCCAACTAGGCAAGCAAATGATTCTGTTATCATTTATTTTTTGGAGAATAATATCTTGTCTAGATTTGGTTGTCCCATGAAGATCATAACTGATAATGCACAAGAATTTAAGTCAAAGAAGTTAATTAATTTTTGTCATCAATATCATATTACTCTTGGGCATTCTACTGCATATTATCCATAAGGGAATGGTCTTGTTGAATCTTCTAACAAGAGCATTGTGAGGATTATAAAGAAGTTGTTGCAGGAAAATAAAAAGGCATGGCATTTGAAGCTGAAGTATGCCTTATGGGCTGATAGAATATGCACAAAGAAGTCAATTGAAACTTCACCATATGAGATGGTATATGAAGCTGAAGTCATATTTCCTACATCCTTAGGAATTCCTGTCATGAAGCTGCTTCAAGGGATGGAGGAGGAGCCAAATGCAATTCAGAGAAGAATTAATCAGCTGATAGCTTTGCAAGAGAAAAGGGAGGAAGTCTACAACAGTAACCAGTAATCTCAAAATAGAATCAAGAAGACATTTGATAAGAAGATCGAAGAAGAAAATTTTCAAATCCAAGATGTGGTTTTGAAATGGGAAGCCAGAATTGAAGAGAAGGGAAAACATGGTAAGTTTGAAAAAATATGGAAGGGTCCATTCAAAGTAGCTGCTTTCCATGGGAAAAATACTTATATTCTGCAGGATATGGATGGACAACCATGTGCCGGAGGGCCTGTCAATGGCAGGTGTTTAAAGCACTACTCTTCTTAAAATCTGTTGATCATTCATACCATTGCATATATTCCATTTTATGTGTTTTTCTACTAATAATGAAAAGCTGAATCATCAAGCTTAAGCCCAAGGTGAAGGCCATTAGAGTTTGAAGAGAAAGCTTGGCAATTTCAAAGTTTTATGTTTTTCCAAGAAGATGGATAGCAGCACTGGAACTACTGGTTCTTTGGTGTACCACAGGGGCACACCATCCCAAGTGGAGCCACTGTTATCACTCAAAAAATTCAAACATCATTTTGACAAGGTTACATAAGTTCATGGGTCAAAATAGGGTTTTGGGAGTCATTTTAAAGTTTGATCAAGGGAGATGTTAAATTTTTATGGTTTGAGTTTACTCTAAGGTCTAAACCCACTCATGTTTAAACTCCTTCATGTCACATCATTCATAATTTTCTGATTCATTTCATTTTCCAAAGTTTTTGTACTGAAACTACATAATTAGCCAAGAAACAATAGTTTCGTAGCGCATTGCACTGTAAAAAGTCACTTTTCGCTACAAAAATGTTGATAGTTTCATAGTGAAAACAATCAAATTAACCCTAGAGGCGCTACGAAAGTGCAATTTTCTGTCTATCTTGTCAGTCGAACTGTTAGGTGTTAGAAAATGTTGGGAAAGGGTAAGTTAGATTCTTTTTTAGTTATGTAGTAATGAAATCAAGGTACAAACCCACGTTTGCAGTCATCATGGTCAGTTTAGGTACTGAATAAGTCATCATTGAGTCATGAGAAGACATTTGAACTTCAAAAATTTTCCTAATTTAGTCATTCTCATTTCTCATTCCTCCATGCGTAATATCTGATCTCTCGAGAGTTATTGTATTGAGCCAAACTTGTGGGACGTTTCTTCAAAGGTTTTCTTTGAATATTATCAAGCGAGGTTGAACATCATAAAGTGAGGCTGAACATCATCAAGCGAGGATGATAAATTCTTTGAGAAGCTATGACAGAGAAAAGAAAAATACATAAGGGTGGACAGTGTTTGATATATGAACCTGAAGACATGAAAGCAATCACTAAAGATCTAGCAATAATGGAAGCCTTCAGAAATGCAGGTTGCCTACAGTTTTGTGAGAAATTGCAGGGTTGTCATATGCAGGTATCCATGGAGTTTGCTTTGAATTTCAGTGGAAGAACCACTAAAGTGGGAATGCTAAATTTGTCCATCACACCAAAGGTTATTGCTGCTGCTATAGAAATCACAAGAGGTCAAGAAACCCGGTTCAAAGGTTTCAAGTTTAACATGGAGCAGTGTAAGGAGTTCATGAAGTCTGAGCACACTGAGATGGATCTCAACAATGTTGTTCCAAGAAGCTGCATTAAAGGTAAATATTCAAAATTGCTGCTCATCATCCAAAAGTGCTTTACCTGTGAAGGTAGATATCACAAAGTCTACTCATACCATTTAAAATTACTTATGCACTTCACTGGTAATATTTCCCTTGGCTTACCTTTCTATCTGCATAGAATTCTGTCAAAGATGATAGATAAGGTCCAAGAAAAGTCTGAGGGGAGTGAGATATCATTATTTCATCATGGCTTAATGAAATTATTGGTTTAGATGAAATTCAAAGGTTAGGCAGAGATTGGTCCTCATTCTTGTTTGTTAATGGTTTTGAATTAGATGCTCTAACTCCTTTAAAAACTCTTAAAACTAAGAAAGTTCCATCACCACTAGCACCAGAATAGAGCCAACGTTTGGTTGCAAAACCAAATGAACCTACAAGAGAAAAGCCAAAAAAGAAAACTATGAAGGAGATAGAGAAAATGCAGAGTCTTAACACACCAAATGTCCCACCTGCAAAACAAAAATTAGAGGTGGTCAAGCTTGCAAAATAGAAACAAACTGTTAGCCAAAAAGGGACCAAAAGAATGACTAGAAGCCAAATAGTGGTTTTGAAAGAGAAGACAGTGGCTGTAGAGGACAGAGCAGAAGCTAAGGGGAATCTAAAGGATATTCTACATGCCATTGACATAGAGGAAACACCTATTGTCCAAGCTGAATTCATAGAGGAAGGTGGGCAGAAGTTAAAGAAGGCTAAATTTGCAAATAAATTAGAGTTTGAGGGAGAAGATGCGGGTTTCATTTTCCAAGCAATAAAGCCCATGACAAGGCATGCTAGGAAATTGATGGAGAGTAGCAAAGAATTTCAAGTACATACTGAGACAGCTCAATCACCTCAAGATATTATTGACCTCTCATCACCCACAACAAAAGATACAGTCAGCAAATCAAAAAAGGGAAAGGAGAAGGTGATAGAAAAAACAGAGTTGCAGCTCCTTAAAGAGAAATTGAAATTGGAAAATTAGGAGATTGCTGTCATGAACAAAGAAGCTAGGAAACACAGTGTTGAGAGAATTCAGTTTGAAAATACGAAGGCAGTTTGGGAAGAAAAGGTGGACACTGTTTCAAAAACCTTAGACAATACACCAAAACTTGTCAAGTGGACAATTCCAACAAGGTTAGAAGCCAAGCATGTCAGAAAGGTGAACACTCATTTGAAAGCCACTAACAGAAGACTTAAAGACTAGGTCATGGATCTATAGGAGCAACTTGAACTTATACATGAAGAATTAGAGAAAAAAGGGCTTAAAATGACAGTGATTGAAGAACCAATAGCCCAACCAATTTTAAATGAGGAAGAAATGCCTCAAGGAGCCTAAAGTGATTTGGTAGCGCCTCCAGGCTTGAAGGGCAGCAAAGCGCTACGAAAATACTGTAGTTGCGTTTTTTACTTTTTGACCAGTTTTGGAGGGTATTAAGAGATGAAATTGGTATGAAGGATGTATTTAATGACGATGAACCTTATGCAAAAGGAAAGAGCTAAAAATTTTGAGGTTAAAGAATTGTTTTGCAGTGCTACGAAACTGTCTTACTTTCGTAGCTCACTGTGTTTTAGCCTTTTTGGGAGGTTTTGAAGCAGTTTTTGGAAAACTAGAGGTTATGGAAGAATTAAAGACCATGTCAAGAAATTTTTAAACACTCAAAGACCACGAATTCAAGACTATATGACAGCCAAAATATTCAGAGAAGAAGAAGACCATTTACCTAAAAAACAGGGTTTTGTTTCCTTGTTTTAAGGAGGTCACTTAAGTGGTCACAGAGTGGTGAATCCCATCATCTAAATTCGACCATGTGACATCACACTTGTCAAAGATGTAATTTATTCTAGTAGATAAGGTTGTTAAAGATAATAATGAAGAGTTTCAGTCCTAGTTGAAATAGGACTGTCAAGTAGGATATGTGTCTGTCTGTCATAAAGTTAATGTTTTATGGTTATGCAAGGTGTCAGTAGGAAAAAATTCGATGTATCTAGCCTAGAGGCAGATTATATGATGATGTAACAACTCTATTAAAGGATATTGGGTCGAATTTGTCAAGGGTTGGAGATTTTTGGCAAAATTACAGCTTATTGTAAATTGACTGTTTCAAGAATATAGAGATATGTTACTTGACCAAATTGAGATTTTGAAGGATTTTTTAGTGCTTTCCTATTCTATATGTACCTCTTATGTATCTTACTTGTAGTGGTTTTTATTTATATTACTCAGAATTCATCTATGCGATTCTCTGACTTCCTTTATAAGTTAATTGATTGCGTATTTTCATGTTCAATGTGTGTGTGTCCTATTACTAAAAACTCTGATCTGCCTCAACTTCCATGTCAAGTAAACTCAATGAATCACTGAAATTTTTGACTCCATAAGCCACAATGTCTACATGTTGATGTTATTTTCAACCTACATTCATCATAACTAGTTCATTTCCTAAATAGAGTTAGCCATCTATATCTTATATTCATATCATTAACCCTTGAGAGAGCCCTCTCAGATTGAGGAGGTTAAGCCTCAATCACAAGATTGGTTTGAAATAGTTGCACAAGATTGTTTGATTAGCAGCCTATCAGGGATCAATTTTGTGACAACACATTCCTAGAGGAATTTTCACCCTATTAAATAGGAAATTCCTTGGAATTGATTACGCAATGCATCATAGGCATCCTCATGAATATATAACTGACTTGTACAATTTTATAATTATACAAATGATAGTTATCATACCTTTAAACTTAGTCTCAACTAGGCCTTCCTTAGAACTGACATGCAACAACTATTTATAGCGAATTATTACTTAAATGATTGACCGCTACCTGTGAATTATATCATATTTAATTCACTTGACCTCTCACTAACTCATCTCTGAGTTAGAACTAGTTAAACTTATTTTAACTCATTTTCTTGAGTTAACTAATTACAACTCACAAATAACTATATTTGAACCCCCTAAAATCATGGTATAACTCTACATGACTCCTCTCTGACCCTTAAATTGAATTTCCTAAGCCAAATCGGTCTTTCTGACTTATTTAACTAATAAAACTTGTCATGAGATGAAATTACAATTTCTCTTCCAATTTAACTAAGGGAAATTTAAATCAGAAGCCCCCTTGGGTGCAATTTCAACACTCCCTCTCAACAAGGAAGGGATTATCTAATATTCCTATCCAGTCTCTGTGGAATTCTAATTTTCTTCTTTCTAGTGCCTTCGTTAAGATGCCCGCATCCTGATCCTCCGTGGGAATGTACTCTAATGAAATAATCTTACTCTGCACACAATCTTTGAGTTAGTGATACTGATATCAATATGCTTGGACCTATCATGGAAAAATTTATTAACTGAGAGTTTGATGCAACTATGGTTATCACAATGTATCACTGTCGGATCCATATTTTGACCAAAAAAACCAACAATTATCTTCCTCATCCAGATGGCCTCACATGTTGCTTGACTAGCATCCATGTACTCTACCTCTGCTGAACTGAGTGAAACTAATATTTGTTTCCTATTTTACCAAGAAAGTGTTGTTCATCCTATGCTGAAGATGCCTCCTGATGTGCTCTATTCTGCACAAATACTGATGTATTGCATGCTTCTGCCCACAGATGCAACTGTAGGCCTTGATCTTGTAATATAGCTCGTGTTGCTCCCAAAATAGTTCTTTTTTTTCTTTCTAAAACTCCATTCTGTTGTTGGTTATGAGGTGCTATCAATTCTCTTCAAGTTCCTTGTGAGACATAAAAGTTACTCAATTAGTTAGAGATGTATTATCCACCATTGTCGCTCCTCATAGCCTTCAACTTATTCCCTGTATCTTTCTCGACAAGTGCCTTCAACTCACAAAACTTGGAGAACATCTGATATTTATTCTACATGAAGAAAATCCAACACTTTCTTGAAAAATCATCAACAAAAATCACATAATACCCGTGATTTTCTTTGGAAGCTGTTGAGAATGGTCCACACATGTATGAGTGAACTCTCTCAAGGATCATCTTGGCTCTGGATTCCTTATCATGAAAGCTGGCTTTGGTATACTTCCCTAATGTGCACCCTTTGCATGTATCTCTCTGCACAAGTGCACCCTTTGGAAATCCTGTAGAAATCTTTTACATGATCTTCAAAGCGTTGTGGTGGGGATGGCCCAACCTCTTGTGCCATAACTCACTGATGTATCGACTCTCCACCTTCACTGATTTCATCCTCAAGGAAGCACAATCTTATACATCCATTTTGTAAAGGTTCTTTACTCGAACCCCAATATTTTTCACCTATCCCATGGCTTTGTGACGAAGGAACGCCTTTCCTTCCCTTAAGATCACATCATAGCCATGATATTCCAACATAGCAACATAAACCAAATTATTATTTAAACCAGGAACAAATATGACATGTTTTAATGTGAGTGGATTACTTGAATCCCTTTGAAAGGTAATCGTACCTACACCAGTAGTGCTATACCTCCTGTTGTCACCCATCTCGATGTGCATTTGGAGATCCTTCTCCTCCAAGATACTGAAGAATTATTTGTTACCGGTCATATGGAATGAAGCTCCACTATACAAGTACCACACAGAACCCATCATCAATGACACCATGCATGCGATGAGAGTGAAATTAAACTCAAACTATGAAGTAAGTGCTTTACCTAGTCCTCCTCCTAAGGCCTTCTTATTGGTCTTCTTTTGTGGACAATTTATGGCATAGTGTCCATGCTCATGACAATTGAAACATTTTACCTTTGAAAAGTATCGATTCTTTACTGCCTTGTTGGAATTTTATTTGGAATGGGATACCTTCCCTTTCCCTTCCCTCGCCTTTCTAGCCAAGGCACAATTCTCCTCAGCATTAGTCTTTGATGAGAATCCATCTCTGGCGCTCCACCGAATCTCTTCTTGTACCAAGTCGGACCATAGTAGCTTCTGATATGGTAGTATCTCCCTCCCATTCACATAGTCCTGGTAGCTATGCCAACTCTTGAGACAGCCTAGAAGAGCTAGGCTCATCAAATCATCTGAAGCAACATTTATCCCAACACTTCCAATATCATCTTGACATTGAGTGAACTTCGTCAAGTATTTTTGGATCGTGTCACCCTTCTCCATTTTGATCTTCCCGAGCTTACCTTTTAGTGTAAGCTTCCTGTGGTTTCCAATATTCTAAAATAGATCTGTCAAGGCCTTCCACATAGCATATGGATTCACCTACCCATAGAGACTTGAGACAATATGATCTCAAACTCCCTCTAGCAATATCCTTCTCAACTTTGCTACATTATTCTTCCATGCATCAATTTGTTGAGCATTTGTTGCTATGGGATGAGGAATATCACTGTCAATGAAAGCCTTCAGTTCATTTTCCTTGAGAACTACCTCCATCATGTCCTTTCGTGCTATGTAATTTTAATTTCCCTCAAGAGCATATTCGAGGCTCCAGCCATTGAAAGACATCTTGATCTGCTATTGGGTCATGAAGAATAAATCTGTGAATTTGAACCTATTCAAAAAAAACTTTCTTCTTCTCTTAAATAGTGATTCCTAACGCTTTGATACCATGTAGAAAATATATCAACGAGATTCAATCTGATCTTGTAATGTACTAAAACAAAACACTGAATCCTTCTACAATTTTTGAAAATAAAACACAATCGCACAATCACATAACAATTAAGAGAAAGAGACAATAAATCACAGAACATAAGATGTATCTAGGGAAAGCACACTACTCAAAACCCCACTATCTGTATCTTGTATAAATTCAATATCATGAAAAAATACAATGCTTTTCTCTCACTGAGAAACTCATGCACTCTACCAACTATCTCAGTCTGATCTAGGAAAAATTAGTCAAATACTTAACCAATTCTCAGCCTCTGCTTAACCAGCCTTAATCATGCATTCTTGGAGGAATTTTCACCCTATTAAATAGGAATATTCTTGGAATTGATTGTGAAATGCATCATAGGCATCCTCATGACTCTATAACTGACCTGTACAATTTTCTAATTATACAATTGATAGTTATCATCCCTTAAACTTTAGTCTCAACTAGGGCTTCCTTAGAACTGGAATGCAACAACTATTTATAGCGAATATCAGTTAATTTATTGATCACTACTTGTGAATTAAATTAGATTGAATTAGTTGGACCTCTCACTAGCTCATCTCTCAGTTAGAACTAGTTAAACTGATTTTAACTTAATTTCTCGAGTTAACTAATTACAACTCACAAATAATTGTAACTAGGCCCCCTAAAATCATGGGATAACTCTACATGCATTCTCTCTATCCCTCAACTTGAATTTCCTAAGAAAATTTATTCTTTCTGACTTAGTTAACTAATACAAGTTGTCATGGGATGAAATCACAATTTCTCTTCCAATTTAATTAAGGGAAAATTAAATCAGAAGCCCCCTTGGGTGCCATTTATTGGTGTCATTTCAAAACCCCATTCAAAATTTTCTTTCCATGGCCTTGGGATTCTCCATAATAATTTTACCTCTGAAGTAATTGCGAGTTCCCCTCATCGCCAATCCCCTTTGCATTGCTCCCTGGAAGAATTTATATTCCAAAATTATTAAGAAACTGTCAAATTTGACTTTTCGATTTTTGAATCTGGAGGGACGAGCTACTCTATTAAAAGTAGTCTTGAAGACGATCCCATTGTACCAACTATCAGCTCTCCAAAACCCTAAAATTATCTATCGAGAGCTGACAATGATGTTCAGAATTTTTTTATGGAGTGGTGCATCCTTGGAAAGGAAATGGTCCCTTGTAGCTTAGGAAAATATTTGTCTCCCTAAAGCGCTAGAAGGACTTGGTCTCCGAGATCCAGAATATTTGAACACAAACCTTGGAGAAAATATTTGGTGGTGGTGGAGTCAAGGGGGTGCTAAATAGTGGAAATAAATATCGACACAAAAATAAGGGCAAGGTAAATCCCAGGGTGAGCTCCTGCGAAACCAATTCTCTCCCTCATGATTGAGGATATGGAAAATGGCCAACCATAACTATGACCTTATTGGCGATCACTTCTACTGAGAAGTAAAAAATGGCCAATCGATGCTCTTCTCAGAGGACTCTTGGCAGAAACTCCCTCACCTTGCTAGTGAGCTGGATTTGCAGGGTCTTAAAGCGCTCCTTCACGATCAAAGTCTAGTACATGTAGCCGACTATTGGGTGGAAGGACAAGAGGACCAAAATTGGAGATGCTGGAAAAAGGCACAGGATTGACACATGAATATCACTAGTGAAGTCTAGGAGACCCTCTCTCAACATTTACACCACCGTTAGCTTCACCACTCTCATATTTTAGACAAATTAAGGTGGGAATATTCAACCTTAAGGAAATTCTCCCTTCACGAATCCTACCTCATAAAAAGGAATGCCCTAGATAGTCCCAAAAGGAAGATATGGAACAAATTTTGGGGTGATAAATTATGGCCAAAATCAGCACACTTCCTCTAGCTAGTGGGGCAGAAAAAGATCCTCACATGGTATAAATTACTGAAAAAAGGATATGTGGGACCATCGAGATGCATAATGCAACAAATTTTGAATGCATGTATGATCGCAAGAGAAATATGGGGACAGTTCGCTAATATTTTTGGTGCCTTTGATAGCCACCCTGAGGATATCTGAGAGACCATTGAAGGATGACAAAATCACCATTCTCATAACCCCATCGCCAATAGATCCTAGTCTCTAACACTGGGTTTCTCTCTCTAGAATATATGGAAAGAACATAATAGAGGTATTTTCGAAAACAAGGCCCCTTCAAGCTCCTTAATTTAGATGCAGGTGAAAGAAAACATAAAGGAAACATTCCTATAAAAGAAATGGACGCATGATGATTGGAAGGTGGTTCCTCATGAATTAGGCATCCTCACCTCCCTTAAACTTTCTCAGGAGTTGATTTACCCTATGACATCCTCCAAAAGGGCACCTATGACAACATCTTTGTCGATATTTATCAGACCCCCTCAAAATTGTGTCCAAATCAATTTCTATGGTGCTTCTAAAGGGAATCTAGGTCAAGTAGGATATGTTGGGGTGCTCTGAGACTATCAGGGCCACCCAATTGGAGTCTTTTCTGGCTACTATGGCCACACCATTAATAATGTTGTTGAACGTACAACGCTGGAAAATGAACTTGCTCTAGCTCATAAGAAGAATCGGTTGAGGATCCAAATCGTGGGCGACTCAAAATTGATTATTTAAATGACCCAAAAGATAATTAATGGCTTAGGAATTTTGAAAATCGCCTGAAGTTTGCGTCTAGAGGCCCAAATCGAGAGGATAAAAAACATTTTGGCTCATTTTGAGTATGCCTCCACCGATCATGTTCTTCGTGTAGGAAACAAAGTTGCAGATTGGATTGAAAACTAGGGGTCAACTAGTACCCACAAAAAATTCACCACCTCTTGGGAGGACATCAATATCAAGGTTGATTTAGACGTAGGAAAATTCTAGGCCCTTCAAGCTCTCCTGGATGCAAATTTACATATCCCCGATGGGGGTGTACGTCAGGGAAGACAAATAGAAGTCGATACGCTGTTGTAGCCTATTCGGCCTCTAGGTGTGCTATCAAACCATGGTGATGAGACTAGAAGGTTATAATTTCCCACGAGGGGTATTACTACTCGCATACATTGGTAGTAAATAAAACCTCCACAAGGTGACATCCTTCAGTTGGTCATGGTGGAAGATGAATCTGGGTTGTAGAGTGAATAGGGGCATGCAACTCCTGTATGCCTCACCTAGGTCTCGGCCTTGGTGAGAGGAGGTGAGGTCGACATGGAAAATGAGGGACGGAGGGTGGTTGAGGCTAGGGGCTACCCATGGGATCCTGACACGCGAATGGTGGATGAATCGTTTCACTTTCCCACAGGGAACCTTCATTTGAGGAGTGAGCCATCGGTGTTTGAGATAGAGATAGCGCTAGAATATCAAGGTAATATCGCTCTGACTTGCCATACTTTTCTTTATGAGGGCCATGGAAACCAACGAGTTAGTAATTGGGATTGACCTAGTTTATAGGTTCATTGGGTGTATGCTCCATTTTTTATTTAGAGGGAAGGCTCCACCTTGGGTTTCACCTTGCCCCTGTGGAAGTTTGAGGGGGTGCCTGATTGCGCGGAGGAAGGCATGGGTGTGGGTTTCTAGCGGCCTCGAGACATAGGTCCCTCTCACTTCATCTCTAGGGTGTGGGGGGAGAAGTATAGACACTAAGGGCAGTGGAATTACATCCAAGGTTCTCCTTGTAGTGTAGTGGAGTGTGGTTTTTTTATTCAGTGGTGTAGTTCATTGGGGAGGAATTTTTTCAGGCTCTGATATTGGTTTCCCTAAATTCTTGTTCAATTCTCCATTCCGCATCATAGAGGATGTCCCCCTTGGGGGGTGGAAATCAACGCCAAGTCGCGTACCCTGATCCTGGAAATAAACTATCCTCAGATTCTTCCCACATCTGAGAAACTAAGGAGGTTGCTGCTCTTTTCCTAGCCCGCTCCCCAGGCCATGTGGTAGCTTTGACCACTTTGGAATCCATTGTGACATAATTGATGAACGTCAAGGTGAACATGGACATTCTCCGAGAATATCGATATGATGATTGTAACGAGTTGGTTGTAGAAAATCCATATAAATTCCACTGATATTGTAATATGCTAAAAAAAAATACTTGAATCTATTCTACAAATTGAGGAAACGAATTATGATTTCACAATCACATGAAAAAGAAAGAGAAATAATTTCAATCGCACAACACAAATATTTATCTCAGGAACACCTCAGCTAAAAACCCTACTATCTGTATATTGCACAAGTAAACGCATATGAAACAACACAATGCTTCTCTCAGGATTGAGAGCTCTTTTCACAATATATGTCTATCTCACTACCAATGTAATATTCTGAATTTGGAATAGCTCAGCAAGCATGCACTAAAAACGCATTCCCAACAACTTATGCTATAAAATAACAAAATTAACTCTTGGATCCTGAAGATCAGCCAATATAAAACCTAAATCCAAGAATAGAGATGAAACAAATCAAAATAGGTAGGTTAAACAGATCTCCCACACCTAGGATTGCCAAAAAGAGCTAAAACCCCAAACACTGCAACACAAGAAATACTGCATAAAAGTGACTGCACAATATAAGGGAGGGTTTATACATATAAATGGTAGAGACAAATAGATCTGTAATAAATATATCTGGAATTATATTAGACAATATGATCAGAAGAATGAGATCTAGTCTCCTTTATACAAAATACATGAGAACCCGGTAAGCGTTTCTTGTCAAACACTCTGAATAAAAATGGTGATTTTCAGAAAATTACTGAATAATCACTGCAAATAAAGCACATGAGTGTACAAGGCTATAAAAATGAATAGCTAATGCAGATTTTAACAAGGTTCTTCCCCCATGGAAGAATCCATCCTCCAATCACAGGAAAACTCCCCGAAAGAGCCACAAGAGTCATTGCTAAAACTGCCTTGCAGAAATAACACAATTCCTGAGTGGAATAACGCTGTAAGTGATAGTACTATGTTGGCCTACTGCCAAAGATCTGATATCAGCCCATGAATGCTCCAAACTGATTCTCCAATGGAAGGAAACCTCCCTCTTGTGCAAAACCAATCCAGAAAATGGGTTTCTCAACCCTCCCCAGCAACACCCTGCAACATAGCTCAAACTCCTGCAGAAACTGAGTTGAACATATAGACTGAAGCTTGGCACCAATGCCAGATATGAGGAATAATGGATCAGATCTCTCCCAAAATTTTCTCAAAGGGAAGAGAAGGAATTCCTGAACAGGAATCCCTTAGTGTTGAGAAGCACTGACTTAGCTAAGCAGCTAGGAGAGCAAAGTCTAAGCAGACATGAAAATGTAATGTATAAGCTAACCTCCAAATGGCTTCCATCCTCTTCCTTAAAAACTAAGTGAGCCTTCTCACCTTGTTCCCACTCAATAGGGTTTCCACCATGACACAAACAATCTCCCTCCAAAACTGTGTTGTGCCATCATTAGAACCACTCCTCTAAACCGTGCTGTTTGATTTGGTCAAGGTTGACCACTTCAATTTTCTTCAGCCCTTTTCACACCTAAGGGTATTCAATCCAGCTCACATATAGCTATATAGGCTGAACCACATTCACATTTAGCTCTTTTATTTGCTGATCCACTCCTCCTGCATTCATGTTGTTGACTTGGTCAAACTTGGCCTTGTCCACATGCAAAATATCCCTGTTCACACATGACAGTGTAACATCCAGCTGGAATTGTGATCCCCTTACACAACATGAGGGATTTATCCTTATTTATGTAATGCATGGGTCTCCTCACCCTTTTATTCATCTCCTAAGTGACAATAGCAAAATTTAATAATCCAATTTGCTGCATGCAAATTTTGGAATATTACAGTCCTCCCCTCCCAAATGTTTCTTGTCCTCAAGCAACTGCAAGGATAGGACTGAAAATCATCCTCTTCTCCCCTGTAGCAACCTCATAAGATAAAATACTCCAAGGATCAAGGTGCTGCATCATCAATATATCTCCAAGTTGCCCCTTCCGAGTAAACAAGCTAGCTTTTGGTGAACACCCCAAATAACTATCATTATGTGGCAATAAGATATCAATGGAGGCAACAATGGGTGGTCTAAAGGCCTTCTTGAGGCATGTGATCTGATATACATCGGGATCTACCATTCCCATGTGAATCTCCCATTCCCAAGCTATCATCCATACAAAATGAGTTGCCTCCCAACATGGCAACTCCTGAAAATCCTCCTCCACCTTGAGCTCCTACAACGAAGGTGGGCTGAAATCCTAAACATGGTAGACAAAGTGGCCTACCACACGCTTTCCTCCCCTCCACTTAAGATAAGTACAGAGAATCTGCTAACCTTGGGCTGCAATAATGTTGCTCTCAAATGGCAAGAAGGAAACTAGATCTCCAAAGATCCCTTTCCCAGCGTTGTGAATAAAGTTGGCCCAAACCGTCTCATACATGATGGATAAGAAATCACCACTATATGGCATCCCATCCATCTCATGGCCCTCCTCATAAAGAAACAAATATTTATCTGTAGTGGCCATGTCTCTTCCCATGCTCCCCTTAGAACATGTAATGCAGAAAGTGTGGGGATGCTCCTCCCCCAAGGACACATCCACCCAATGTGTTCCTCCCCCAATCATGCTCCCCATAAATACAAGAACAACATCAGAAAATGGGCTCATGATAAGCATCGAAATGAAATAAATATTGAAGGTTTCATGTGGTGCTGGAAGGTACCAACAGTCTCCCAAGTGGTCATAGCGCAGTCTTCCCCACTACAGCTTCATAAAATAGCCTGGCAAGTTGTTTCTTGACAAATGGCTTGTTATGTAAGTCATCACATCCACTAGCAAATAGTAGATGGCTGAATGTATTAACTGAGCATACAAGGAGTAATTAAACACTTGCCCCAGGTCATATAGTAGATGGTTGTCTCCATCACAATAGCTGGCAAAAAATGGTCCATGCAGCCTAAAGAAAAACTTGCCCCTTTGTAGAGCAATGCGTTGCAAGGAAATGGTAAGAGCATGCATATATTGTGTTGAACAATCAATAAATGCAAAAATAGATTTCTTACCATGTAATGAAAGTAAGATGATGACAGGATCCATAAATGAGCCCTCCATAGTGGTATGACATATTCCTATGAAGATGAATAAACCATATGTTGCATGAAGATCCCCCTCCTCATGCTTGGAAGTCCAAGTCAAGAAGAAAATACTACAGCAGTAGATGAATCCATCCACTACTCTATCAGTTTCACCTCCTCCATGTCCACCAAGTGCATCAAATGTGAAGTGATCCTAGGAACACTCCATCAAAAAGCTCTTGCTCCAAAGTGACAGTGCTATTTGCCTATGCAAATAGGCTCCTTCCATATCATAAATCCATTCTCTGACATGTGCAATGTCAAAGACTCCTCTCATAATGTTTCCATCTCCTCCTATTGAAACATCATGCAAAATGTGAGAGCAAATCTGCCCTTGCTCTCTCTCAATCCTCCAAAGCAACAAAAGTCTTTGATGCCTTCTCATACCTCCATCATACAACCCATGTGGTGAAAACATAATGACCATATCATCATAATGCATCCACACTCCTTTCTGCTCCATGATGCAAGTACCCTGCCAAGTCCCTTCCATCCACATACCCTTGGAAGAAGGATATGTCCCATGATGCCAAAATCCTTCAAGAGCAACCAACGCAGCCAAGCCTCCTGCTGCATGGTGTCATATATTTTCAAGTAGCCTACCAGCTCCTTGCTCTCCATCAACTCCCATTCATCCTGGTGTGAGTGCCTCCCATCATAATCAACCTTGGTACCCTTCCAAAGGAGACTACTCTCCTCCCAAATCAGATTTTTCTCCTTGCATTCCATGGGATGCTGAAATGCAACTTCTTGGAGATCTCCTAGGAAAGATATCATACCAATGATCATCTTGAACCCATAAGGATCCAAGTGGGCTAAAGGAAAATCCTCCTCACTGCTACCTCTTGACAACGCTGTGACTCTCCTCCATGGTGTTTTGGCTGTCTCATGTCTCAACTCCAGGATGAACATATGGTTTTGCATAAATTTGTTTGGGGAAAACTTCACCCAATCCTCCAATAATTTACACCCCACCCTCACATGTGGTGTGCAGCCCCTCAGTGGCCCATTAGGATGGTGTTTCATCCCTTCCTTGATCAAGTCAAGGTTGCACAGCGCAGTGCAATCATGTGGCCCCAAATGAGCAGTATGCAATGGTATACAATCCTCCATATGATTTGCTGAAACAATAGGAGATGAAAATTTTGGCATACCTTGATGAAATTTGGGAGTATCTTGTATGGCTGTAAGGGCTTCTCCCTCCAATAGTTTGTCTCCTCCAACTATAGGTGTTGAGGACTACTCCCCCATAGTTGTGACAATGCTGGTACAAGTCTCCTCCACTAGTGGTGAGGGTTTCTTCTCCTCTGATTTTCCTTCACCAAATTTTCCAATCAACCTTTGAGTAAATTTAGCAAAATTGACTACTCCTGTATGGCTAAAATGGCTGACCCACCAAATCTGTGCTTCACCCTCTAGCTGCAGCGCTGCAATATCTACAGCCTCCTCCTTTGCCACCGGATGTAGTAGGAAGAATGCATCAAGTCTCCTTGCCCAAACCCTTGTTGTAGATGACCCATCATGAGTAGACAATAAAAACCTACTGCCCTTGATGCTCCCACAAGGTCTTCTTTCTTCCTCCAAATGAATGAACTGAGGAAAAGCTCGAGTCTCCTTGAAGGCTCTAGGTTGGGATTTGTACCCAACAAGGTATTCACTTAGCACCATGTGATCCAAGTGTCCTCCATCTTTAGGAAAATTATCCTTCCTTTAAAAAGGAAAGGATATGTCCCAATGCTTTGGAGCTCTCTGCAACACTGGTCCTTTCTCCTAATCATAGGAAATTCATGGCTCTTCCTGCTCTCGACTCTCTCTAGTAGTTCCACTACTCCTGTTCTCTTCTTCTTGTTCAACCTGCTTTGAGAGGTTCTTACTGGGTCTGAAAAGTGATGAGAGTAAACTCATCCTCTTCATCATGCTAGCCTTGCTCTTTCCTTTATATCACTTTGGCTTGAAGTCCACAGGCTGAGCCAAAGATCTTGCTCTGATGCCACTGTAATATTCCGAATTTGGAACAGCTCAACAATCATGCACTAAAAATGCATTCCCAGCAAATTATGCTATAAAATAACAAAAGTAACTCTTGGATCCTAAATATCAGCCAATATAAAACCTAAATCCAAGAATAGAGATGAAACAAATCAAACTAGGTGGGTTAAACAGATCTCCCACACCTAGGATTGCCAAAAAGAGCTAAAACCCCAAACACTGCAACACAAGAAATACTGCATAAAAGTGACTACGCAGTCTAAGAGAGGGTTTATACATATAAATGGTAGATAAAAATAGATCTGGAATTATATTAGACAATATTCTCAGAAGAATGAGATCTAGTCTCCTTTATACAAAATACAAGAGAACCCAGTAAGGGTTTCTTGTCAAACACTCTAAATACAAATGGTGATTTTAAGAAAATTACTGAATAATCACTAAAAATAAAGAAAGTGAGTGTACAAGGCTGTAAAAATGAAGATCTAATGCATATATAAACAATTTTCTTCCCCCATGGAAGAATCCATCCTCCAATCACAGGAAAACTCCTTGAAAGAGCCACAAGAGTCACTGCTAAAACTGCCTTGCAAAAATAACGAAATTCCTAAGTGGAATAATGCTGTAAGTGATGGTAATATCTTGTCCTACTTCCAAAGATCTGATATCAGCCCAAGAATTCTCCAAAATAATTCTCCAATGGAAGGAAACCTCCCTCCTGTGCAAAACCAATCCAGAAAATGGGTTTCTCAACCCTCCCCAGCAACACCCTGCAACTTAGCTCAACCTCCTGCAGAAAATGCACTGAACCTATAGAATGAAGCTTGGAATCAATGCCGGATATGAGGAATGATGGATCAGATCTCTCCCAAGAGTTACTCAAAGGGAAGATAAGGAATTCCTGAACAAGAATCCCTTAGTGCTGAGCAACACCGACAATCTTAGCTAAGTAGCTAGGAGAGCAAAGTCTAAGCAGACATGAAAATGTAATGTATAATATAACCTCCAAATGGCTGCCATCCTCTTCCTTATAAACTAAGTGAGCCTTCTCACCTTGGGTCCCACTCAATAGGGTTTCCACCATCACACAAACAATCTCCCTCCAAAATTGCGTTGTGCCTTCATTAGAGCCACTCCTCTAAACTGCGTTGTTTGATTTGGTCAAGGTTGACCACTTCAATTTGCTTCAGCCCTTTTCACACCTAAGGGTATTTAATCCAGCTCACATATAGATATCTAGGCTGAACCACATTCACATTGAGCTCTTATATCTGCTAATCCACTCCTCCCGCATTCATGTTGTTGACTTGGTCAAACCTGGCCTTGTCCACATGCAAAATATCCCTGTTCACACATGACAGTGTAAAATCCAGCTGGAATTGTGATCCTCTTACACAACATGAGGGATTTAATCCTTATTTCTGTAATGCATGGGTCTCCTCACCCTTTTATTCATCTCCTTAGTGACAATAGCAAAATTTAATATTCCAATTTGCTGCATGCAAATTTTGGAATATTACAACCAACCTGTGCAAACTACCTATCTGTCTGTGTACTGTAGGCATCAATCAATAATAAGTGTTGAAAACACTAATTCCCACTCTACCATGGAGATTATTAGTGTGTAAATAGGCCTTGTTACAATACCATGGGAACTTACCAATACCAAATATCTAGCACACCTTTCTCTCACAAGCTCCACACACAAACTTGTGCTTCCTATTGCTTGGTCTCACCCAAACAATGAATAAAATTGTGCCTTCATTCCTCATTTTAAAGGAAATTTGAATGGTTAAAATTAGTGAGTTCTCTAATTAAGGAATGATTTATTTTAGGAATTCTTCTGACTGCATTCACCACTTGTACAATTTGGATGATTATACAACTAGTAATACACATCCATTTAACTCCAATCTCAACTATGTCTTTCTCACGACTGACATGCATGAGATATTTATGAGTGAATTATCAGTTATCTGATTGATGACTGCATGTGAATTAAATTATATTTAATTCATTGGACCTGTCACTAGTTCCTCCATTGATTAGAAATGGTTAAAATGATTTTAACTCAAATAATTAAGTTAATTAATTACAACTCAAAATACACTGCAACTCTGCCCCCTAAAACTTAAGGAACACTCTACATGCTTCTATTTTGATCCTCAACTCGAATTGACTGAGCTAACTAAGTCTTCCTAAATTATTTAACTCATACAAGTTGTCATGTGATGTGGAAATACAATTTCCTTCTAATTTAATTTAGGGGAAATTTGATTAGAAACCTCTTATTGTTTCCATTTTCAATTTTGGTAGCATACATCAATGACATCCAGTTCATCCAGATTGGAATATTGGAATAATTGGACAACTTGCGATGCCAACACTGATGTGCCAATGACCACGTTCGTAGCATGGAAGCTAGGGAGGAGAATATTGACTTTCGCATGCATGAACATGTGGGATACTTTTCAACTCCCCCTGTAATCACCCCCAACCCGCTCCTTAATATGTTTCTCTCTATTTTGCTTCACTTTTTGTTTAATATATGTATGCAAAGGCTACTAGGCCTATCTAAAATAATGCGTGCTATCAGTTTCCTCTAGGCCTCGATATCAACAAGTTTGGTCGGAATGAGAGAAAGGGACCTATTGAGATGATTTTTTTACTCAACACTTTTTTGATAATATAAGGAAAGAACTTTGAACGACAACAAAAAAATAAAATGGATCTTTTTATCTCACTACACTTTTTGTTTCTATTTCACCATTTGTGTTAATATTTTTTTTGGTTTTTGGATGACATATCTTTTTGTTATCTAAGAAAGTATGATTATTTTATTGAGACGTATGTTCGAACTGCATTTTCTTGTGAATCCATTTCCAAGCATCTTTTTAGAATTGAAAATGAGTGTATTATATTATATAATAGCTAGAGGTTTTCAAATAGTGGTTCATAGATACAAAACGCTAATGAGTTTCCAAAAAGTATATTTTTTGTATTCCATTTTTTCGTAGACTAATATATGCCATAGGAGTTCTCCCAACTCAAATATATGATTATGAAGGAGACAAGTCCAATTTTTTTTCCTAGAAAGTTGAGATCTTTTCAAGTCTTCTATGACTAAAATCTCTCGCCTGAATACTTTTTTTTTTTCAATTATCTAAATTATTTTGAATTTCCCCCTATATATGAGATAGTATTTTTTGCATGATTTTTGTATTTCTATAAATTTTGTGTTTTTGCTGTACTTTGAGGTCCTGTTGTACGGTACAACAACCCACCATTTTTAACTTGTTCACATCAAATAATGGGGACCCTTTTTATAAAAATTTTAGCTAAACACCTTTTATGATTTTATTAAGTCAATTATCTTACGATTTTGTTAATTTTTTATTTTCTTTAGATTCTTGTTTTGATTGCTTGGTTGAAATCGATTTTTTATAAGCTTCCTATTGACGCTTGTTTCGTCTCATTTGGTCAACCGGTTTGTAAATAGCACTCCTTTGAAGTCTAATCAATTATGTCAGCTGGGTTTAAAAATTGCGGATTTTAATAATGCATTTAGTTTAAATATTAACCCCTAGATTAATTATTACTAACAATTTTTATTTTTACTTATACAGCCAAATCATAAAGCATCGGGATTTCAGACATTTATTCCAATTTTCCAATTTTCAAATAAATTTCTAATCTCGAAAAAATCCAAAATGTCAAAATGGTTGTTTTAGGTAAATCATCATTTTAGATAAATTCGTAGTCTAATTTAACATCTCTAAAATAAGATCAAAAAAACAAAAAAATAATTTTTAACATAAAATTTTGAATTAAATAAATTAATTATTATATTAAATATAATTAATTTAATTAAATTAAAATTTTATATTAAAAACAAATATATAAAAAAACAAAAAATTAAATTAAATTTTTGAATAAAACACATCGCATCGGAAATATTCATGTGAACATCCTTTTAAAAAACCCCGATGCAATGATTTTTCCCGATGCGATTGAGGCTCATTAGTTTCATCCGATGCGATTGAGCTCATTACCTCCGATCCGATTAAGCTTGTCAGCCCCGATGCGATTGAGCTCATTACTTCCGATTCGATTGAGTCACATTGAACTTATGCGATGCGATGAGGTCAATGTTCAAATCTTCCGATGCGATTAAGTCAATGTTCAAATCTTCCGATCCGATTGAGTCAAGAGGAGCAACTGAATTTCCATATTTATATCAGATTTGACTTATCAACTTTGGAAGCTCATAAATTGAGTTTTACTTGGACAAATGAGGCCCAAGACGGCTCATTGGAAAGAGAAAATCAAGGAGAACATTTCTGAGGAGGTTTCGATAACAGATTTGATCATTTATTGGGTCAAAAATCAGGCAGAAAATCAAGCTCCGAATTTCTAAAAATAAAATCAATTTTCTGAGTTTTGTTTTCTTCATTTTCATTTGTCCAGCCTCTTCTAATTGCAGATTCATGCATCAATAATATCCTTGTTTAATTAAAATCATTATGAGTATCAATAAGAAGCTCAAATTTCATTTTTATTTATTTAAATAGAATTTGATTGGATTTGTTTTAATGATAGAAATAATATTTGGATTTTATTTTTGCTTCTTAAATGATTTTTTAATTTCTTTTTGCAGGAAAAACAGTAGAAGATATATTGAGGAAAAAGATTTCAATCAATGAGAAGACTCCAACAATTAAATATTGGAATTTTTGAACAATTAAAGTTGGATTGGGCAGATTTTTCTTCAAACAAACTCTCTTCTAAAAATAGTTTTGGGAGGAATTATAAATTGCAGATTGCAAAATGTAAAAGAGAGAGCTCTCCTCTGCAATTCCAGACTTCTAGAAGCATTTCTGTAATAGGAATTTAGAATTGTAGATGGGGAGGAGAGAAAGTTTTAGATCTGAACATTATTGAGGGTTTATGCTTTATGTCTTTTATTATGCATGATGGGCAGAGTTTGCATTTCTGCAGCTCTAGTCTTGAAAGCAGAAATTCAAGTAATGTAAAGTCCTGTTAGAGACCGGGATCAGAGAAGCAGATTCAATTAACTGGTATTTTTGGCATTTCTGTATCAAATACCAGTTTCATTTTTATGTTAATAAAATTGTTGTTTCATTTTATTCATGTTTTGGCATTTTTGTTGATATGGATAATTTGTCTTAAATTGTTAAGTATCTCTGCTCTTATGAATTAAACTCTGATTTCTGAGTAACCATTACTCAGAAATCTGTCTTATAACATTGATTTATTAAATAGTAATGTGTTGTGAATTTCTTCCACATGTTATTGTTTAATTATTAGTTTGACTGATATGATAATTGATATCAATTTTTGTGAATTTCTTTCGGAATGTTGTTGATTTATTATTTCAGTCAAATGGTCTCAATAGAATGTGTTTTGGTACTCACAAATGTGAGCTAATTGAATTTCTTCGTTAGCTTAACATTAATTTAAAACCAGACATATTTTAATTCTCATTATTTAATCATCTTGCTCTTAGTTGGGTTATATTTTCATCTACCTAATTGAGATAGGATTTAGATTAGTTTCTTTTGCTTACATTATAGAATAAGCTTGCATTTAGAGTAAATTCTACATTCTTTTAAGTCCTCTCCTTAAAGAGGCAAAATTTTAGTTGTGGCTTGGCTGAACCCAAATCAGCTTAAGTGTCATTCTCTTGCCTGATCAGCAAGAAGAAGTGATCTGATATCCCTGTCTATTGGTAGTTAAAGATACATTATAAACCAATAGCAAATAGGGAGAAGGTAACTGGACCTAGTTAAACCAGTTGGAACCACCACACCAAACGGAAAAGGAGCTGCTTTAAGGTCCGGACCGGGTGGTTATCCCCCAATGTTGTTGCAGCGATTTTCGAGGCTTCAACATTTTTGGCGCTAGAAGGAGGGCCTGAGATTTGTTTTACTTTGGAGTCTTTGAATTCTAACATTTCATTTTTATTACAATGGCTCATTTAAAACTTCCAATTTGGAGTTGTATACATGGACGTGCATCTTCCAATACTCCACCCGAAGTGGTAAGACTCTTGTCTCAGGTAAAGTTTGATGGTAAGAAAAATTCTTCTGCTTTTAATCATGTCTTTCAATTTATTCAAAATGTTTCAAATTATGATTTTCAAGGGATTGATGAAGGCATTTTATGCAGAATTTTTACTCTCACATTTGCGGCAAAAGCCAGAAGCTGGTGTAGAACTCTTCCAGTTGCTTCAATCCACAGCTGGGATCAATTTGTTACAATTTTCATTTGTAAATTTGACGTCTATGATTATGAACAGGTATGTGAAGAAATTGAATATTTACGAAGGTTTGAAAATGAGTCTGTTAATGATTTTAATATTCGATTTCATTTAAATTGCTTAAGATTTAAAGACGAAGATAAAACTACGGAAGAAGAATCATTAGATTGGTTTGAATATATTTGTTCTCTTCCACCCATTCCCAATCCATATGAAATTAATTCAAGCTTTTTTCCATTCCATTACAATATAAATAAGAATCCCAATTTAGATGTGCAAATAAATTGTGATGAAGTGGTTTCACAAAGCTTGGAAAATATTTCTAATCAAATGCAAGAAGACAACAACAGCAATTTTGGAGAAAAAACTGCTTTGGAATCTGAAAATTACTCTGCGGTCAATTCAGAAAATCAGATCGCAAATCAACAAGTACAAGCAGCAATCGAAGTAAATAATAAAATACAAACTGCTGTACAAATTTCTGAATTCCTCCATGATGAGCAAATGCCGAAATCACAGCAACAAAGCAGCCTTCTTCAAGAAAGCATGAGCATACAAAGGAATGATTTAGAATCTGAGATTTACAATGAGCATAATGCACAAGAGTTCTCAAACAGAGACAATTTTAAATGCATTGTTTCAAGTTCACATTTTCCCCTTTATCCTGATATTTTTAATAATGGTAATTTTTCCCCTCTTGATATTAATGATATTTCAGAAAATACAGAGGCTGATCTAAATGAATTACTATTAAGTTTTTATCAAGATAGAGAAACAATTAACGATCATTCTTTTGCCATTAATGAACATGAAATTCTTGTTCCTCCTTGTTTGGATATATTGGATGAGATTGAAGGGAATTCTAGAGAATCTTGTGAGGTCATTTATGATGATTACTCTGATATTGAGGATGTTGATTTCAATTTTTCTCAAAAGAATCCTCATGATAAAATTCAAATAACATCTGAGAATGAAGAACGCTTCAATTTAGAAATTATCCCAACCAATCATCATTTTAAAGTAGTAAATTATCTTCATGATTTCACCATTCAGGAAAACATTCCAATTTATGATTCATATCATGATAAAACTCTCATTCCTGCTCATAATCATAATTCTCTTTCTAATTCACAAGTTGGAATTGGCAATTATTCAAGTTCTATTATTCTCGCCAATCCTTGTGAAAAAGAAATTATTTCAAAACAATCCCAATTGTGCTGTAGCATTAGTTGTATCAATAAGGATTTCATTTTATTTTTTCTTTGAAATTTAGATTTGTTTTCTGATTTTATTTTTCAAAATTTTGACACTCTACGCTGGCATATTGAGCGCTTTAATAGTGAACACTCAATTGATGCATTTCCATATTGGGAAATTGAAGTTTCATATTATAATCATGAGCATCAAAAGCTATTTCAATTTCAATTTCAACCAATGCTAATGTTTTATCAAAAGCTTCTATCTTTTCAAAGACAATATCAACAAGAGAATGTATTTTTAGAAATCTGCCAGCAATCTAATCCAATTAATAATTTTCCATCTTATTTGACAGATTTCCATCCATTTTTCATTAATTCATTTGAAAATTGTTTGGAAAGTTTTCCTTCATGGACGATTGTTAATAGTTTAACACTTACACATAACACTAACAGTTTCTTCCAAGCCTTTGAATTTAAAAGTTCATATCCACAATCTGGCCTGTCATCTCTTCTTTTGAACATTTCCCAATTATTAATAGAAATCCATCCAGATTTCTATGATCCAATTGGTATTCAATTGGAAAGAAAATTTCATGAGAAGGAGATTTTAGATAAGCTTCTAACGATAGTTGTACATTCTGATTTCAGATTTATTTTCCTCAGTTTAGTTAGATTTGTATTTTTATTACTAACATTTTAACTGTACATACATGCAGCAATTAAAATGAGAAAATGGCTACACTGGAAATATGACTATACCTAGTCATTTTCATGTATATGGTTAGAATAGGAGTAGAATTAATTTAGTTTGTTTGTTTTCTATAGTTAATTTGTTTTAACAGTTTTGTAGATTAAAAAATAAAACAAAGCAATCAGCCTTCTCATGCATGTTCACTGAAACATTTTCTCCTTATCAGAAAGTTTTAATTCTTGCTTTCCTTTTTAAAATTTCTTGCATCAATACATCTACTCTGCTTATTTTGAATAATGTCTTGATTAAATTCAATTGAGGTTGCACTTAGCATCGATCGCCTCAAAGCCACTTTTCTTCATTTCGAGATTTCCTTCTAAGATTTTCTTTTGGAATTTATATAATAAAGGTTGAAGATGTAAGAGCTTCATGATCTCATTATCCCATGAAATGTATGACTGTCTATGATAAGCTTAATTCTGACTTAATCATTAGTAGTCAGTCTAACCTTTCACAATAATCATATGAAGTTCATATTATCTTCCTCGGAATTTGCTAAAGCTAACCTTAAGGATGTCGATTTTGCTGAGTGCACACATTCAAATCTGTTTTGATATTTTTCTACAATTAGTGGCTTTATCCCATTCTAATCTTTAGTTTATTATTTGATGCTGCAATACGCATCATATTCATTCACTAAAGACATTATTGAACAGTCGCTATAACAATACGGATTCTTCTCAAGTTATTCAGAATAAGCAGAGATAATAAATTGTTGTTTCAATTCAAAAGGAGAGTCAATTTTATATTTATTTCTGGTAAATTTTATGTCTTATGAACATGAATGATTGATTTCATTCAGGCTGATTGCACACTTAGATTTAAAATAAATAATGATATGATTTTAATCAAAGGAATAATTTGAAGATTTATGAGGTACAATTTACAGACAAATTCCTTTCAGGTACGCATTTACAACTTTATTCTCATCCATTATTAGTTCATCTTTTCCTTAGTTTATTTTTGATTTGTGTTCTGTTTTATTTGCAGGTTTTTATTTCTTTTCAAAACATAAAATAAGCAGTAAACCCATTTCAAATTTGCAACAGTTTCAGGGAAATTTTATTTTGTTATTCATTAGAATTTGAACATTCTTTAACATTGCTTTTATTCACTTAGAAAACCCAATTGAAATTTCAAGGAATATCATAAGACCATTCACATCATAAGATTTCATCGGAAGTAGTTCTTAAAATTTCTTTTGATAACAAATTATTCATAAAATACCTCCGATGTATTATCTTACTCATATGCCATATCTCATTTCGCATATCGGAGCTTTGCAGTTGAAGTATACTTCCAATATCATGAATCGCTGACCTCCGATAATCGACTTTATCGATATTGCAATGAACACATGATTCCGGACCCGATATGAAATTCAAATCAAATTCATAAAAAATATCGCGTCCACTCAATCGCAATAATGGTAGGAGCAAAACTGTAAAAGGGTTGATGTCTCGGATCCGATATGTTATTAAAATCCCATTATAAAAAGTTATCGGGTCCGCTCTTCATCGCATATCGGCATCGCAAAAAATATATTGTGTTACATCGGGTACCCAAAGTTTGCCGATTGCCGATTAGCTACGTCATCCATCGCATCGCCAATAGTGCAATCATTTCATCACATTTTTTATGCTCACGTCACTTCTCTGAATCTACGATGTGCGTTTTGCGATACGGGAAGCACAATATAAATATTTTCCGATCCCCGATATAATATTTCTTTAATGATGCGATGCATGCCTCGAAGCCATTAAGATTTAATCAATATATGGCATAGCAACAGAGGTGAAGTCTTGCTGATTAAACTCAAAGCATGGTGAAGAAACATATGAGGCGAATTATCTGATACGGCAATGTCTTGTTTTAAAAAACGAGCTTGGGTAACCACTATGGTAAGAAAGCAATTAATGATCAATTTGCAGCATATTTAAACCATTTTGATTTCTCATACATTTAAGTTTTAAATATATAATTCCATAATTAAAAATGGAATTCGAGACCTCTCTATCTTCATATTTAAATTTTATTATCCTGGATTTGGTCTTGATTCTGGACAATTTATAAAATCATGGAATTTATATGAAACTTATAATATTTTGAGAAGCAATCATTACTGCAAATTCTCATTCTCATTTTTGATGTATTTGTTTTAATTTCAACTCCCTTGAGCACTAAGCATTCTATTTTTTCATTTACTGCTTACTCTAGTGCAAGTAAAATAAATAATGATTTTGGGTTATGGGATTTTGGTTAGTTTTCCTTCTTCATATTTTTAATGTCAAACTAAACGAAGAAGTCAGCTAGTATTGGAGAAATTGATACCTTCAGGTAAGATCAAATGCAATCATCCAATGGTAAGATTCATGTACCCACTTTCATTAATTTCCATTTCATTACTTTAGTTTCAGTTTTGTTTTGATATTTGAATCTATTTTGCAGCTCTTCATAAAAGCTTTCCATCATCTGCCAAATCATATTTTGGAAGCCCTATTGCTCTTTTCCTGGTTTTATTTTCAAGAAGCAACGATAGTCTTCATTGAAACAGCTACACTAGGAAGTTTCTGAACCTTTAATCTATTTCTTTAAAGCATTTTTTTTATATTAGAAAATGATTAAGATAATGCTTTGAAAATGACAAGATTGACATCAAACAGAAATTTTTCATTGTGGCTGAATTTTATCACCACTGCTATCTGAAACCTAAAGCATTTACAACCTTGCAAGGTATAAATTTTATGGATCTCGACATAAGAAGAAATGATTACATGATTATTTTATTTTACTTCATGTTGTTGAGACATTGGTATAAACATTTTTTTTGTTAGAGTTTGTATTTCAAAAGCTTGGATTTTTCTTTTCCACTTTTTGCTTCATTCTAATTTTGTTTGCTGATTTCTTTTCTCACTTTAGTTTAAGAATTCTTTTCCTTTGGTTTTCAATTTTGATTTTGGTAACTTTGTTATGATTTATATGGAAGGTTTTTGTTACTTAGCAATGGTTGGCATACATGGGAAAATTGTTAATAGTCTCCTATTAGCTTTTTCTTAAAATCTCTTAGCAAAATTTGTTTTTCTTATTATAAAGGTAGACATACTTAAGGAAGAGATTACAAAACAAGAAAATTTGATGAAGTATCATGAAATCTAAGAAATTTCTTTTTCATCAAAATTGTAATTATTTTGAGATTTCAATACTTTATTAAGATCTTTCAAGATTCTATTATCAGTCAAGAAAAGTTATTTTTTACCAAGTAAAGACACTTTACAACAAAGCACTTTTAACTCTGAAATTGTCATTCTGAACTCTTAAGGAGTTAATGATTCTCCCCATTTAAAAAGAGTTTTATTTTTCTAGAGTGTAATCCAAAAATATATTTAAAACTTAAAAGATAAGAGGTCTCATCACGAGCCTTCTTACCATGATCATAGGGGAAAAATAGGCTGACATTACCAACACTGCTAAACAAACCAGGGTAATGGCTTATAATTTCAAACAATTGTAAGACAAGGGGTCTCATCATGAGCCAGCTTGTTCAGTCCAATTATAACCAGTGAATGGCATTGTCAACTATCTGGCTACCAAACCAGGACAATGGCTTTAAAATAAAAATAAAATAAGCATATATAAATGGATTTATCTCTAGGTCAATAATTCTTAAATAGATAGGATTCTGAATCATTGATGATTAAAAGGTAACCCTGTCGAGACTATAGATGTTTGCTGGCAGCAGTGGCTCTACCTGTGACAACTGAGTACACTTTAAAAGCTCGGCTGTAAAGTGACCCCTGCTTTATCTCTAGAACTAATTAAGGACTGATATAGAGTTATGAGATATTTTAATTTATGAGGAATTTCAAGAAAATTACGGTAAGATGATTGTTGCTTTTATTCAGATTAATGAACCTAGTCAAACATTCCAAAAATAATTTTCTCTTCTTTAATTATTTTTACTTTAATTTTAGGAAAATTTCATTTTTATCAAATAGAGATAACTGTTTCTTCCAGTGAATCGCCAATTGTTGTACGGTACAACAACCCCCCATTTTTAACTTGTTCACATCAAATAATGGGGACCCTTTTTATAAAATTTTTTAGCTAAACACCTTTTATGATTTTATTAAGTCAATTATCTTACGATTTTGTTAATTTTTCATTTTCTTTAGATTCTTGTTTTGATTGCTTGGTTGAAATCGTTTTTTTTCTTAAGCTTCCTGTTGACGCTTGTTTCGTCTCATTTGGTCAACCGGTTTGTAAATAACACTCCTTTGAAGTTTAATCAATTATGTCGCCTGGGTTAAAAAATGCGTAGTTCAATAATGCATTTAGTCTAAATATTAACCCCTTGTTAGTTATTATTAACAATTTTTATTTTTACTTATACAGCCAAATCATAAAGCATCGGGATTTCAGTCATTTATTCCAATTTTCCAATTTTCAAATAAATTTCTAATCTCGAAAAAATCCAAAATGTCAAAATGGTTGTTTTAGGTAAATCATCATGTTAGATAAATTCGTAGTCTAATTTAACATCTCTAAAATAAGATCAAAAAACAAAAAAATTAATTTTTAACATAAAATTTTGAATTAATTAAATTAATTATTATATTAAATATAATTAATTTAATTTAATTAAAATTTTATATTAAAAACAAATATATAAAAAAAAAAAAAAATTAAATTAAATTTTTGCATAAAACACATCGCATCGGAAATATTCATGCGAACATCCTTTTAAAAACCCCGATGCAATGATTTTTCCCGATGCGATTGAGGCTCATTAGTTTCATTCGATGCGATTGAGTTCATTACCTCCGATTCGATTAAGCTTGTCAGCCCCGATGCGATTGAGCTCATTACTTCCGATCCGATTGAGTCACATTGAACTTATGCGATAAGATGAGGTAAATGTTCAAATCTTCCGATGCGATTAAGTCAATGTTCAAAACTTCCGATCCGATTGAGTCACGAGGAGCAACTGAATTTCCAGAATTATATCAGATTTGACTTATCAACTTTGGAGGCTCATAGATTGAGTTTTACTTGGCCAAATGAGGACCAGGACGGCTCATTGGAAAGAGAAAATCAAGGAGAATATTTCTGAGGAGGTTTCACTAACAGATTTGGTCATTTATTGAGTCAAAAATCAGGCAGAAGATCAAGCTCCGAATTTCTAAAAAGAAATCAATTTTCTGAGCTTTGTTTTCTTCAATTTTATTTGTCCAGCCTCTTCTAATTGCAGATTCATGCATCAATAATATCCTTGTTTAATTAAAATCATTATGAGTATCAATAAGAAGCTCAAATTTCATTTATTTAAATAGAATTTGATTGGATTTGTTTTAATGATAGAAATAATATTTGGATTTTATTTTTGCCTCTTAAATGATTTTTAATTTCTTTTTGCAGGAAAAACAATAGAAGAGATATTGAGGAAAAAGATTTCAATCAATGAGAAGACTCCAGCAATTAAAGATTGGAATTTTTGAGCAATTAAAGTTGGATTGGGCAGATTTTTCTTCAAACAAACTCTCTTCTAAAAATAGTTTTGGGAAGATTATAAATTGCAGATTGCAAAATGTAAAGGAGGCTGCTCTCCTCTGCAATTCCAGACTTCTAAAAGCATTTCTGTTATAGGAATTTAGAGTTGTAGATGGGGAGGAGAGAAAGTTTCAGATCTGAACATTATTGAGGGTTTATGCTTTATGTCTTGTATTATGCATGATGGGCAGAGTTTGCATTTCTGCAGCTCTAGTCCTGAAAGCAGAAATTCAAAGTAATGTAAAGTACTGTTAGAGACCAGGATCAGAGAAGCAGATTCAATTAACTGGTATTTTTGGCATTTCTGTATCAAATACCAGTTTCATTTTTATGTTAATAAAATTGTTGTTTCATTTTATTCATGTTTTGGCATTTCTGTTGATATGGATAATTTGTCTTAAATTGTTAAGTATCTCTGGTCTTATGAATTAAACTCTGATTTCTGAGTAACCATTACTCAGAAATCTGTCTTATAACACTGATTTATTAAATAGTAATGTGTTGTGAATTTCTTCCACATGTTATTGTTTAACTATTAGTTTGACTGATATGATAATTGATATCAATTTTTGTGAATTTCTTCCGGAATGTTGTTGATTTATTATTTCAGTCAAATGGTCTCAATAGAATGTGTTTTGGTACTCACAAATGTGAGCTAATTGAATTTCTTCGTTAGCTTAACATTAATTTAAAACCAGACATATTTTAATTCTCATTATTTAATCATCTTGCTCTTAATTGGGTTAGATTTTCATCTACCTAATTGAGATAGGATTTAGATTAGTTTCTTTTGCTTACATTATAGAATAAGCTTGCATTTAGAGTAAATTCTACATTCTTTTAAGTCCTCTCCTTAAAGAGGCAAAATTTTAGTTGTGCTTAAAATTTGAACCCAAATCGGCTTAAGGGTCATTCTCTTGCACGATCGACGAAGAAGTGATACGATATCCTACATCTATTGGTAGTTAAAGATACATTATAAACCAATAGCAAATAGGGAGAAGGTAACTGGACCTAGTTAAACCAGTCGGAGCCACCACACCAAACGGAAAAGGAGCTGCTTTAAGGTCCGGACCGGGTGGTTATCCCCCAATGTTGTTGCAGCGATTTTCGAGGCTTCAACAGGTCCACACTTTTTCAAAAAAATAAAAATAAACATGTTTTATGACGCAATGGATCCTTGGAAAACAAGTGTTTTCAAATTAGAAGCTCCTATTCTTTAGTGATTCGTCTTGTGGGGAAGATTTTGGACTAATTCAATAGTTTCAACCAATTTTGTAGTAAAGATTTCTCTTCAAGTGGAAGGAGATTCTTTAAATTCATTAGAAGTGGCAAGAAGCGCAAACAATATTTACAGTGTATCTCATTTTGGAGATTCTAATTTATGGTGTGCAAGGGACTAAACGTTGGCCACCATGATGGGTAAGTGCCAAAATATATCTATATGTGATTGATTTTCATGCGGAAAAACATAGCCACGATAGTGTAGGAGTTTGCAACCATATTATGGAATTCCAGGAATAGTTACGAAATAAATAATATAGGAATGCAATAGAAGATACAATTCTTGGGTCAAAAGGAAAATAATAAAAGTGTTTTGGGAGAAAGATCATGTAATGTCGTACTTATTGGTATATTGCTTCAAGGAAAATATCATAAACTAAAGCTTTCATGCCAAGAAATTTTTTTGAAGTAGATAGGTGATATGATTATTTCAGAGAAATTCTTGAATAAATTGATGTTGGCCCCATGTTGAGAACACACACCCTTGTCACTTTCTTCATTTAACATCTCTTTTGTTTAATCCAATCCACATATTCAACATAGACAATTCATTATAATAATTTGTGTGTAAATATTTGGTGTTGCACCTCCCTTCTCCACCAATTTGCATATTCAACATGGACCGTGTACTAGAATAATTGATGTGTAAATATTTGGTGTTGCGCCTCCATTATCCATCATAGTAACGAATTCCAAGGCATCCCAAGTACTTCTATTAGCACAATGACTCTTGATAAGATAATTATCAATATATAAGTTAGTATCACACCCATTCTCATGTTTTTACTTTTTTGGAAATACTTCATAGTCTTGTTTCATCTTTCTTCTCTGGGAAAGCACAAAAGTTATAATAGTATAAGTCACCACATTTGGAGCATCATTATTCTAGACCACATAAGCCAACAATTTCATGGCATCCTTAAGCTTTTGTTTCAAGAATAAACACAAAATCATGGAAGTATATGTTGAACAGTTTCAAGCAACTCCATTAAAAATCATTTGGAAAAAAAAATTCATCCATGTCGAGTTTTTTTTTTTTTTTTCAATAGAGCTACCAGGACATCACACGTCAGTGCCTCTACACCCTTATTTTGAAGGATGCAATAAGAGTGACAAGAAAGGGATATTTCTTAGCATACAAATTCATTTTCAAGTCATATTTTCAACTTATCTCCCTATGGGTTTTCTCAAATTTCGATTAGAAGCACTCGTTGCATGCAAATTTTGATTCCTCGTCCAAGGAGTACCCATGTTGCATACTTTTGATGGACCCTTGTAAACAAAAAATGAGAAATAAATGAAAAACATGATTGCAATCACGCTTTTTTATGTATTTCTAATTTTTTGTGTAGCAGGGTCCATCGAAAGTATGCAACATGGGTACTCCTTGGATGAGGAATTAAGTTTTTCATCCAACGAGTACTCCCAATTGAAATTTGAGTAAAACCCTAGGGAGATAAGTTGAAAATATGAGTTGAAAAAATAGTTTTATTATTGTATTATTTTTTAATCATTTTACTTTTTTACTCCAAAAATTATGAATCATCCCCCATGGTTGAAATCATCATCTTGAATCCTATTGGTTCTTATAATGTTTATTTTGGCTGTACATTTTTCTTATGAGGCCCATTTTAGACCTCAAAATTTCTCTAATGCATTTCCATTTATTTGTTAATGCTTTCCTTAGACCATGGTTGAGGCAAAATGTGGTCCCTACAAGCTGCCATGAACTTGTGCTTCAACTAACTGGGTTGTAGAAAGAAAATATACTATAGTGGGCCTATGCGTTAATGTTTGTTTAACTTATAACTGAAGAGAATTGCTCCATATAAAACACAATTTTGGAAAGAGACGCTCTGTGTCAAACAAGGTGAATGAAATCACTATACCAAGGTTCTGGAAGAATCTTGAGCCTATTATAAAGGCGTGATTGAAGGTATGAATATAATAAAATACAAATAATAGTGTTTGAAGACATGTGGATTGCATGAGAAGGCGATTTAATCAATGTTGGAAGTAAAGTAGTGTGAAGTAAATGTATTTAAGTCTTTGAAGGAAGTCAATTTGATGAATGTGTGGATCAAGGAACAACTAGATCATAGATTGAAACATATGAGGTGTCATTTTTTTTCAAAAGGAAAATCTATTCCAGAAAGGAAATTTTCTTGAAAAAATCATGGGAGGTTTATGAAATTTGCAGTGAATCAAAATTCTCTGACATCGATTGAATTCACCCAACAATTTCCCTACGGATGAGCATTGGAATTCTTACATGAAACTAAGAATCGCCAACATATGCCATTACAAAGTGGAAAGGTAATGGATGGAGGTATAAAAACCTTATGTTTTTATGAAACATACATGGGTGGTTTTGTGAGGACAGGAGAGATACTGAGATAATTATGTTATGGTGATGTACCCATTTTTTAATAAACATTCCAAGCATTGAATGGGTGAATGCATGAAATTGGGCGCTTAATGAAGGGAAATTGGTTCCAGGTGCATTTTGGTGCCATCAATGTATCCCACTGACCTAAAAACCCAAATCCATCTTTCACTAGCCATTTATTACCAATTTTGATCCACAAAAAATCTCTTTTACACCATGACAATGTATTCATCTAACCATCCTACACTCACTCTCAGTGTGTGGGACTTAATTTGTTAGGTCAAAAATATCATATATAACACAAAAAATCTTCCCCATCCATCCACCATCCATGTGGGGGGATAAGGCCAAGATGAATGGCCCACCCTCTCCACATAAGAGTGTGCTCACTACCTCAATATGCATGCTAAGTGATATCCTAATCAATGTTGGAGAGTGACCATGACTTGCTTTCAAGGTGGGATAGATATCTGCGATTCCATCTACTGTTAAATGAAAACAAAATTTTATCATGTTCTGAGTTGGCATCACGACCTATGAAAAGATTTCTTGTGGCTCCTATTGTTATTAAAAGTTGAAATTGAACCATTAATGGTTCAACCGAACTCACAGAAATAGCTATATAACATGGTCATGGAATCTATTCACCTGGAAGTAGTAGAAACCTTCATAGATCTTGAAACAATATGAAAGATCTTCCAACTTGTGCTACTTTGCAGAAAGAGCCAACCATCAGACTGCCCCACTGTGCATGATGTTGCTAGGGTTTTACAATCATTATTGCTAGCTTTTAAATAAGTTCCAAGTAGCAGATTAAACCAACCAAAAACCAATAACAACTACAAGAGATACTTGGATGAGTATGCACAAGGAAATCATAGAGATGTTACAGGAAACAACACGAGAAATGACGCTTTTGATGGGAAATTCTTTGTGAGATTTGGTGAGGTTATTTCAAAAAACATTGTTTGAAAAAACAACCCTTGGATTGAGCTCATGATCACAAAATACCCAATTGTTGAATTCTACCTTCATTGCTGTCATTTCATCAAAAACTCAAATTTTGTAGTTTTGGGCTTTCAACAATGTCGGTTGCCAAAAATATGAACTTGTTAATAGAAGATGACAATGCCAAATAAAAAATCCATATATGACAAAATGGAAGATGGCACCTCGGAATATGGCTTTAAATTTGAGTTCTTGTGAATTTGAGCCAACTAAGATCATTTAAATGCCTTGACCAATCATTTATTGGAGGGTTGAAATTATTAACTACACCGAGGTATTTTTAGAAATGCCAAATACTTGGTTTTCTTTATATTTTTTGGAAATGCCAAATAATTTTAACTAAGGCTAACATACAAAGAAATATTATTGTCTACTATGTAGCTAAGGAAATAAATGAAAGATGACAGGAGTTGAGTGAAATATCTTTAACAAAGTTCATTGTTCTACTGCATGTGTAACACCCTCTTCCCACATCTACCCAAGTAACCGACCAACGGGGGTAAACATGTGAAAAGAGGCTACTAATATGATATTCAACCTACTAGATGACTTTGAAAAAGTGGAACCGATAGAATCATGAGGAACATACCTTACACTACATCTTTGAGATCCAGAGGAGGTAACCCAACCTTCCAGGGCCCTATTGCCTGAGGAGGAACTGATTTTTAACTCATTTTAGGCTTTTCCGTGGGAATGTAAGCGAAAGGGAGTGGTTATAGACCCTTAGTTGCAGGGTTGCCTTGTCAAGGTAGAGGCTAAGGACACAAAAGGTTAACACTGTGTCTACGACTCTAGGATTTGTTCCACATTTTTAGCCCCTGAGCCCATGCCACTGCCCAAAACTTCTTGTAACTTCAAAAGAGGGTAAATAAAATTAAAACAAATACATGGAGGCAATAACATCATCAGTAACTCATCTAGACCCCACGTAACCATGACAATAATTTCACCAAACATGTCACAAAAATTGCATTTACAGGTATAAACAATAGATTTAAACAAGGGGGTCTCTTAGTTATCTGATAATGGCTAAGAAGCATTTCTCACCTACACCATAAGATATAATATAATCTATTTGACCATAGATACATTGTGTAAAAATTTACATATAAAAGCATGGATAGATCCATACATCATCACTAATTGAATACATGATTATAACCAACATGATAAAACAAAAATAAAATGGGTACAACAGTAATGAAATCCATACATAAACTAGTACATTTTCATATCGAATATTGGAGGAATGAGCTCTTCATTATTGAATGTAAAAACCAACTAGAGATGGGACTTCCACTTGATGGGCTGAGCCAAGTCTCACTTTAGCCAATCACCCCCATGCCATATTCCAAGCATGGATGTGGGACTTTATCAAACACATCAATCAACAATAAACTAGGGCTCCAGAGACCACATTGTATCAACCCCAAACCAGTGATTCTACCTCACAGTATGACATCACTAACCATCATGAATTGATCTATATCCAAGCTGTTCTAGGGCTCCATAGTGTTTGTTCCAACCAGGGATTCTAGGACTAGTAACTCAACCCCAACTATTACATGGATTCCACAGAATTTGTCCAACTAGGGCTTGCAGGAATAGTAACTCAACCCACCTAGGGATTCCAAAGTGTTTGTCCAACCAAGGCTTCCAGGACTAGTAACCCAACCCACATTTATCCGCCGAGATTCTAGATCATTTTTTCCAACCAAGGCTTCTAGGAACTAATAAATCAAGCCACAACTAAACGAATCATGAGAACCAACCATAAAAAAATAAATGGAAATAAACCCATAATACCATGGTTGTCCAGGAAATGGCAAGGCTAGGAAAATATACATGCATACACCATGCATGCCAAAAATAGTGAGGAAAACATACATTCAACTCGGTACCTGCAATAAAATCCTGCTATAGTTGCTGATCCCGATGTACACCAACGCTGTCCTACTCTTCCTTTGACTTCTTGCTCCAAATCACCAAGCATCCACATGCTCCAAGAGTTCTCTAAGAAAATTCTAAGTATCCAAGAGTATGAGAGAGAGAGAGAGAGAGAGAGAGAGAGAGAGAGAGAGAATAATGAGAGAGCTCCAAAAATGCACTGATCGAAACTTACCAACTAATCCCGAGAAGCCTTTTTATTAATGAGGCCTCTATTTTCTTCATTTTCCATTATTTTCCTTCATTTTCCTCCTCGCATGCAACCTGTGACATTTCACCTCCATTTTCTCCTAATTTCCATTATTTTCATAAATAAATGTGCCGAAAATAAATTCTGCCTCTTTAACACCTTTGCCTTTGCTTTTCCAATATCCTTTTCCATAATAAACTGAAGTGAACACCCGCTAGGATGTTTTTCCCACCATTAAGCTTGGAATACGTGTCCCATCGATAATGGTCTTATATATATATACATGTATTTTTACCAGGGTTGTTACAAAACCCTCCCCCTTGGGGGAACACCGTCCTCAGTGTTCAATGGCACATATAAACCAAAAAATCATTGAAAACAAACATACTTCCTATGGAGCTTTATAACGCAGCTTGTTGTAGTATTTACAATGACATCACACTGAAACATGAAAATCATACCATTTTTCTAGAGATTTATAACACAACATATTACGATATTTACAATAAAAACCACATATACTCTTGTACATTTTCTCAAACCAACAAATAACCATACTGTCTGTGGAGCTTTATAAACCAACTCGATACAATATTTACAATAATATACACATATACAAATTTACACATTTTCTCAACCAACATATAATGGGATAAAATGCCCATATCAGCAACAAGGGAATCTAGAGGCTCACACCTCCACCCTCAAAGTAATACCAGGATTCACCTCCTTCCCAGGAAGTCTAGAATCCATTGTGAGAGTCAAAGTCTGCATCCAATGTCCAACGCTACAATCCTTCTCTATTGTAACCTCAGTGAATAGTTACCAGCTCATTTTTCTAGGGCACACTCCCAATGTGTATTTGATTACATATGGAAATGCTAATGACCAAACCAAATCCATCCTTGACCTTCCCTTCTCTATTACACAGTCCCTCACGAAATCCGGTCATCCCTTCCATGTAGTCACTCACCTTCCAAGTTCTACTGACACCCCCATCTCGGTCAGTCCATCCCATGGCAAGGCTTCCTCGCATTTGAAGATACAAAAACAAGGCATATACCTGCCTCAAATCCATCATGACAGTCATAGCATGGTAATGGAAATCAATGGACACTATTGGGTACCAGTGTCCCACAATGGCCCTGCTCCTGAAATGATTTACCAACATATTGTGGCATGTTCCAACTCCTTTTTTTGTTGTTGTTAGGCCCCATAATTGAAATGTTTAATTCACCTTCTCACCCTATGCTTACTCATTGTTTTCATTTTTAGTACCATCATTTTGCGCAATTGTTGGACTAGTATCTTAAACTTGGAGCATGATCAAGTAATTGTTCATTATTTAACATATTTCCTTTATTTCGATAATATTTGCATAAAAATTATTATTGATGATGGTGCTTGTGTTGTTTCAGGAAGGCCTATGAAATCACTATCAAATATACACGTGCATCAACAATTAATTGCACCAAGTTCTGTTCCTACACCAACACTTCTACATTAGCATTCTTGCACCGATTTGGGGCTTCGACATCTCAACATGCTTGCAAGGAAAACCAAAGATGGTTATTGTCCAAAATGATTTTATAACACCTTCCCATGAGTTTGATTACACCTAGGTTGCATGTGTGGATCTCTAGAATAAAATCAACAAATATGCTCAAAATCTGCGTAGTTTCCAAACTGCAAAGTTTGACCTTGATTTGCGTGCAACTAGAGGTGAATCTTAAAAAAATGAGAAAATGGGGTTGATGGGAAGTAGTTTGGATTCAATCCCTAATCTTTTTTGCAAGGGATTAGCTTGTCTAAAGCCAAATTTGTAATGTACAAATATTTTAAAAAAAACGGAGTTATGCTAGAGAGGGAGGAGGGGAAACTGTTCATTGTACTTTCATGTTGTTGTATCGAGTTTAGGGGGCTCTCCCCCCTTCCCTAAAATCAATTGGAGGGTAGATTCGTTGTTTTGTAATGCACATTTGCAGAATAATTTGAATTAAGAAGGAGCTAATGCCAATTCTATTCATTCTAGTTTATTGTTTTATGTGAAGATTCCTTTGCGTAGTTGATTTTTAGGTTTTTTAAAAGGGAAACGAACTGGTTTTCTAGGGCCCAGTCAACCCAACTTTTTCTCCCTTTATTTCGTAGGAGTGCTATATTTTATTATGTTGGTCTGATCAGAAGAGTTATTTCTTTTATTTGTTCAAATCACAGATTGATGAAACCCTTGTGATTGTGTGCATGCCTCTCTATAATGAGGACTCATGGTGTGGGAGTGTGTCAAGTTAATTTCATTTACAACATTTAGTCTTTCTTCTTGAAGCATCGCACGATTGTTTCCTTTATGCCTAAAAGTGGTTCCTTTCATTTCTGCAAGATTGAGTTGTGAGTTTATTTCCAGTCAATTTATTTCTGGTTGGTTTATTTCTAGTTGATCTATTTTCATTAGATTCAAATGCACCCTGGTTTAAACGAGAACTATGATCGCATCATAAGTAAAAATTTGTGAGAAGTAACTGCAATGGTTTCCTTGTAAAAATATAAATAACCTATCAAGAGGTCGGGAATCATTTGCATTATCTTTTGGGTTTAAATAACTATTGTTGAGAAAACATAGTTTATTTATGTTTGTAGCATAAATCTGAGAATGAGAACGATTTTCCTCATAGATATTTACTGTTTACATGCAAGAGTCTTTTCTTTCTACTGAGTGACGATTTATTTCAGTATTTACATTATTTATATTTGAATGTCTGTTGTTTGAAGGATCTCCGTCCTTAAAACACTTGAATCATAGTTTCTCTTTCTACTTTGATTTATTTCCAGTTGGTTAATTATAACACACTTCATGCGTGATAAAAGTGATTGAAGGTAAAAATGTTTCTATACAGGAACAATAAGACTTGGTACAGGAACAATGATTTCTCAGTTCAGGAACAACAAAGTTCCTAGTATTGGAATATATATTCTAGTATAAGAACAAAGCATCTTAGTACAGGAATTCAGAGTTCTAGTACCAGGACATAATACCTCAGTGCAGGAACTTAATTAATCTCCAGTACATGAACATTGTTTCGGTACAGGAATATTGTTTCGGTACAAGAATGAAACATTCATAACAGAGACATATTCAACTATGCTTAGAATTATTCCTTCTGTTTCTTAAATCATTGAGACTCAATCACATGGATCTATTGCTTTATTTTCCAAATTTCTTTGGAGTTGATTACAAAGTTGTTTTAATTTTTCTGTCAAAGTTTGTGGCAAGTATTTTTCTTGAGTGAATCCAGTTTCGAGAAGCGTGTGGTGTCATTGTATTAACTAGTGCAGGTTGTTGAAGTCCTTCTTTGGCATTTCTAGTGCTGCAACTCTATGTTTACGACCTCTCAGATTGACATTTAAATGTTAGGTTGTTTATTATCCCCAACATTTTGGCACCTTTTCCGCGGAGGCACTTAGGGGAATTACCTTGGTGACTTGTTGCAATTGGTTTCCTTTTTCACCCACTTTTTCTTGCAAGATTTTGTTTCCTTTCCTGCAAATGAATTTTTGGTTTTTCTTTCTTGCTTGCTTAAACATATTGGATGCTATTTCTAGAGAGATCACAAGCCTGGTTTGTTTCCTTGCTTGCATAATGATTTTTTTGTGTGGTTTTCTTGATTGCTTAAGCATACTTGACGACATTTCCAGTGAGATCACAAGCCTAGTTTGTTTCCTTTCCTACAAATGATTTTTTCCTTTTAATGTTTTTTGGTTGCTATAAGAACCCCCCCATGTACTAATCCATGTGTTAACAAGATCTTCCAGCTAGAAGAAGAAAAATGATCAAATGCTTGACAAGAGATGCACTCTAAGAGCTTTCTCAGATATTGGCAGAAGCTCGCGACTCTACTTCCCAGGAGGAACAAATCTTGGCAGAATTCAAGAGCAGATCCATCTTTTCATATGTGATAAAGGAAAAAAAAGAACCCTTGAGCCATCCCTTCATGAAGGTTGAGAAGATTTATTTGAATATATTTTTCAATCTAATGAGGAAATTGAAGAATCATGGATCATACCGGATGAGGAGGAAGATCCATTGGAAACAGATATTGAAGATTTATTTACATTTATATCAAAATATCCAACTTATAATCAAGAAAACAAACAGAAATCCTGGGCAGACCGACATGATATGCCAAAACAGGGGATGCCACCAGTTACTAATGAATCAAAAGACCAAGAATATGTGAACCCTATAGAAAATTGATTCCAAACAATCAGTGGTTCACCATGTTCTTTCATCATTCGACAACTCTTGGTATCATAACAATTAAAGAAGTTGGTTTCTCATACTCTGGTATGTGGTCTAGTTTATTATTTAAAACCAAGTGTGAGTATATTTAGCATTTTGTTACACACATGGTTACATTGGAAGTACTCCTACACTTGAAGGATATTTTCCTCTCTTTAAATTAAGGTTGGGTATTATAGAAACTATAAATAAAAATTCCACTTGGAATAAAAATTGCTATAGAAGTACTCTTAAAACTGCAATTCCCTAAGGCACAATTATTGAAATTTCCATTATTATGCACTCTTTTGGTGAGTCTTGTAAGAATAAATTCACTCTTAACGCCTCATATTTTATAAAGTGACTTTTATTATTGGCCGAGATTATTTATTGGGTCGGTTGGGGGGATTTTTTGTTATATTTAATACTTTCCATTCATAAGCTTACAAACCTACTTCTATCCTATTCATTCTAACAGACTATCATCCAAGAAACCATTTCAAGTTTCTCTTTGAAGGTATTGATGAAGAGCCTCCTATGGTGGACCACTCCTATAAAACCCTAATGAGCTCTCATGAGAACCCTAGCATGATCAAGTCAAGGAATCTTTCAGTCATTATCCGAGATGTTTTCTTTAAAATGAGTCTTTAGGGTAGAAGGACTAACCAATAAAGATTAGTAATTAAAAACTTTTCATGCCATCCTGTGCTCTTAAGGAGCATATTTTCCTCCCCACATATTAAGTAACCTATTTAAGGTTAATTATAATGAGATTTTATTTTAAAATGATTGATTGAGGGATGGGAGGTCTCATTACGATTCGACCTACCATGATCATGGAACCTAACGAGAATGACATTACCACTACTGGTCACCAAGTCAAGGTAATGGATTTCATTTAAAAATTTGGAAGATGAGGTCTCATTTCGAGCCGACTTGTTCATTATTATTAGTTCTTGTCAATGGAACTTTCATTAGTTGGTTACCACGCCAGGACAATGACCTTGAATTAATATCTAAACAAATGTAAATGATTTCAATTAACTTTGAATCTATATCTAATAGGTGGGACAAAAAAAATTAATTGGGTTAAAAGGCATCCCTGTCGAGGCTATAGATGCCTGTTGGCAACATGGCCATTCCTATGGTATTAAAGTTAATTTTACATTATGATTTACTTGATTGTTTTTTCTTTCCCTGAACTCATTATCATAACCCTCTAATCATGGTTTTAAGATCCTTTCAGTAATGTGGTTTGGAGTTATATCTTTCAGAAATATGAAGGTTTTCATGGATGTGGGAACCTTATTGTAGGTGATTCACTTTTCTTGAATAATAAGAGCTTCAACTATATGTTTGGGTAATGGTAAGATGGTCATCCTGGGAAGTTATTGTTTCGTCATATTTATTTCTCCCTATTTACATCCATATTTAACATAAAATAATGTCACTTCTACTTACAATAATGAGGCTATTGAAAGTGAAGACCTGATGATTTGTATTTCTCTTGAGATGCTTTGTGGAAAATTTTATAGATGGCTATTTTATATCCCTGCAGTGACAACATTGTTAGAATTACTTTAGTAGCCCTAGCATTAGTTACTCTTCTGAATCTATGGATGCGGGAATTTCTTATCTTATTGACGTGAAGGGAGTCAACATCATATGGAAATTACCTACATTCTCTTACTCAATTAGCCCTATAGTTTATGACAATGTAACATGACTCTAATAGAGAAACCCTAGCCCTACAATCTTAATTAACTTTGGTCTTTGTCAGAGGTTTTGCTTGCATGAGGACATGCAAGATGATTGACATGAGGGGATGTTAGGCCCTAGAATTGTCGTGTTTAATTCAAATTCTCACCCAATGCTTACTCATTGTTTTCATTGTTATTACTATCATTTTGCACAATTTTTGGGCTAGTATCTTAAACTTGGAGCATGATCAGGTAATTGTTCATTATTTAACATATTCCTTTATTTCAATAAGATTTGCATAAAAATGATTATTTATAATGGTGCTTGTGTTATTTCAAGAAGGCATACGAAATCGCGATCAAAGATACACATGCATCAACAATTAATTACACCAAGTTTTGTTCCTGCACCAACACTCCTACATTAACATTCTTGCACTGATTTGGGGCTTCGACATCTCGGTAAGCTTGCGGGGAAAACCAAAGATGGTTATTGCCCAAAATTATGTTATAAAACCTTCGCATAAGTTTTATTTCACCTAGGTCACATGATTGGGTCTCTAGAAGCAAATCAACAAATTTGCTCAAAATCCAAATAATTTCCAAACTGCCAAGTTTGAACTCTATTTGCGTGCAGGTGGAGGTGTTACACGTTATTTTGTCACCATGAAATTTGACTATAGGTCTATCACTACCTATATTGTGCTCCCTTAGAACTCAAAAACCATAATGTTCCTAAACCAAGTCTTGGAATTGGATAAAATCATTAAAACCCTTAAAAGTCTACCTCCGCACTTTTTCTAGCCTTTTACTGCGAGTTCACGGATGCTTTTTCTATAGCCTATGGAATCTTCCACACGTTCTGCTATTAAAACCTGCGGACCCCCATAAAAAGTCAAATAAAGGAAAAATTAAATTCTAGAAGCCTAACTGGTCGAATATTCTCCCAATTCGAAGCTTCTAGAGGCGCGATCAATTTGAGATTTATCCCTTCACTCATGGTGCTCTATCCCTCCATTCATGGAGCTTATCCCCTGGTCCATGGAGCTAAAATCCCTTCATTAGATGAATCCATCCCCCTCTTCATGGAACTGAAACTACCTCCATTTCCCTATAAATTGAGCTCATGTTTTAGTCTCAAGGGTACTTTGTATGTGGTAATTACTAAAGAAATTCCCAAGAGTGAATACTCTCTACACTAGTTATTGTTGGCATGAGAATGATCACACCCTTATTTCCATAACTCCATTCTAGTATTCAGATAGGAAGGCTTGTCAAACTAAAGGAGGAAAAATTGTTCAGGACCTCGGGAGAAACTTGTACGACATCAAGGCATTAGGCTGTAAAGTTACTCTTTTCATTCAAGATAATACATATGGATCTCTTTTTCTCATTGAGTTGTTCTTGTGCTTATTGAATAACATCAATACTTAGACTACTTGATCACTAAGTTGTATTAGCTTTTCTTGATTATTATATGTTGCAGGTTCTTTTGATTCTTTTTTATGTCTTTGATTGTAGGTTCTACTTACTGGAGAAGCCTCTTTGGAGCGACTAGATAAAAGATTGTATCGAACATTGGATTTCAAGGTAGGAGCATGTCCTCTTTATTTTTTTATAATAATTCTGAATTGAAAATAATCTAGAGAAAAAAATTTACAAATGGATGTTTGTTTCTAGCTATTCGTAGAATACTATAGAGATCGCTCTTGTCCGCAAGAGGGATTAATCTGCATAACAGGAGGTGATTCTCAAAAATCTGAGAAAATGAGTTTTGTACCAGTATAACAGATTATCTAGAACCCAAACCATTTTCCAATATTCACATTATTCTAAAAGTTACATGCAGGTCTTTGAAGTAATTTTATAAAAAACACTGTTTTTCTAGAATTCTAGGATCTTGCCTAGATTTTCCAAAAAATGGAAAGTTTGTATCAGATATGAATTTTCTCAATGGGAAAATGGTTGTAATGGTATCCTCTTGATGGGAATTATTTGGGATTAAATCCCTCATCTTGTTTTCAAGGGATTGGCTTTTCTAAAGCCAAATTTGTAATGTACAAATATTATAAAAAAATAGAGTTATGCTACAGAGGGAGGAGGGGAAACCATTCATTGTAATTTCACGTTGTTGGATCAAGTTTAGGGGGCTCTCCCCCCTTCCCTACGATCAGTTGGAGGCTGGATTCCTTGTTTTTTAATGCATGTTTGCAGAAGACTTTGAATAATGAAGGAGCTAATTCCATTTCTATTCATTTTGGGTTATTGTTTTATGTGAATATTCCTTTGCACAATTGATGTTCAAGTTTTCGTAAAGGGAAACATGTTGGTTGTCTAGGTCCCAACCAACCCAGCTCGTTCTCCCTCTATTTCATAGGACTGTTATATTTTATTATGCTGGTGTGAGCAAAATAGTTATTTATTTTATTTGTTCAAATCACAAATTGATGAAACCCTTGTGAGTGTGTGCATGCATCTCATATCTGAGGAATCATGGTGTGTGAGTGTGTCAAGTTAATTTCATTTACAACATTTAGTCTTTCTTTTTGAAGCGTCACGCGATTGTTTCCTTTATTCTTGAAAGTGTTTTCTTCATTTCTACAATATTGAGTCGTGAGTTTATTTCCAGTCAATTTATTTTAAGTTGGTTTATTTCTAGTTGATCTATTTTATTTATATTCGAATGCACCCTGTTTTAAACGAAAACTCTCATCACATCATAAGTAAAACTCTGTGAGAACTAACTGTAATGGTTTCCTTGTAAAAATATAAATAACCTATCAAGAGGCTGAGAATCATTTGCAGTGTCTTTTGGGTTTAAATACTATATTGCTGAGAAAACAATGTTTATTTATGTTTGTAACAAAAATCTGAGAAGGGGAATGATTTTCCTTATAGATATTTACTGTTTCCACGAAAGAGTCTTTTATTTTTATTGAGTGACAATTTATTTCATTCTTTACATTATTTCTATTTGAATGCATGTTGGTTGAAAGATCCCCGTTCTTAAAGCACTTAAATCAGAGTTTCTCTTTATGCTCTGATTTATTTCCTATTGGTTAATTATAACACACTTCATGTGTAATAAAAGTCATTGAAGGTAACATTGTTTCTGTATAGGAATAGTAAGACTTGGTACAGGAACAACGATTTCTCAATATAGGAACAACACATTTCTTAGTACTAGAATAGATATTATAGTACAGGAACATAGCATCTTAGTACAATAATTCAGAGTTGCAGTACCAGGACAAAATACCTCAGTGCAGGAACTTAATTCAACTTCGGTACAGGAACATTATTTCAGTACAGTAATATTGTTTTGGTACAAGAATGAAACATTCATAACAGAGAGATATTTAACTATAATTAGAAGTATTCCTTCTGTTTCTTAAAGCATTGAGACTCAATCATAGGGATCTATTCCTATATTTTCCAGATTTCTTTGGAGTTGATTGCAATTTTGTTTTAATTTTTTTGTAAAATTTTGTGGCAAGTATTTTTCTCGAGTGAATCCCATTTCCAAAAGGGTGTGGTGTCATTGTATTAAATAGTGTAGGTTGTTGAAGTCCTTCTCTAGCATTTCCAGTGATGTGACTTTATGTTTACGAACTCCCGAATTGAAAATTAAATGTTAGGTTGTTCATTACGCCAAACAATTGTTGCTACTTCTTGCAATAGTTTCAACCACCCAACCCGGCATTTCCATGCTTCTTGTACCAAGCACATAATTGTCATTAGATTCAAAATAAATTTAACTAACTTCAAATCATACCTCATTGGTAGCTAGTCAATAAGGTACACTTGCAATCCTATTTACTTCCTGTCATAACAAGTCAAACTGGTTATTTGATCAAATCATCATGTATAAACATATCACATCTTTTTAGCTCAAAAAACAACCATCACAGGTCAAAATCATGAATCACATGCAATCATCACAAACCATAATCATAAATCACATGTAACCATAATAAGTCAGAATTGCAGATCATATGCATAATAATACTAAAATAAAATATTGATACTTATCCTTCATTGGTCCTTACTTCTTTCTTTGTTCTTTTTGTACACATACCGGATCGATTTCCACACATGAAAAGCACCCAGTTCCTTCTCTTCAATCACATACACATACATGCAGTGTAAATCAAAACATGTACACACACATACAACATACAACGCCATACAATACATACACCCACACCAGCATACGACACACACATCTACACCCAATGTACTATACAACACAATACATATGCCTACAACGACATGCAACACATACACTTACACCCGAATTACAATACAACACAATAAATATAAATATACATATATGTACACAAAGTACAACAAAAAAAACACACATGTCGTGATACCACAAATACACTATGCACATACATAGTAACACATGCCCTTAACAAAACATGTACAACATACAAGTACCATATGCACAACATGTACATAACACCACCTGTACACAATACAACCTACACAACATCAAATGTACACGAGACCACCTGCACAATGTGTACACAATGCCAAATGTACACCACACCATTTTTACAACATGTACACAACACCACATGCATGACATGTACACGGCACCACATGTACACAATGCTACAGGAACGACATGTACACAGAACCACCTGCACACAACAACACTTGTAAAACATGTACACAACACCACATGCACAAGCATGCATACAACACCATATGTACATAGCACCATATGTACAACATGCACACCACACCATATGTAAATATCACTGCATATACAACATGTACATAGCACCATATGTCCACAAAACCACATATCCAACATGCGCACATTACGATATGTACACAACACCGCACATCGAACATGCATACAGTATGATATGTTCACATCATCACAAATCTCACATGTACATAGAACCATCTATAACTAGCACTACATACACAATATACACATCACTATAGGTATAATCACTGAATATACAACATGCGCAACATATACACAATAATAGTACTACACATCCATATACTACATATCGACTCCACAAGCAACCTTTATTCTAGTTTCTTTCCATTATCCATGCTTATCCTAGCATGCCATAGATCACACTACTTTCACTTTCCTTATGTACCCCTCAGTATTGCATTTCCATAGCATAAACATAGGCATAATACATGCATATACTATCGTTCATTTCCACATGATACTAACCTCATAGATATGTTAGAGTTACTCTTCCCACTTGATTCCTTGTACGACCAAGAATATATTCATGGCATTCACCTACATTAGCAACCATTTCTCCACAAGAATGTTCCCTGATCACCCTGTCAGATAGTGACATAGATACATACAAACATATATAATCATTAACATAAAAAAAGCATGATCCTGTCAAACAACGACATACATACACATGTATATACATATAAAAATTAACATTAAATAATCATGATCCATGATGACCCTGTCAATCAATGACATATATGCATACATACATATATGTATACATATATAAACGTCAACATAATCATGATCACAACATAGTTACCAAATAGCATAAGGTCTACGTTAAGATAACTTCCTTATCCATGTGCAATATGCACAACATTGAGAACATTAATTCCCAACATAGATAAGGCATATGATGCCTCAAATTTACTTACGTTACCTTTTCTGTTACCTTCCTCATAACTGCTCTTCCACCGTCAATTTACCACAACAGACCCAACCAGTCCAACCGAATGTCATATTATCAACTTCCACTGTGCTTATTTATTCACTGATCCCCATTAACTTTCCTCTTCCCGAGCCAATTCCCAAAACAGTCAAAACATAAAAGACAATCACAAGAAACAAAGAAGGAGAGCATGGAAAACCAATAGCAATAAGACACCAAAACAAGTGATGTGCCCATACACTAAATGCAATCAAAACCACAAATCAATCATAGCCAAATCACAAAAGACCAAAATCACAAGACTTTACAACAAACAACATGACTCAATCCACATGGTTCCCAATGCCTCCAAGTGAAATCTCAACTGAGCCTTCTTTAAGATTGCATGGAAATCTCTTTGCCATGCAATCCCCTGCATCATACTTCCATAAGAACATAATTGTTACTTCATAAATAAACATAAAAATATGCTAGTTACCTTACCTTGTTATTCCAAGCACGCTGACCTGTCGCTGAACAAAAATGTCAACCTATGTACCAAATATCAAGACAACATATGAATTAATTTGGAATCAACATTTACCAAGTATAAAACCATGTCATAATAAACAATCAACTCAAAATTATTAGTCATAACACATGATTCTACAACTATAACCTATTTACACTCAAGTATATATCAATTGTCTCAACGCATATGTGTTATTACAAACATCTTAAAACAAGATCATTACTTCATGCAATCTTATAGACACATGCTCATATAATGTAATTATTCAAAAATTTGAACAACTTGCAAACATACCATGTTAAGTAATTCAAGTAGATGATGTAATAGACACCAAATCACTCAAACACCAAATAGACGACACAATAAAATATTCAAGCACCAAGTATACAACATAATAAAACTCATACCTTAATGTATCTTAGGGGAGGCTATCTGGTCTGCAAAATCAATCTCGATTAGCACAATATGACTTCACAACACATCAACTCAAACACAAATAAGATCATGATATACATAATAGTAACTATATATCATGTTCACATCATAAACTCATAAAAAAATATCATCCATGCATAAAAATCACAGATGCACATTCAACCTAGATTTGTATGACATAATATCACAAATAAGTCGACTCATACATGAATGTCATAACCCTAACCATTTGCTTAGGCCAATCCAATTTATCATGATACATATATCAAGATATTAATTCTATAACCCTAATCATCCAGTTAACTAACATATAACAACAATAAGTTAACATATAAGATACTCATCAACAACATACAACAAAATCATCGAGCTAACTACAGGTTACCATATAACATGCTCATCAACGACACATAACATAATCATCAACAACATATAGCATAGTTATCAAGTTAATTAACATAAACATCAACAAGTAATTAACTTAATACCATGCCTAAATAATCAACACATGTACATATGATCACAATAATTACTAACATCTATCATGTATGTAACCATAAAATTAATAAGATGGGAGGCATGCACATAAACATAATGCATATTAATACATTGATCAACTAGAATTTATCACATATGTAACCATAAAATAAATATAATGAACGACATACAAGTAACCCTAAGGCTTACAATAACCATGAATCACATACCTACATGACAAACATACAAACTTGTATGATGATATGATCTTTCCTCGAAGTCCAATGCTGCAACTTCAATTTGATTATCTGCATCTCCTGCTCTATCTTAGCCAACACATTAGTATCCTAACATACCAATATCATCATTATGACCTAATTTCATACAATGACCTTCTGAAAAACAATCTTTGACCATACCAATGCAAACTTGACTATGCGCACCCACTTGACATGTATAACTAATCATGAACGATCAATGCATGTCCCACATATAGCATCACATAAGCATGCATACATGGACAACACACAAGCATGAACAATATGTGACCAATCATAAACAATAAATGCATTTACAACATGTAACAATATGTAAGAAAGCATGCAAAACCAATAGATAAACATTAACAACACATAACCAGTCATACACACATGAAGAAACATGTCCCAATGACACCAAAAACTTACTCAAAATCACTATAACCATGAACAACACCATGCAAATGAAATAATAAAATATAGACCGCAAGCATACTAAAAACATATAAAAACAACATAACTGCATGATCAAAACATTGCCCATCCAGTCTGAGGTTTGAACCATGCTCTGATACCACTTTTTTATACCCTCTTCCCACATCTACCCAAGTAAACGACCAATTGGGGTAAACATGTGACGAGAGGCTACTAATATGAGATTAAATCTCCTAGATGAATTTGAGGAAGTGGAATTGACAAAAACACAACTAACATACCTTACACTACATCTTTGACATCCCTAGGAGGTAACCCAACCTTCTAGGTCCCTGTTCCCTTAGGGGGAACGGGTTTTTAACCCATTTGAGGCTTAGTCGTGGAAATTTAAGGGAAAGGGAGTAGTTATAGACCCTTATCCGCAGGATTTCCTTGTCAAGGTAGCGGCTAAGGCCCCAAAAGGTCAGTTATCTGCCTGTGGATCTGAGATTTGTGCCACATTTTTAGCCCCTGAGCCCAAGTCACAACCCAAAGCTTCCTGTAACTTCAAGAGAGGGTAAATAACATTAAAACAAAGAGATGGAAGCAATCACATCATCAGGAACTCATCAAGACCTTGCCCAACCATTACATACATTTCGTCAAACATGTCACAAAAATTGCATCTACAGTCATAAACAATAGATTTAAACAAAGGGGTCTCTTATTATCTGAGAATGGCTAAGAATCATTTCTCCCCTACATCATAAGCTATAATACAATCTATTTGACCATAGCTACATGTGTAAACATTTACAAATAAAAATGTGGATAGATCTATACATCATCACTAATCGAATACATGCTTATAACCAACATGATAACAACATAAATACAATGGGTATAGAAACAATGAAATCCATACATAAAATACTACATTTTCTTATTGAAGAGAAGAGTAATTAGCTCTTCATTATTGAATGTAAAAACCAATAGGATATGGGACTTCCACGTTCCGCCTGACCATAGAATGGCTGAGCCAAGTCTCAATTTAGCCAATCACCCTCGTGCCATATTCGAAGCATGAATGTGGGACTTTATCAAGCACATCAATCAAGACCAAACCATAGCTTGAGAGACCACAATGTCTCAAACCCAAACCAGAGATTCCACCTCACGATCAGACATCACTAACCATCACATATTGATCTTTATCCAAGCTGTTCTAGGGCTCCAGATTTGATCCAAAAATATTTTGCTTGATATGTGTTAAAGAATTACATGTGAAAATTGTAGCTTAAATAAGAAACTTTAAAGGCATAAACACAAGAAGAGAGAAGAAATTAACATCATGCAATAAGAAACATAATTGATATCAGAGTTCGTCTAGGAGGGACTATGTCTCCGAGCCTTGCTCAAATAGTGGGGAGGCGCTCTTTCATTAAGTGGCAAAAAATGAAAGTACACATACAAAATACAAAATTACAACTTTATACCTCCATAGCTAAAAGTGCCCAAAAATTGGAGACCTCTGACGAAGAAATGGACAACACCGTTGGATTCGTGGCGTCGAGAGGTGTAGAATTCACATAAAATTTTCCTGAATCTAACAAAGTGAAAATCTGGACCCTTTGGAAACTGGTTCATATCATGGTTCAGCCCCCCTCCTGCATAGTGCTCATGGTTCCACCTGTCTCGAAATTCATGCCCACTCCTGGCCTGCCTGGGCGCACTTATGAACTGAAGGATTATATTACAATGTTGGGAGGACTCCCTAAGGAGCCCGTTGGCTGCATTGGTTAAAGATCCTCAATTGGAGGGAGGGGGTCAAGTTGTCAAACCCCACCCCCTCCTTTATAATTTGGATTTCGTTTTGTTTCAAACCACGACAAACCTTTTTTAAAGCCATCGTATATTTTTTTAATTTAAGTGTGGGGGGTTGGGCTTGCATTGGGCGGTCCACCCCGCCACTTCCATCGGCTCCGTATTAACATGGCATATGGTGGGTTGGTTGGCAGTGGGATTCACAACCCCTGCCACCATATATAACATATGGTTGTCATCATATGCGGGCGGGGTCCAGCAGGGTCATGGCCACCGACCCCAATTTAATATGTTTTTTTTATGCAGCCTAGGGTCTGGCGGGGTCACGATCGTTGACCCCTAATTTAAATATATGTAGTTTTTCCATTGGATAGGGAGGGTGGGGGTCATGGCCCGCCCTCCTAAAATATATATAATATTTTATCTTATAAAAAAACTGCATTTTTTTAAATCTTCAGAAATTTGACCGAAGGAGTCAAATTAAGGGACCCACAAATTCACCCGGAATCCAGCCGAAATCTGGTGGTCGGGTTTCAACAAATATGTTGCCTCCTTAAGCCACCACATCACCAAGTCAACCCTCAAAATTTGACTGCTCCTAACTCCTTCATACGAACTTGGAATTGAGTGTCATCTACGCCGTTGGAATTAGAAAGACGAGATCTTCAACTTGACATTAATTTTTCCACATTCCAGACATTTTTATTATTGAGCCTTTGTACTTAATCCACTTGTACTTGGACCTATTCGATCCACCTGGATCATTCCTCACCACTGAAGAGCTTTTGGACCCCAAAATCCTATCAATCAACAGGAAAGTGAGGTAATTCCTCCCTCACCTTCTCCTTTTCAAGCCATTTAACTTTACTTGGGTGCATCCCTTTGAAACCAACACAGACATACTCAACATCTCCTCATCGTGAAGTCCTAGTTCTTCGATTGAGAATGATTTCCTCTGGCAGTTCATCGAGATACTTTGGTGCAAAGTCATCCACTGTAGGAACCGATCCTACTTCCTCAGTGTCCATTATCAATGGTGGTTCATAAAGTTTCAGATTTTTGAAATTCACGACTGAGTACATCTGCATGTATACAGGTAAATCGAGTCAGGAATCATTATTCCCAATCTTCTCTAATATGGTAAATGGACCATATCGTATTGGTCGCAATTTATTGCCTTCCCCCTTCATTCCGTCCTTGCTGATATGGAACCACACCTTGTCACCAACTTGAAATTGATGGTTGACTTAGTGCTTATCATGTTGGGCCTTATATCGGGCCTGACTCTTTTCCAACTACTCTTGCACTGCTTGGTGAATTGTCTGTATCCGTTGGATGAACCACTGTGCTTTGTCCCTGTCATCACGTCTAGTGGCATATTCATCCCTTCCATAGATCATGTCAAAAGGGTCCTTTGGTAAGTAACCAGAACATGTCTAAAATGGTGAACACTACGTAAAGGAATGCACTACTCGGTTGTAGGTGTGCTGCACATATGGAAGATGCTCATCCCACAGCTTGGGATGTTTGCTACAATAGCCCCGCAAAAAGTGTACCACGATACGGTTGACGACCTATGTTTTTCCATCGATTTGTGGATGGAATGTCATACTTCACTTCAACTTGGGGTCCATCATACGCCACAAGCTGGTCCAAAACTCTCCAAAGGAAGCAAGAGTCTTGATCTAAAACAATTAATGTGGGAAACCCAAAGTGGGCCCAAACATACTGAAAGAAAAGATAAGCAGTCTTCTTAGCAGTGATATACTTTTTACAAGGCATTAATATGTGCATTTTACTAAAGCGGTCTACGACAACATGCAAATAGTCGTGACCCATTCTAGACATAGGAAAACCTCCTAAAAATTCCATCGACACACTTTCCCATGGACGACCCGGAATAGGGAGAGATGTGTAGAGCCCAAGTTTTCTATTAGAGGGCTTTGAAACAAAACACATCACACATCCCTTTACAAAACGGGTTACAATGTTTTTCATATGGGGCCAAAAGAAAAACCTTTGCAAATAACATAGAGTTTTTTCGACACCAAAGTGACCATACACAAGAGAGGTATGCACCTATCGAATTACATGTACCCTTTCTATTGTGGGTATGCACAATTCACCAAGGTGATACAACAACTTCCCCTGCAAATGATAGTTGTCCACCTGTGAACCATTAGTTAGTTTTGCATATATTTCTTTAAAGTCATCGTCGTTAGCGTATTTTTCAGCATAAATTTCAAAAGATAGAGAAGCATTATGCAAAATAATAGAAGTAGCAATAGGAGGGGAAGAGAGCATATCTGCTACTTTTTTACTAGTGCCCTTCTTATACTTTATTACTAGATGAAACTATTGTAGAAATCCCATTCACTTGAAATGACGAGACTGTTGTAGCTTGGTCTGTGACTGAAGATATTTCAAGGGCTGGTGATCCGTATGGATAATGGTTTCCTTACCGATCAGGAAGTGTTTCCACTTTTTCACTCTTTGGACCAAGGCATAAAGTTCCTTGTCATAAGTGGGGTAATTGATGACAGCCTGGGAGAACTTCTCTGAATGGTAACATATTGGATTCTTCTACTGCAACAGTACAACTCCCATGGCATACCCACTGGGATCAGTTTTGATCTCAAAAGGCTGTTGGAGATCGGGTAAAGCCAAGAATGGTGCAGTGCTAATTTTCTCTTTTAGTGCTTCGAAGGACTTATGTTGCTTTCCTCCCCACTGAAAGGCTTATTTTATACTTGTTAGTGCATGTAAGGGCGATGCAATAATGGAGAAGTTGGCAATGAATCTCCTCCAGTACTATATTGCACCTAGAAAACTATGGACCTTTGTTACATGGTAGGCTCAGGCCATTTTACAATCACCTCAAATTGGGAGGGTCTATTTTTAACTGACCATTACCGAAAATATGACCTAGGTAAACCAAAGAGGTTTTCCCGAACTCACACGTTGAAAATTTTACATACAATTCTTCCCTCTTTAATACATAATGCACTTTATTTACATGGCATACATGTTCATCCCAAGTCCTACTAAAGACAATAATATCATCTAAATACACAAGGACAAATTCATCAATGAGAGGCCTAAGAAGATCATCCATGACTCTCATGAATGTGGCTGGCGTGTTGCACAATCCAAATGGCATCACCATCCATTCGAGCAACCCCTACTTGGTCTTGAAGGCAATTATCCACACGTCCTGCCCTGCAATTCTGACCTAGTGATAACCACTACGCAAATCCAATTTGGTAGAATAGATTACATTCTTTAATTTATGTAACAAATCATCAATGTGAGTGAGAGGGTATCAATTTTTCACCGTGATAATCCATGCACATCCTCCATGTGCCATATTTCTTGGGTACTAACATGATCGGCAAGCCACAAGGAGAAGTACTTGGATGAATGACCCCTTGGTTCAAAAATTCCTGTACTTGCTTTTTGATCTCCTCCATCTCGATAGATGACATCCTATACATGACAATATTTGGCAATGGAGCATCATGCTACAAATGGATCTCATGTTGGATTTATCATTTCAGAGGAAATCCTCTGGGTTCCTGAAACAACTCATCATTTTTAGAAATAAATTCATATAATCCATGTTTATGAGCCAAATCACATCCTTGGAAAGAACCATATGTTTCTGCATCTTTTTCTCTCACAACCATGAGCAAACACCCCTTGCTGGAATTCACCAATCCCTTCATATGTCCTGCACTTACAAGACTGGCACTGACCTTGGCTTGATGAGCTATTACAATATTGGCTTGATGGTATTTATTTTTATGTCGAAACAAAACTGCTTTCCTGTCGTAAATATAGGGACTCCCTAACCCAATACCACAGATATCCAATGGTATGACATCCAGTTCTACTTCATCCACCTGTTTAGAAGAAATTACAAATTTAACCTTGCATTGCTTGCTTACATTTAGTTTTACTTTGTCAAGTATCCATCCAAGAAGATAAGGTTTCAGATGAGGCTTAACTTCTAATTTAATCAAGGATTCTGAGATTAAATCTGCTTGAGAGCCTGAATCAAATTGATTTTCTACTTTTGTATGATTTATGACAACTCTAATATGAAACAACTCAGTTCTCTTTCGTTCATTAGGAAGAGGCTCATTTGTTGAACTAGTGCTTTCATGTGATTCAGAATTAACATGAAGAGAATGAGTACATTTTGTGCCTTCTTCTGTGATCAATTCCTCATCGCCAGAGTCAGATCCAAGGTCTTGTTGCACAGTTGCTACCGTGTTTTACTAACCCTTTCTTCCATATCTCTTTGGCTTCTTTTCTGGGTACAACTTCCAACAATGATCGTTGTCATGAACTTCCTTTTTGCAGTGAGCGCAATAAGGATTTTCTCCTTCATCCTTATTCATTGATTCCGTCTTATTTTAATTTCCCTTTCCTTTCCCCTTGAATTTTCCATTTGAAGGTTTGAAAGGTGGTTTCTTTGAATGATCATCCTTATCATTTCTGCCCCTGTTTTCAAGATGAATGGCCTTTACACTGTCCGAGTCAATATTAGGAGGTTCAAACATTAACAATGAATGTCTAATGTAACTATGTAATGGCCCAATGTACTTAGTTACAACTTGAGGTGAATCGAATGAAATGCCCAAACTTAGTGCTTGATTTTCTAAATTCCTCGGTAAATATTTGCACGTTTTGTCCTTTACCTTGCCTTAGGTACTGCTACTCCATTAAGGATCTTTTCTTATAAACCAAGGGACATAATTGATCTTTAAGTGCAGCAATAAAATTTGACCATGAGGAAATAACGTTACCCAAATTATTGCTGCCTTGAAGTTTGCTCTCCCACCAGATGAGAGCGGTGCCATTTAGTTGAAGAGAAGCCAATTGGATATTTTCCTCATCCTCCACAATCTATTGAATCCTACAGTAGAGTTCAAGCTGCCTAATCTAGTTGTTAAGTTTCTCTGCATTACTTTCACCATTATACATGGGTAGAAAAAATTTGACATATAACTTAAAGAAATGTTTATTAGATGCATTTCATGAATTCCTATGATGATGCTGAGAAGAGGAGGAAGAAATTTCACTCACTGGAGGAGAAGGAGGTGGATCTCCTCCATTATCTCCATGCCCTGAACCTTGTCCTTCTAAAGAATTCTCCCCTTCTTTCTCTAGTTTATCAAGTCTATAGAAAAATTTCTCAACCCGATTTTCCATGGTGTAGAAGGTCTTGCGGAATTTGAGCTGCTCCTCATTTCAAACATCGTCATCCATGTTCCTTCGCTGATATGCACGTCCCGCTTCTGGATCAAAGGATCTTAGTGTCCCTTCGCCTCTTCGTAGCCTATTTCTAGTTAGCATACAAGCATGCAATTCATATATACAAACATCTGCTCTGATACCACTTGATCCAAAAATATTTTTTTCATTGAGATGTGTTAAAGAATTACATGTGAAAATTGCAGCTTAAATAAGAAACTTTAAAGGCATAAACATAAGAAGAGATAAATAATTAACATCATACAAGAAGATACAGATTGATATCGAATTTCATCAAAGAGGGACTACGTCTCTGGGCCCTACTCAAATAGTGGGGAGTCCCTCTTTCATTAAGTGGCAAAAAATGAAAGTATAAGTATAAAATGCAAATTTACACCTGTATACCTCCATAGCTGAAAGTCAAATTAAGGGACCCACAAATTCGCCTAGAATTAAGCCGGAGTTGGCTGGAATCCAGTGGCCAGGTTTCAGGAAATTTGTTACCTCCTTAAGCTGCCACATCACCAAGTCAACCCTCAAACTTTGACTGCTCCTAACTCCTTCATACAAACTAAGAATTGAGTGTCGTCTGCGTCGTTGGAATCAGAAAGACGAGATCTTCCACTTGACATTAAGTTTGCCACATTCCAAACACTCTGATTTTTTATCCTTTGTACTTAAGCCACTTGTACTTGGACCTATTCGATCCACCTAGATCAAGAGTGTTTTTTCCAACCAGGGCTTCCAAGACTAGTAACTCAACCCCGACTATTACAGGGCTTCCAGAGTGTTTTTCCAACCAGGGCTTCTAGTACTAGTAACTCAACCCACCTAGGGATTCCAAAGCATTTATCCAACCAAGGTTTCGAGGACTAATAACTCAATCCACAGTTCTCCGTTGGGCTTCCAGAGCGTTTTTCCAACAAAGGCTTCGAGGAACTAATAACTCAACCCATAACTAAACGAATCATGAGAACCAACCCGAAAAAAATAAATGGAAATAAACCCACAATACCATGGTTTTCTAGGAAATGGCAAGGCTAGGAAAATCTGCATGCATACACCATGCATGCCAAAACTAGTGAGGAAAACATACATGTAACTCGGTACCTGCAATAAAAACCCACTGTAGCTGTTGATCACGATGTCCACCTGCACTTTCCTGCTCTTCCTTTGCCTTCTTGCTCCAAATCACCAAACATCCACACTCTCCAAGAGTGCTCCAAGAAAATTCTAAGTATCCGAGAGTATGAGAGAGAGAGAGAATAATGAGAGAGTTCCAAAAATGAAATGACCAAAACTTACCATTGATCCTCATAAGCCTTTTTATTAATGAGGCCTCTATTTTCTTCATTTTTCATTGTTTTCCTTCATTTTCCTCCTCACATGAAACCTATGACCTTTCACCTCCCTTTTCTCCCAATTTCCATTATTTTCATAAATAAATGTGCCAAAAAGACTATTTTCCTCTGTAATGCATTTTCCTTTGTCTTTGCCAATTTCCTTAGCCATAATAAACCAAAGTGAATGCCAGGTAGGATTTTTTACTCACCATTCAACTTGGAATACATGTCCCATCGACCATGGTCTTATATATTTTTACCTGTATTTTTACGAGGGTTGTTACAACATGTTAGCCCAAAATTATTAATTAGTATTTTGGAGCCTTGCCTTGGAACAATTATACTGAAGGAATTTGAAGTTGGCCAAATTTATAATCCTTCAAATGTTTCTCGTGTTAGGGCTATTTTATATGGAGAATCACCAATGCATTTACCTTGGGCGAGCGACTCTCACAATGCAAGGAATTATAATTCTAAACCTCAAGATACTGATTTTATCTTTCATGAGCGATGGAGGAGTAGCATACAAATCTACATAATAACACTAATCGATATGAAATAGCCCATTTTCCAAGCCCTTATTCATATGTCAAAGGTGACTTTGTAAGATTTGTTCAGAGCCCCATTTCAGGAGTAATAAAAAAGATAGTCTTATCCATGACTTAGCAGTCTGTTATGACACAGACCTATAATCCACAATTACAACTTTACAAAGGTAGAGTTCGAATTCACTTGATTAGTGTTTTGTCCCATGAATTGCTAAGGTTTTTGCAATTTATTTTGGAACTTTCTTGGCTATGAAAGAAGCCATTGGAACAAATGCCATTTTCCATTAGGTGATCATTGAAGAACTTCTTGAATCTATAGGAAACAAGCTCACGTGTTGTGTAACTTCAAGAAATGAAATTCCAAACTTTATTGACCTGATTATGTTATAGATATAGTTACTCAAATAGACAACAATAAGTTGGTATAGAAATCAAGGAATCAACCAAAAATCTTGCGCTTAATCATGGAAATGGAGTCTACCATGTATATGTTGTTGGAAATTTGGATGTGGAAAAAACACATCATTGTGGATGTAATGACAAACTATTTAGTTTCTTGCAACACCATGGCATGGATACACTTCTTATAGACTAAGATTTGGTGAAGAGTGGGGACTTGATGAGATCATGGATTGAGCGAAGCACAATTATAGAAAATCTATGTCAGAGGGTTCAATCAACATTTCCATATGTTTCTTCTTCAACTTTTGTCTCGCTATTTCAAGAAATTTAATTTCTAAGTATTTACCCATTTCAATAACACAACCATGTCTCACACACAAACCTCTACTTTACCAATTCCTTTCCATTTCTCCCACCCGTGGCCTCCTCATTCATGATGCCTTCCATCTTCACATTCTTGCTTCCTAAAGTACTACATAATTTTACCAATAAAATTCGACATACTAAAAACTTGAATATATATATATATATATAATTCAATATTGTCATCCATTCCCATATTTATTGTCAATAACATTCGATATCCTAAGTTGAACCATCCTCTAATACTACTCAAACCCTCTTCTAATGCTGCTCGGAACACTTTCACACTTATATTTAGTAAAAATTAGAACCTTGAGGCTAAAAGTAATAGGTATCTCTAGCACTAAAAGCATTCTAACGGAAAATCACAGTATATTGTCCAAACAGAATCCGAGGTTCACAAAGTTAAGAATCCATAAGAATTTTTTGCCGAATTTATTGGAACAAATTTGGCATGGTTTGATGTTCGACGAATTTCGATTTAATCAATATAAAAGTTCGCCGAACGGTGACACAAGAATACTACGTGTATGTCAATTTCTATCAACTGGTCTTTACACCTTTTGATGGAAATGCTAATATGTAAGGTTGGTTAGTCCAAACTTGAGAGGAAGGAGCTAGATGATTTATCATATTCCCATTTGATTATTGATTGCGCTTCTCCGAAAGTGTGTGAGTGATAATTTTACTTGGTGAATCGCTCCATACAAAACGAAGTTGAATCTTTATTGTTCGTGCACCGATATATTTTTGGGTCTGAGCCCAAGGAACTCCTGCAGACCACGGGTTCACTTGCAGGATTTTGGACAGTCGGTGCTGAGACAACCATTACGAAAAGCTCTATAAAGGATTTTGAAAAGCTGGTGCTCAAACAAGTGAAGAATACAAATAACAAGAATGTCACATTTAATACAACATTCATTCGGCCACCTTGAAACCATAAATTCAGGCGAGTGAATTAAATGGAAGGTCGCTACACGGATGTTGTATTAAATGTTAAATTTGTGTCACAAGGTTAAAAGGACATCTTGAACCTATGTCATAAGGTTTGTTGAACTTTAATCTTGATGTTCGAATTTTGGCGAACTTTAAAAAAATATTGAGGTTCGGCGAACCTCTTCAAACCTCATAGGCATTGATCAAGTCCATAGATCAAAACTCATAACTTCATGTCACAACTCAAACTTGCAATTTATCCTTACAGTTTCCATGTCCGTGATAGCATTTTTGATGTTTACTGATGTTGATTTCTTACTATTTTATCCTATAATTCATTATATATATATATATGAACCTAATGGCGAACTTCATCCGAACATCATAAAAAAAATTGAACTCAAACCGAACCTAATCATTGTCAAACCCAAACCTTGTGACATTGTCTTGAACTATCCAATAAGGAAATATGAAATACTGATAAAGGCCATATGAAAATTTTGTGTTAGGATATATCTACCACTCAAATGAAGGGATAACCCACCATGCCTAGTGATTGGAAGCTTGAAGTGAATGTAAGTTGTCTGTTGGGGTGTTATAAATGTTAGTATTAATGGATGTAAAACTAAGAATATTATAGCATGATGCACAGTGTAATTTGGTGGTAACGTTAGCTCGTATAAAATGTGAAAATCAAACTACTCACAAGAATATCAAATGCATAATCTCGGCACACCATTCAAGATTTTCCACTCAACTACAATGCAACCACTTTAAGCATATTCCCCAAATTCAATGCAACCACTTTAAGGATTTTCCCCAAATTCAATTAGTTTATATCAATGATAATATCCTTCAATGATAAAATTGTGTGCATTTATATATGAACGTTCTTTCTTCAAATGTCAAGATGTGTACATTTTATGTTAGTTTTTAGTGTTGGAAATTAGAATGTGGATCCATTGTAAACATACAAGAAAATAATTTGGCTAGACGAATAAAGTGAGGAATGTTTCTTGATATAATGCCATTTTTTAAGATTTTGATTTTATTTTTATTTTTCATTTTTTTTTTCCTTTCTGAAATAAATGTTTTTTTATCATTTTTTATCAAATTAGTTAGATATTGGTTTGATCCTTCATCACTGAAGCATTGAGTTTCGTTGGAGAGGGCCTTCCCCCGACAAATTTTCAAACCTAGTTTTCTTGAGGTCACTTTCCCACCCAAGCTTCCCTAAAGGTACAACCCTAATCAACATTTCTAGGGATTTGTTGTTGCTACTACAATACCTCTCCAAAATTTTGGCCTATACCAAATCTCAGAGCCTTTTTTTGTATTTTTCATTAGTGTCATAAACTTTTAAGCTCATCTTTTTGGTTTTCTCACTGTGTTGTGATCCCTTTCGCAAGATAGGCAAAGTGTCATATTTTGGCATGTTGGTTGTCGTATTGCATGTATGAGCTTGTTATAGTGGTCCAAAGAGCTTACCTTTTTGAAAATGAGATATTTTAACGTTGTAAGTATCCGTCGCACTCATTTCCAAAGATTTGAACATTGTCGCACAAGTGTCGTCATGGTCGTAGTAAAGTGTATCTGTTGTGTCACACTTGTCGTAACCAGTCATAATGTTGTCACATAGAGGGAAATGATTTGTTTTTATGTCAAGGATGATCTATGCTGTTTGAGCCATCAAAACATACTAAGTATGTGATCACAAACAAATTTCATCACCATTCACTGATCTCACTGGTTCCACACTTAGTCAATTTCCGAAAAAATTCTCGACCAAGCAACTTAGTTTCACTTGAAATCCCCTGAGTTGTGCACTATGCAGTATCAATCCTCTAGTTGTGAACTTCCTGCTTGGAATTGTGTAGTGTTCAGTAATTTCCTCCCAAGACTGCTCCATTGCACAATTTTGTTATCAAGACTTGACCTTGACCTACATAATTGCGAAGTCATGGCCTCCAACCCGACTTGAGCTGCGCACTTCACAACCTTAAGGCACAATATCATCCCCTGATCCATAGAACTGCACACTGTGCAGTCATCCAAACCTCCTTGACCTCCATAATTATGCAGTAAGCTTATCCAACTCCAATCCTTGCAGCCTGTCCCCATTGATCCTCAAAATTGTGCAATCATGTCCCTCATCCCAGCCTGAACTGTGCACTATATGGTATTAAGGCTCAAGGATGCCCCTTTCTTTCCTGAACTACGCAAATGTGCAGTCATTGGGCCTCCTTGTCCAACCTATCACTTTTTTTGGGCTCATTTCATGGACCATAATGCACCATCTTAGGACACGGGTTTTTGAGTTTATTTCCTCTTTTCATGAGTGAATTACAGGAATAGGTACTCTTTCATGTCACGGAAAGATTATGAAGGAAGGAAGGAAGGAGGGAAGCATGCTCGAAGACACTCTTGCAAATGAAATCACAAGATGATTGGACAAAGGAAAGCGAAGAGACACTAGTTTGCGACCACCATAGAAGACTGCAGATCATTGGAGACTCCTTATCACTAAGGCATGCATAAGAGAAAATGAAAGAACTTTCAGGAAGACACTCAACTCTCAGCAGCAATATTTTATTGACATTGCTATGTCATCTGAGTAGTTCATGTCAACAAGGTCATTTGTGTCATGTCATGAGTGGTCATATGCCACATCACTATGGTGGATGATTGTATATTGTATTCAAAGTGTATTGTAAAGCGGAAGTCAAAAGGAAACACATGGAACATAAAGAGTCATGTAAGATGAAAATTCATTGGAAGTCAAGAAATCATGAGGGTAGTCAAAGAGTCACCCATGGTTATATATACTCCCTCATTGTATGAGAAAAGGGCTTTTTCACCTTAGCTCCACCAGCAAAGCATTAGAGAGACAAACCAGTTCTTTGTGGAGAAAGGAGTGGCTCAAATGCCCCACTATTGGAGATAGTGATTTTCATTGTAAATATGTGTCTTGGAACTTTTACTTAATAACATAATCCTTCAAGGCCAACATGTTATTCATGCATGACTTATGAATATTTGTAAGACTATTATGTGGATGTTTGTATTTCATGTTTTTTGTCACATGTACTAAGATAGTTTACTATTTCGGTTATTTTAATGCTTTGATTATTGAGAATGTGTTGTAATGGTTTTAATTGTTGTCCCATCATTGTGGACTATTCCCAGGATATTAGGAACATCCTTCTCAAATTGTTGTGTGCAATGATCGTTGCATCCCTTGTTTACTATTCCGCTGGATGTTAGACGGAATGCTTCGGTTCATGTGTGTCTCTTCTTGAGTGGTACTATTACGTCTCTCTTAGAGACTGCTATCCCCCCCCCCTGCCCCTACCCTTGCAGTATAATAATCTTGATAGATATATGATTGAACAATCACTAAAAAAACCCCCCATGCCTTTCAAAGGAATATGTGCACCCCTCTCTCTTGCTAACAGTTAGAGTCAAGGAAAATCTATAAGAATACATGGAAACTAGGCTGATATTCCAGATGGGGCTCCTACTCCAAATGGTGTGAGGTCTAATTGGGCCTTCACATCAGGGAGACCCCTTGGTTGACTTGTTTCCAGCACTGTCAACAATGGCATTTGAAGGAGGGCTAGATGAGAAGTTGAGCTCGTTGAATCTGGTTTGAACCTCTTATCTAAAATAGCACATACACAAATATTAATCTCAGGGCGTTTCTACAATTTTTTCCTTTATCAATTTTCAATCCCTGATGAGCCTCGCGATCACTTGTCCTAGTTAAAGTTTGATGGTGAGGATGGAACATCCATAATTGAGCACATTTATGTTTTTCTTAAATTTTGGGAATCTTACGAAATCAATGATGAATAGTTTTCTTATGTGATTTTCTTCCTCACCCTTGAAGGTCATGCTAACTAATGGTGCCATAGATTTCCACCTGCTTCCATCCATTCCCTTCATCATTTCCTCAGGGAGCTACATCAAGCCTTTGACAAGTATAGTTACCGAGATGTTTGTAAAAGAATAAATATTTTAAGAATGAATCTTAATGAATGAGTTGGGGGATTTTCTAATCGATTCCTTCACCTTTGCTGTGAAATTTTTTAAGAATCCATGAATCATGATTTCTTAAGACAATATTTTGAAAGCTTTGTTCTTATCTCTTTACACAGTGAGCCTGAAACCCCTAATTTTCCTACTCCCTCGACTCTTATGAATCATGAGGTGCCTCTAATTTCATAGGAAGAACCTATTATTCATTTTTTTCCTTTTCCTCCTCCTCTTCCAGACCTGATGAGGGTGCCTCCTTGCAATGATAATGAAGGTCGGATATCTAATAATCAAACTCCCAATCCATCTTCCCATTCTTCTTTCGCTTGTCACGAGTCAAAATCAAGGGAGGAAATCCTAGAATGGCTCATGAAACCCATGGTAAATACTAACTCCTCCACTTCGCAAGATGATTTTTCTATTCATAAATTTAATCTCGAATATGATTCAAATTTTTGCTATCCTCTATCATCTACATGTCATGACTCTTTGTACCATGACTCGCTTGAGCAATCTATTTCACCAACTAGTTTTTCGTACTCTCCTGATTTTCAAGTTACTGGTCTGAATTGTGTTCAGATATAAGGCAGTCATAGGTAGAGGAGAAGGAAGGTGAAGGTGCTTCCAATATATCTTCTCTTTTTGAAAATCCTCCATGTCAAAAAAACGTGCTTCCATTCTTGGATGATGGTCAATCTACTAATCCTTGTAGTGAATCAAATGCAATCAATTATTTCAATCAATCCGCAATATTGGGAAACAATCATTTCAATGAACACGATTCTATCTATGTATGTAATGATGAATTCCTAAGTGCATTAGCTGATCTTTCACTTTCTCATGAAAATTTGAAAAATTTAGATTTCGAATCTATTTCTATAAAAACAAATGCTCTTGTTGAAAATTCCTCTTCATCCCACTATCCCTTGTGTTATTTTGTTTGCGATGCACTTGCATGTGGTGAAGGTATTCATTGCTCTCCAACTTATTCACTACATGAGTTAACTTCTCAATTGACACAAGGTGGTGAGGTTACCCATGATGAAGATGAACACAATCAAGTCACTGAGTACTCTTTAAATCTCTTATCATCTTTACTCTTGCATGAAGACAACTCTCCAAACCAGATTTCTCGTGACATTTTTGTAATATTCCCTTTCTTGATCCAATTAAAGTGGATAGAATCGATCCATGGTACTTACCGTGGTATTTTCTCATGGTATTGACCCATGGTATTTGTTGTTGGTTTCCGAGAAAAATAATAAAATAAGGTCGCTAGAAAGTCCATCAAGCCTATAAAAGGGGAGAGAAGCTAGGCATTTAGAATCATTCTGGACTATCTATCTTATTGTGTTTGGGTTGAGAACCTGGCCTGGCCAGTTCTAGCATTGATCCCAGGACGAAAACCCCGCGGTGATGTTTATGTGGTGGATCCATCCAGGATTCACAAGTGGGCTTCAATTTCTTATATTTGTCATTGCCAAGCAACTGTGCATGCCATTTGTAGGATTTTATGGTCTGAGCGTGTATTTTACTTTCAGTGAATAATAATATAAATAAATGGTTGCATTTCTTGTGTTCTGGTTCTTGATGAAAGATTATATTAAATGAGAACACTAATATGTTTTAGATCTATCAAAATTTTTATTGTTTGGAATCTTACAGTGGTATCAGAGTTGTGCATCCTGCCAGCCTGAGAGTTTTATGCAAGGAACTTCGGTGAAATTTATTTTTCACCCTAGCCAACATTTCTCACTTCGGTGATATTTATCACCCTAATTGGATTTTTATTTTTTTAGTAAATTATTTTTATTGGGGGACATAAGTGAAGGGAAAATCATTTATAATTATGTGGGTTAAATTTGTGAAAATATTTGAAGGCATGATTGACAAAATCTTCCTATGAAAAATTAATATATTCCTATTTGGGTATGGGAGAAGATGGACCGTCTTGAAGAAATTTTGAAAAACAACCAGAAAATCCTTGATGTAATAGTGAGGTTATATGGTCCTTTAAGTAGCCATATCTCCATAGACCAAAATGATAATCAAAGCAAGAACAAAATATGCATCAAGAATGAACTAAGGAGGAGAGGACTATGCTTTATCTGCAAGGGACCTTGGGCCCTTAACCATTCCTGTCCAGGTGATAAGAAGAAGGCAACAAAGTCAGAACAAGAGGAGATTACTTCAAATCATGGGGAATATTTTGTAGATGGGTCTATTGATCTTCAGGATGGTGAGAAACATCATGACATTATTCAGGGAAGCTTGCAAGACGACAAACATTTGGAAGTGCATGAGGAAATTCTACCTAATTCCATTGATGAGGTTGATTCCTATACAATGGAGTTCGTAGATCCCCAGGGGAATATTCATGAAGAATATGAAAAATCAAGTATAGATAAAATTCTACCAGTGCATCTATGTTCGACAGTTGAAAGGGATGAACAGATGGTCTCCACAGGTGAAGGAGACTTGGGAGATTTGAGTGAGGATCCAACCATGGTGAACCAGCATGATGAGTATGATCACGAGGAGCATTATGAAAAACATAATGTGCAAAATGGACCATTCCTAGACAGTTGGTCAAAGGCTCAAGTTGAAGATGTGGTCATTGGGCATCGGGTGCAAATAGATACAGAGACAGTCAGCACGACACTAGAATTGCCAGTAGAAGACTTTCGAGAAAGGATCAAGCATTTCAAGATAGATCTTATGTTGTTGAAGCAGAAAGTCTGGACAGTCTGAGACACTGCCTTACAGGAGAACATAAAAATTGAGGACTCAAATCCCAAGTTGTCTAGTGTTGAATAACGACTCAAAATCCCTCATAAGGCAGCAAGAGGAGTACGATTGGGAGTTCCAAAGCAGCCCTCTACAGGAGTACATAGATAAGTCTTGCAACACTACCAACAACCCACCTTTATAAATTGGGAAGAGCAGGGTATATTTCTCCAACTACATCATGTTGGGTAACCAAGTAAAGAAGCATGAATTGAGCATCGAACAACATCAACATAGTAGATTTGCAGATATTCATTCTTTCCCAAGTATGGATTAGCGAGAGATTATGAGTTGGTATTCTATTGATGGGTTGATTATTTGGAGGATACCCATAGCCAAGGAAAAATTATAGCTTGAACCACTTGGTGCAGACAGCGATGGAGGGTTGAAATGGTACCATAACCCACAGGTCCCAGGATTTAGGTGGTATTGGGATCCAAGAGAATCCATTGAGGAAAGGATTGGTCAGAGGATTGTTTGGGATCTATGTATCGAAGGATCCATTCGAGACCATTCAACATGGAGGGCACATCGGATTGTATGGGATCCTGGTATCAATGTACAAATGCTTCTATTGTGGATAGAAGTGGATCGCTTGAGGACAAGCAATCTTTGGGTGGGAGGATTTTTAATATTCCCTTTCTTGATCCAGTCAAAGTGGATAGAATCGATCCATGGTACTTACCGTGGCATTTTTTCATGGTATTGACCCATGGTATTTGTTGTTGGTTTTCGAGAAATATAATAAAATAAGGGCTCTAGAAAGTCCATCAAGCCTATAAAAGGGGAGAGAAGCTAGGAATTTAGAATCATTCTGGATTATCTATCTTATTGTTTTTGGGTTGAGAACCTGGCCTGGCAAGTTCTAGCATTGATCCCGGGACGAAAACCCCCCGGTGATGTTTATGTGGTGGATCCATCTAGGATTCACAATTGGGCTTTAGTTTCTTATATGTGTCATTGTCAAGCAGCTGTGCATGCCATTTGTAGGATTTTATAGTCTAGGCATGTATTTTACTTTTAGTGAATAATAATATAAATAAAATGGCTGCATTTCTTGTGTTCAGGTTCTTGATGAAAGATTGTATTAAATGAGAACACTAAGATGTTTTAGATCTATGAATTTTTTTTATTGTTTGGAATGTTTCAATTTTCCCGTTTCATACATCTTTAGATGTGTAATCATATGAATATTTTAACTTGAGTAATATGGTTATTGAAGCTAAAAAATCCAATCAAGTCAGTGGCAACTATGGTTTCCACCTGGTTAATAGTTATTTCATTAAGATTTGGGAAAGTAGTTATCCTCACACCGTGCGTAATCTGGTTCAATATTCAGAATGTGATTTTACAATTTTGGAAATTCCTGGGCCTTGCGAGGGATTCGGGGCACTTCAACTTCCATTGATGGTTGTTTCAAGATCTCCTATATCTAGTAAGACCCCTGACTCAAGTTAGTTCTGGTTTTCTTCGCAAATCTCCTATTTCCACATGGTTTCACTCGATGTAAATTTTTTTTTGAATTATATTTGTCATTGCGAATATAATCTCTCGAATTTTCAAGATCTGATTTCTAATCGGGTTTTAAGTTGTTTTATATTCATTCAAGTATCTTGTATCAAACTCGAGGTTGGAATGCGTATCCCTTATAGAATCATCGAATTGTGAAATTTATTATCTTAAATATTATCTTTGGCCAAATGAGTCATACACGTCACAATCTTTTGAAAACAATCAACTCCTCATCCTTCTTGCAAATATTTTGATGCTAATCTTTTTCTTCATCACACGTGGAATCCTCTTGAACATAAGTGAATGCATGGATTATTTGATGAATAAAATTATTCTTCACTTGCTTCACCCCAGCTGGTTTCATGTGTTTCATATACTAACATTCATGTTCACTTATCTTGATGATTACGATGCTAGTATAGTGCGCAACGAGTCACAAAAAAATGGTTTGTTACTTTCATCATGTGAGGAGGACCATTCTATTATGCATAGCGTTTATGAAATTGTTCTAGTTAATTTTACTTTGTTAATTGAAAGTTGGGGATCTTATGATTTAATCATATCATTTGATCAGTATTCTGTCTCTCATGACTGTCATTCGTTTTATCATTTTCCCACCAACACGTCCAATGACAGTTGTTTTGCATCCTTCGATCTTCATCATTCACCATCTTACTATTCGGATTTTTTCCGAGCGTTTGAGGTACGTTAGCCTTCGATGATGGTTATGTTAGGTCCTCACTGCCTCTACATCACTGATCAATATGATCCAATCTATTTTTTTTCATAAGATCCTCATTATAATCCCATGCCTCTAAATTAAAATCTATTTTTTTAAAAATTTAATGGTTTTCAAGAGGATCACCATGAATTTTATGATCCAATCATTGAATGGTTGGAGAAATGTCACTTGGAAAGCTCCATTGAAATAAACAGGTTTTGACTTCTTCCCATGCTTGCTAAGAAAGACGACATAGAAGGAGGTGCATTCGTAATAAGTATTTAAGGTTTTATTTATTTATTTTGGTTTCCGTCGAAGAGGTAACAATGTGAATTGGATAAAATTAGCAGCGGTGACACATCTTTCTGCCCATAGACAAGACCTTCCTTTTGTTGTGCAAGTTATTCAAGCTCTCATCTCTTCTCTTGCACACTACTTTATATATGTTTTAATTGATCATATCTTTTTGATTGCAGGTTGGGAAGGATTACAGTGGATACATTGGAAATTTCATTACACCTGACCCCAACTTATTGGCTATTAGGGTAGGAGTATGATTATTTGAATCCTAGTTTTCCTTATCTTGCGTTCACCTTGTGTAGTTATATTTAGTCTCTGTTGCATTTTCTTACTTTATCTTGCATTATGCTTTGGTTTAGCTTATTTTGCTTGTCTCCTAGTTTTGTCCCCATATTGTTTGTTGTCTTTCCTCTCATTTTTTTATTTTATTTTCATTTTTTTGTTCGCCTTGTTTCTTGTTTGTCACATGAAGAGGTGTTGTCCTTTTCCATGTGTTGGTTTATGAAATTGTGTGTGACTGAAGTCTAAGGAGTCTTGCGACACTTCAACATTTGGTTAACCTTTGGTCCATCTTCCTTGTGTTGGTTATGTCTTTTGGCCAATGAAGTTCTCACGAAAAATATGATCCGTCTGTAAGGAGAATTTTGGGCAAACCATGAACTTGTTTCTATCCGAGAAACCTTGTGCCTATATTTGATCTTTATGTTTTAGTGTTGTCATGCTTATCTAATCAGTAGAAAATGAGAAGGGGAAAAATCGAAACGAGAAAAACTAAATCAAAGGTATCTAAATAATTATATGAAGGAAAAACCTCTCCTCCTCTTAATAATTCAGGATCCCTCTTCCGCCCAAAATAATAAGTGGCAATACACAGTCCTTTAAAATAAATAAATAAAGACGAAAGTAGAGAAAGGCTTCTTGCGTAGAGAGGTGAAGCAAGAAACTTTTCTAGGGTACTATCCAGGCTCGTTGGCAGTGGATAAATGTTTATGTTCCTGCGTGACTCTGCCATGGTACTGTCCAGGCCTACTGGTAGCAGAGAAAAACCAAAGATGAAAACTCATACTCTGAAAATCTTAAACTCGCAAACTTCACTACCCTTCCCTGCATGAAACAATGTGGTAAAGCTGAATCTTTGTTGAGTTAAACCAAAATGGTTTGACATGGAATTAGTTTAATCACTGGATAAGTGGGGAAACCGAAGTGATATACACAATGAATCAATACTCCCTGAAGAACCAAGGCCCCGCACAAAAGAATTCAACCGAGACCGAGAAGATGGAGTTATACCAATGTATCGCCAAGTGTTGTAGCTGCTACAACACCCCTCCAAAAAATTTTCCTATACCAATTTTCAGAGCTTTCCTTGGTCTTTTTCATTACTATCACAAACTTTTAAGCTCATATTTTTGGTCTTCTCACTGTGTTGTGATCCCTTTCACAAGATAGAAAAAGTGTCGTATTTCGACATGTTGGCTTTCATATTGCATGTACGAGCTTGTTATAGTGGTCCCAAGAGGTCACCTTTGTGAAAATGAGATGTTCTAACCTTGTAAGTATCTTTCACTCTCATTTCCAAAGTTTTGAGTATTGTCGCACAAATGTCGCCACAGTCATCGTAAAGTGTATTTTTCATGTCGCACTTGTTGTAACTGGTCGTAACATTGTCGCACAAAGGGAAATGCTTTGTTTGTATGCCAAGTATGATATATGTTGTTTTAGTCATCAAAATATTCGAAGTATGTGATCACAGTTAAATTTCATCATTGTTCACCGATCTCACCGGTTCCACACATAGTCATTTTCTGGAAAACTTCTCGACCAAGCAAATTAGCTTCACCCAACCTCCTATGAGCTACACATTGTGCAGTATTAGTCCTCTATCTATTAACTTGCTTATTTGAACTACACAATGCACAATACTTTCCTCCAAAGACTGCTCCATTGCACATTTTTATGACAAATAATTGACCTTGACCTCTAGAATATTGCAGTCATGGCCTCCAGCCTGGCTTGAACTGCGCTCTTTATAACCTTAAGGCACAAGCTCATCCCCTTGGCCCTATAACTATGAACTACGCAGTCATCCAAGCCTCCTTGACCTTCAAAAATGTGTAGTTAGCTTCTCTAGCTCCAATCCCTGCAGCCTGTCCCCACTGACCCTCAAAAGTGTGCAGTAATGTCCCTGAGCCCAACCTGAACTATGCATTGCGTAGTCTCAAGGCCCAAGGTTTCCCCTTGCCTACCTGAACTATTCAACTCTGCAGTCACATCAGGGAGACCCCTTGGTTGATGGATTTCCATCACCGTCAACAAGATTATATTGTTAGCTACATGTCTTTCCTTGGTAGTCAATTTCTTATATTTCTTTGGAGGCTTGCCTCCCACCCAATGAATATTTCTTTCTATTGTCCCCACTCAATGATGAAAATGGTGGTAACCTCACTCTCTTTAGCTACCACAATATTTTTTACTACCATCACAAAACTACTCCAAGCCTTATTTGATCTCATCTAAACTAAAGTCTATCCTTTATATTTAGACACAATACGCACCCCCTCCCCCCCCAACCCACCATAATGGTTAGATGCATGGGCAAGTTTTGGATTCTTGGATACAATTTTTTTAGGAATATTTTCGTAGAGGCTCATCATGTGGCGTTTATAGCTTATCAACTTATCCTCTTGATGAATTTTCTGAAATATAGTGGCACATACCACACAAAATTATGGACATCCTTCTTCAAATTACTAACCCATTGTTACACGGGATTGTTGGTTCTTCTCTCCAGACACCAACACTTCAAATTATTAGGGGAACTTTGAGGTGTAAAATGGGCCTCCTAATAAAAATGTAAAACCAAAATAAACTTTATAAGAACCAATAGGATTCAATATGATGATGTCAACCATCGGGGATGATTCACCATTTTTGGAGTAAAAAAATAAAAAGATTAAAAAATAATAAAATAATAAAACTACTTTTTCAACTCGTATTTTCAACTTATATCCCTAAGGTTTTACTCAAATTTCTAGCGGGAGTATTAGTTGGATGTAAAATTTAATTCCTCATACAATGTGTACCCATGTTGCATACTTTGGACCCTGCTACAGGAAAAATGAGAAATACATGAAAAACGTAATTGCAATCACGTTTTTTTTAATGTATTTCTCATTTTTTGTGTAGCAGGTCCATAAAAAGTATGCAACATGGGCACTCATTGGATGAGGAATAAAATTCTCCATCCAACGAGTGTTCCCACTCGAAATTTAAGTAAACCCATAGGGAGATAAGTTGAAAATACGAGTTGGAAAAGTAGTTTTTTGTTTTTTCCCTCTAAAATTTGATGATGTAATCTAATCTTATTTTATTATTTCCACTATTATTTTATAATTTCCTTGTGAGGCCCATTTTAGACCTCCAAATTCCTCTAATGCCTTAGGCTGGCTAGGCTAAGTATTTGGGAATGTAACGTAGTTTAAAGTCAGATCAATAAGACGCAATCCACACATAGACTAGCTCAAATCTACCCTACTGTAGAGAGGATGGCCCACAAGGAAGATTCTAAGAGCACACAACCTCGTCTTTTTCAAAGCACCCTCTTAGAAGATTCCTAAAGCATCAAATTTGACGGAAGAAAAGAAAAAGATGACAACTAACTACTTACTCATAAAGGGAAATAATTAAGGTGTGAATGTTTCGACAGTCAAATACATTATGTCACTGAGAACTTATGGAGACATGTGTGTTATGTTTTAAGAGTCCTTCAATATTGACGTTTTGGGTGAAAATTTCACCCATATTATGATCTGGATTTATGCAGGAACACAATAAAATATAGAAATAGACATAAACATAGAGATGCAGCGGAAACAATACTTCATTTTATTTAAATCAAATGACCGAAATATGCTTACAGACATAATGGAAATAAAAATAGCTAGGGTGTTGGTAACATATCTCTGAGAAGCAATGTGGTGGCTACAGACCTTTGAACTGTGTTACAATGAGGCTCAAGGGCCTATTTATTATTTAGAAACAATGGAAAACTCCAAACATCCAAAAACCTAACCCTAGGAGATGAAGCACCAAAACTATGGGCCTCGTTTGGGTAAATTGGTGTTTCAACTTCTTAGGGACGTAACTTTGGCATATGATCTCCCTTTGACACGCTCAATATCTCGTTAGAAATATATATTTGAGGAGTACAACTTTTGGTTTTCCCAAAAAACGTCGTTTAGGGCCTCAAAACGGCTCCGGAAGTTCAGGACCCGAAAAACTGCCAAAAATAGTAAGTTGTGCCGAAACTAAAAAACTAAAAGAGACAATGTTGGGGCCCAAAGTGGAATAGGTGGGTGGCCACTAATATCCACCTGGATCATTAAGGCCCTAAAACGACTCCGGGAGTGCAGGACCCAAAAACCTACTAAAAATAGTAAGCTATGCTGAAAGTGAAAAGTTGCAAGAATTGATGGTGCAGGTCCAAATGGAAAAGGTGGGTGGCCACCAATATCCACCTGGATCATATTCACACTAAGCTTCTCTTTCCTAAAGATGGGTGAAGTGTTCACCCGAAATGTCAATATTGAAGGACTCTTCAATCATAATACACAGTTCTCCAAAAGTTCTCAGAAACATAAACTAACTACTTATTCTAACCCTAACCCTAAAAATTGTTAGACAAAAAGGTAAATGTAACATCTATTTATTTTAACAAAAATGTTTAAATTTTTAAATTGGCGAGTTTGATGATTAAGAACACTGATTTTGATATTAACTCTTGCAATATTTATTTGTTGGATATTTTTAAACTTAAATCCCTAACCAATTATAATAGTCATAATAAAAATTGCATTTGGTAGAATTTTTATATTTATAACAAAAACTAAAATATGAAGAGACATTATAATAAAATAAAAGTTTGAAAAAAAATAAAATTTAAATGAATTATATTCAAATACAAAATATAATTAACGAAATATTATTAAAAAGAAAAAAACCTAATTTAAAACCAACAAATTATATAGAAAGAAAAGTCAGTGTGTGGGATTAAAAAGGTTATTCACAACGTGGTTCATATCCCAGCATAGGTACGCATGACCATACAACGAAGTGAATTAAAGTAGGTTGCACTAGCTTATATGTGACACCAGATATTGTAACATGTTTTTTTTTTTTTTTTTCAAGAAAAAAATTGAACTTTTTTGTATAAATATAACAAAAAGTTACATCGTATATGCCACAACATTCCTTTTGTTTTAATCACCCAAGATAGGGAAAGCATACAAGTCTGTCCAATACAAGACAAAAACAAGTGTACCAAAAACTATGTGGCACCAAAAGTATCAGGTGAACCAGGTAGCCATGGTGAAAACAAGAAAACAAAATAGTAATTAGGGCCTTCATATTGGATAAACGCCCCACAGTCAATCAAAACTAGTCCTCCCTTATGGGAAAACAACCCAATATGAGTTCCAAAGAACCTTATTTTTTAGACAGTAAAAAAAAATAAAAAGTAACAGTCTATCCTAATAGAGAAATATATAAAGAAGAAAAAACTCCTAGATATATAACTTTTGATGGAGTAAGATAAAAACAGACAATTGATTTATAATGAAAAACATTCAGTCAATATGGTCTGGTGTATGACACACAAACAACCATCCTGTCCTTTTCCACTATGTTCCATGAGCCTGGAATTTGTTGTACACCATCCTTAGAAAGATGGTCAGCAATCCCATTTCATTCCCTATAAATATGGCATACATAAATCATTATAAAATGCATTTTTAGTGCCTGAATGTCTTCAAGAATTGGAAGTAACAAACAATTTTGACATCTCTATGCATTGATAAACTAGTTTATGACATTCATGGAGTCACCAAATATTTGAACTAATTCAATGCTAAGGTGGATGAGCCAGTAGATGAGAATTTTTAGCATTTGAAGTTCAAAAATAATGTTTGTGCCTTCTCCAAGTCCCACAGAAGCAACAAATGAAACATTTTATTTTTTGTGAATTATCATACCATCACCAGAAGAATTTGGTTATCAGCAGCTCCATCAAAATATTCCCATGGTGTCTCAATCCTTACATTCCTTGGTGATTTGGAAGACACATTTAGGGGTAAAAGGGAGAAAATGGCCACACATTCCGTAGCCACAATGGAAGAAGAATAATTTGTGTCCTTAAAAGTTCCTTTGTTTTTGTCCAACTAGATACCATAAGCAATAAGGAGGGGTAAACATCTGAAGTCTCAATCCTTGCTTGTTTCTCACCTTGATCTCCAGACATCACCACAATTTTCACCTCCCCACTCAGCCCTGTTTTCACAAAGAGATAGAGTATGTTCCCATACTTTTTTGGAGAAACTGCAGAAGAGAAAAAGGTGAGAAATTATTTCCTTTGCATCTTTGCATAGACAACACCAACTTGGGCCATTTAAAAACCTTCTTTGGAGGGTATCCCAAGTAGGTACCCTCTTCTTCAAAATACACCAGTGATTTTTTCTTTTTTTTGAAGGCTCTTCCACTTTCCACATAGATTTGTACCACCATTCCTGATCCCCACTCTCCCTACTTTTCATAATATAGTCATAGCCTTGTTTAGGAGACTATATGCCCGATTTTGTGTGGACCCAGTAGAAAGTGTCCAAAAAATCCTTAATTCGCACTCTTGACCGGGAAAGTTCCTGAATATAACCCTGCCACTCCTAAGCCCATTGGTGATCAAGCCTTAAATCTTCCTCAAATTTCCATGCTTGGGCCCAAATAGTGGAACATTTTAGCTTATCAATTAGATTGAGGGTATAGATCCCTCTTTGTCTAAGAGCCTCCACCAGACCATCAGATAGAGTAAAAAAGTTGCTACACCCCACCAATGGGTCCATACCAATCCTGCATCTCTCGTTTTTCCCAATTCCCCATGCAAGAATTTTTTCCACTAATCCTAAATCCATCATAGTAGCTTTCCAGATCGAAGAGGACTTGGAAAACCCTTTTTACGAAATCCTAATCCATTCATCCACAAGAAGTGGATCAATATATTTCCTCTTAAGCACATCCGCCCATAGGCTTTTCTTAGTCCATCCCAACTTAGCAGCCAAAGACATAGAAAAAGTGTGAAGGTGCTTTATGCCCTAGCCACCCCACTCCTTAGGCTTTGAAATTTTATCCCAAGCCACCCAAGGGAGTGCCTTCTTATCCTCCTTGCCTAACCAAGGGAAACTGTAACTAACACTTCTAATTTTATTGATAATTCCTTTAGGGACCCAGGCCAGGGCAATCCAGTATACAGGGATTACCATTAAGAATGATTTGATGAGTACTATCCTCCTGGCCCTAGAAAGTCACTTATAGCTCCATATACTAATAATTTTTTTTTTTTTTGTGACTAACCACTGCCAATGATATTTCTTGTAAGAGTCCGACTTCAAATAGAACCCCAGATATTTGATGCCTGATCCAAAACTGATATGGGAGAAAGGAGGAAAAACAAAGTTCCAATCTAGGTCTGCATCCAAGATACCTTTATGAGTAAGTGTTGATTTCTGGTTGTTTATACCCATGCCCGTTGCTTTCATAAATAAATACAAGATATTTTTCAAAATTTTCATTTCCATTCGGCTCCCAATACTGAACAAAAGAATATCATCCACAAATACTAAATAGGATATGAAAAGATTAGTTTCCACCTCAATGCCATTAAATTCACCTCTTCTCCTAGCCTGCTGTATCACCTAACTTAAACCCTCAACAGAAAGAAGGAATAACAAAAGAGAGAGGGGGAACCCTTATCTAAGCCATCTTTTATTTAGGAAAAAAGGGGACACAATCCCCTTAATAAGAACATAAAAGGAAACATTTGTAATGCAACTTGCAATCCAATTGATGAATTCAATTATGAAACCAAGATGGGTAAGAAGAAACCTTAAATAAATCTAGTTGATTCAGTCATAAGCCTTTGATGAGTCAATCTTCACTATCATGCATTTTTCTTCTTTGACAACTTTATGCTATGCAGGGATTACTGGGCTCCACCAATAGCCTCATGGATTTGCCTGCCATCTAGGAAACCAAACTGTTCTTTAGAAATATTACAAGATAATAGATGTTTTAATCTTTTTGCAATTGTTTTGGAAATATATTTTTAGATACATTTACACAAGGAGATAGGCCTGAAGTCATCAAAGGACGAGGGAGAGTCCATCTTAGGAATGAGGGTAAGGAAGGTCAATTTAAGGGCACCATGGATACATCCCTTAGTCCTAGATTCCTCCACCACATTTTTTATAGCATCCCCCATAAGTTCAAAGAAGTATTCGAAGAATTCCACCGTCCACCCATCCGGACCCAGAATCTTATATTTTTGCATAGTACTCAAAATCATTTCCACCTCTTTTTTCTCCACAGGAGCCCATATATGGTTATTTACCCCCTCATCCGCATACCTAGGGAAAATTTGAGCCACCTTAATTACTTCCCCAATTGATATCCCTTCCTGAATCCCATATAGGTTCTTGAAATGATTTTTTCCCATTGTAGAAAGTTCTTGGAAGGTTTTGACCACCCCTCCCTGAGGATTGTCAAGCTCCCAAATGGTATTGGAGTTTCTCCTTCCCTTTGCATAATTTTTAAATAATATAGTGTTTTCTTCACCAACATTTAGCCATATAGCATGACTCTTTAATATCCATTGTTCTTCCTTATAAAGTAGGATTTTCCTTCTCGACATATCCAAACCTTTTATTCTTCCTCTCGACTCCTCATCCATATATCCCTCATCCCTCTGACTGTTCATCTGTTCACGTGTCTCCTCAATATCCCTGAGTGTTGGGGAATCCTTGATAACCTTTTCTTTTGACCAAATAATAGTAGCCCTCTTAATGTTTTTCCAATTATTTACGAAAGCCAGGGAAAAAGAAAAGTTCTCTTCCCCATACATTGGGTGCCATGTATCAGCAAAAATATTTTGATAGTCCTCCTCTTTTAGCCATCCAACATTGAATTTGAACGGATACCCTAGCTTTTTATTTGGGCCAACCAATTCCAGGAGGATTGGGTTGTGATCTGATTCACCTCCAGAGCCAACCCATTGCCAGAAACCAAAGGACTGGCTGGCTAAATCATCACTAAGAAGGAAACGGTCCAGTATCTTAGTCACCCGATGATCTGAAATGATTGCTAGTTATTTCTATGCTAGTATAATTTCTAGATATGAATTTCTCTTTGATTTGGTTTGCTTATTCATCAAGATTTTTTCCATGAGCATGTGATTGTCAATTCAATTTACTTGGTGAAATTTAGTGTTTTTCATACACTTAAAAGAATAATTTTAAATTACTGAACAACAAAAAATATAAACACAGCAAACACATATAACAGAGCTCAATACACAAGTTTTTGATGAAGGAGTTCACCCCTCCTGGTCTACATCTCCTTGGTCTAGCTTCATAGTGTGGGCCTTTGTATTAGCTTCAAGTGTGCTCAAATTACTGTTAAAAGCTTAAAATGATATTGGAACCTATTCCAATGAGTTTAAAACATCAAACTATACCAGAAATGACTGATTGTTTGCTCAATTTGGATTTTGGATGCTCTGCCAATGCCTCCAACACCTGGTGGCCCTAGCCTTCAAAAATCTTCAAATGCACAAAACACCTGTAGATGACCTTTTGTACCTTTTCAACCTACTTAAATGGCTACAAAATACCCCCAATACCCCTTTTTTTGTTCTCGCTGAGTCGAATTTGGAGTTTTTGGGCAAAAGTTATGCCTCATTCAAGTTTTCCCCCCTATTTCTCCACTATTTTTGGAACACTACCAGTAAGGACTGCTAAAAATAGCAAGTCTGCCAAGTATGGCGCGCTCCTCCAATTTCTCCACTACCTTAACTGTGGATTAACCACAATATAAGTATGGATTAGTGTTGATTAAGTGGGGCTTAGCACAATAAGCGCATTTAGTCCTTTGGCTCCTCCGCTAGTCCACTGTACAAGGGTTTAATTAACTGTTCGTGGCATTCTATTTCAAATTCCATTCGGATGGTGTATTAGCAAAAGACTTAGTTTTTGGGGTGGAGGTCTTGGGTTCAAAACCCGATCCCGCTCCCAGTCTATACAACTTTTGCGCAGTTAAATACCTTTGACAACCAACGAACTTTGATTTACGGCGAAACAACTTTAGCAGGATATTTAAATTCGACCCTTGAACCTTTGAAATACGTGGACTATGAAATGTGTATGAAAATTTAGAAATATATTAGAAATATATATCCCACCTTAGAAATATTAGAAAATTTTCATCCACATAGATTAAACTGGTGAATTTGAAAATTCCACTTGTCACAGCTTTATTGGCAGAAGCCCAAGGAAAATTCCTGAAGATTCATTTTTGTTTACTAGACTGCCACATCAATAGTTGTAACTATCTTTCCATTTTTTTACTTGTTTTTGAAAATGAACAATAGGCCATAACTTACTCATACAAACTCGGATTTTGATGAATCGAGTTGCGTTGGAACCCTGGTGACGAGCTCTACACTCTCATCTTGGTTTGAAAATTTTCTGAGCACTTTGAATTTTTAGCTAAAATACTGATCCCTGATCACCCTAGCCTCCCCCACTCTTTTGTTCCTCCGAGTAGGGATGACCTTAATAAGGTTTGAGTCAATCAAGTTTCCTCCCCTCAATTCTCTTAGGAAAAATTCAACAAGGGTGTTAGCTCTAGCCTGAGGACCCCAAGTATATGCTCTCCCCAAAGAAAAATTTAAATCACCCCCACCACCAAGTTTGGTCCAATCATATAAGATTTAGAGAGTAGTGTGTTCCAGAGAAAAACCTGATCCGAGCACAGGCCATAAACCGTCACTATAGTGATTTCAGATCCAATTTCCATAGAGGAAACCTCCACCCCAATCAAAAGATCAGAAGTCCATGAATTATTTAGCTTGATAGTACAACTTTTAACTCCAGTAGTCAAACCACCAAATTTACCCTTGGCATCAAAGGTAACAAACGACCACCCTGGAAGGAATGAAGAAATAATTTTTGACACTTGATCCCCCTGGCCCAAGGTCTCCTCAAGCATCAGGACATTGAGTTCGTAGTTGAAAATGAGAGCTCTGAGTGCTAGTTTTTTAGGTACACTAGCAAGACCTCTGCAATTGAAAGATAAAATAATTATTTAGTCACAATGTCAGGGGAACACACTGCTCTAAGTGTCCCTTTCAAGGACAATTGTCTACCACCTGCTATGTCAATCATGGCTCTTATTTGGGATTTTGAGATATATGTTTTCCTTCCCCTGATCGTTTTTTATTTTTCAATAAGGGGGGATTTTCCTAGCCCTCCAAACATCTCAATATCCATTTGATTTTTTCCCCTAGGTCTCATGTTATAGGGAATGGTATCAATGGATTAATTGGGAATAGTGGTAATTATATTTTCCATGGCCATAGAGAGATTGATAAAACACATATTTGCATTTGAATATAGCCTGGAGGGACCACACATCCTCATATATTTTAACAAATGATCAAAAGAGTTTAAAATATGAGATGAGGGACCGGGAGTAGTACTCACTAAATCTGATGCAGGATCAATAGGAAGTGGTATTATCTGCTCCTCGTTGATGTCCATCTGTGTATCCAACTCCACTGATCTATTTTGATTTGTGGAAACTTCCACTGGTGTCAGCTCCACTACCTGCTGTATTGTTGTGCACAACCTTTTCCTGCTTGTATTCCATGTCTTCCTGTGTTACCGCGTCTCTCCTGTGTCTAGGACCCTACATTGATCCTCCTTTATGGCCCCTTATTTAGTTAAAACCATGAGGGAAATCACATGCCAAGTTTCCACGATTGTGACACCTATGGCAACGAAATGGCAAGTGTTCGTAATCGACCATCTTCTCATAGGAATGGCCTTCCACATTAAGGATTATTTTTTATATTAGTCCCTCCCGTGGAGTTAGTTTCACCAGAATACGGGCTATATTCCTAGCTCGCGTTTCCAATAAAGTCATGTCAGTCGTCATTAAAGTACCCAAGCTGTTGCCGATCTCACTGATCAGGTGCCTAGTGTTAAGCTCAAAAATGGAAGTGCTCAAAATCGATCGGAACCTGAACGAATGCGAAGTTCTCATCGCCAGGAATCCAGCTCAATTCATTTCATCGAAAACTGACTCTGAATGAGGAAGATAGAGCATGCTGTTTGTTTTCCTAAACAACTAAAAATTTTGCAGAAAAGACATAATGATGACATGGTGGCCTAGTCAGTAAAAAAAGAATATTCCTAGAATATTCCTTCAATTTTCCCAATGACACTATGCCAAGTGTCACTTTGTGGTTGGGTGTTGAGTGGGTGACTTGTTGCAATTTAATTGGTTGTGGGAGGAGCCAATGGGAAGAGGACATGTGGCAATCCTGGAGGCCACCACATGCCCCCCCTCAAAGGAAATTTTTTTTTGGTGAAGTTCCAAGGTAAAATAATATATTATATGGTGCAAAATTTTTATGGAGGACAGGCAGAGGCCGGGGCTCAACCCCGTGAAATCCCCCACACAACGCGCCAATGATACCACTATACCACAATGGAGGTCTTAACAATGTATGCATCCGGAATATATTTGAATTAACACCAATGGACAGTCGGGCGGAGGAGGGGGCCAGCCCCGTCATACATATGACCTATGTGTTAAAACCATGGGGGAGCGCTCAACTAAAAGCACTTAGCGCACATAAACAACGACTTATCCATAATTAATCCCGCCATTAAAGCATTAAGCCATAATTAAACTCCCACTTACATTAATTAATCCGCTCTTAATTCAGCAGTGAAGTTGGCGGAGTCTGCCATTTTTTGCGGGAATCCAAAATTAGTGGCGCTAACTGGAGTTCTCTCCAGTTTTGGAGAGATTTCCTAGGCCAAACTAATGGAGCCATAACTTTTGAAAAATTTGGCCAAATTGGGCTCAAAAAGAGTCTATCGTAGATGATTTGGACATTCTGAGAATGTTGGAGTAAGTTTAAGGAGAAATAGAGGATTGTAAATAACATTTTTTTCCATTTTGAGCTAATACAGAGGCCCAAGCGATGGAAGTTGGACCAAGGAGGTGTAGTCGAGGAGGGGTGAACTCCTTCATCAAAACACTGTTAATGGATAATTTGATGGTTTGATGTACATTTTATTTCTGTTGTTCAACATTTTTTTTTAATGTTAATATGCTCTAGAATTTAACATAAAACTCAACACATTTACCTATTTAACACTCACAAACACCATAAGGAAACCTATGGAAATGAAGCTAATGATAAAAAATTGTTTATAAATCTGAAGATGAAAGTAGCACAGAAAAACTAACATTCAGATTCAGATCAAGGTGGTATCAGAGCAAAGGTTATTTTCTTGAGTTTTGTGCAAGTAGGGTTTTAATGGTTGCAAATTTGTGATGCTTACAAGGTTAAAGTTGCATAGAGGAGAAGGGAAATTGTTGGTTTCAAGTCCTGAGGTTAGGACTATAAGAAGGAGAGCCACAAGGCCACCATATCCACCCAAATTTTCACTCACAGTTGTACTTGAAGCACCTCAAGTTTTATCTCTAGTTGAGATTGAAGAGGTACAAGTTTCACCAGAAGCAGAGCTTGAATCCATAGCCATCATGTTAGGTGTAGGAGAGACTGAAGGTCTTTCAAAATAGGAAGCATACAATAAGGCTTTCTATGACCTAACTGAAATGGTTATGATCCTTTTTGAAGAGAGGAGCACCAGGATGGTTTAAGGGAATTCTAAGTCTCCATACGGAGAGGGAACCTCAGAAGACAAAAAGGATGAAGAGAAGGATCCAAAGGGAAGTGGAGGAAGCCTCCCCCATCTCCACCATCTTCATCATCATCCTCATCATCAGCATCAGCATCATCTTCCACTTACACAACCAAAACCACCCATCCTCACTCAAAAAACCCAAAAGGAAAAACTCCCTTACTCAAACTTGATGTCAAATTTTAGCTTCCAATGTATAATGGCGAAGTGAATGCAGAGAAGCTGGATAATTGGATTCGCCAACTCGGGCTTTATTACATAATTCATAACCTTCAATAAGACGACTTAAAGATTCAATTGGTTTCCTTGAGGATGGAGGGATCAACACTTGTATGGTGGGAAGCAAGGACTCAAGAAGAGATTAAAAACCATGGTAAGATCTCAATGTCTTAGTAAAATTTTATTGCTACCATTAAAACGAAATTCTATCCTCTAGATTACATGCAAAAATCCATTATGGATTGGCAGAATTTTACACAATTGAGAGGGAAAAGTGTGCAAGATTATACTCATGAATTTAGGAGAAGAGCTCTTATTTTGGGTGTCAATTTGTATTCTCAAGAAACTTTGTTAAAGTATATTGGGGGTTTGCATAGTTACCTTAGACATACTATTCTCATGTTCAATCCCACAAACTTAGATGAGGTTTGCATTCAATCCACACATCTATAAGAAAGAGGGAAACATAGTGCAGATGAGAAAAGTGATAGTTTTCTTGAGTATGAGGGTAAAGCAAAGGGCAAGTGATTGGGAAAAATACTGAGAGGGGACATGAAACGATATTTACAAGAATCACAATCGTTTACTTTTCTTTAAGTATTTATATATGTGACTCTAATTAGTCTAAGTAGAGTATGCACGCAGATGCCTTAAAGGAAATATGCCTATACCCAAATAACTTAATGTTGAAATAAATTTTTAAAAACTTTACTTAGAACAGTTTATCAGTTATGCATCAGACATTTAAGCAGTAAATATGTGCAGTAATAACATAATAAATCATCACACAAAGGCATCACACATGAACACCAAGATTTAAGGTGGAAACCCAAGTCGGGAGAAAAACATCGTTGTTGTCGTCTTTGTCTTCAATATTTATTATATAGGAAACTGCTTACAATGTTGTACTGGCGCAGACTCATACTAACACGTAGGCACCCACCTGCAGAAGGCTTCAACCTTCTCTCATTCTCCAGCTGCTACTGGAAAGGAGATCCAACCCCCTGATCTCACTTACCAGGCACTACTGGAAGAGAGCTTCAACCCCTTGAACTGATCACCAACTTCTACTGGCAGGAATCTTCGACTTCCACACTGAAAGCTTCAGCCCTCAGAACCACTGGAGACCACGTTTCATAAATTTTCACACTAGATCCAACAGATTCAACATAAAAAAATTTGTAGATCAACAGTAATAACCTTCAGCCAATATTCAAACAGAACAGTGAGATCATTGTAACTAGATCACATCATTAAACCCAAAATTTTGCATTAACACGCAGAATCAACTTCAACCCTAGTCATTCAAAAAACTAATTATGTGCGCTACTTTAATTACTACAACCTATGTATAGATATTTATATACTGAGAATTTAAAGTTTTGTCCATACTCAGAACATATCAGAGATATTCAGATACATTTCGTCATATTTACAAAATCCTTAAACAGTTGGTAGCATCCATCATTCTCACTCAAGCAGTCACTGATCATCTTTATAAATAATCAACTAGCAGCATAACCAATATTCAAACAATCCAGATCTACTTGAAGACTTCATTGACAAACAACAGAAATGATCAGACATTTTCTTCAACAATCTTCAAAAGGAACCCTAACTTCCATACACTCTTTTGTTGAAACGAACTCGCGAGTATACACACTTTCACAGTGATGAACCAATGTATATATTTGTAAATATTACTGGACTATGCCACACTTCAAAGTAGCAAACTTGCTTAGATCATATCATTTACTTCAGCAATTATGCGCCAGACCACAGATCTAAACAACTCATAACAAATTATACAAATACATAGTCATTTCAGGTCTAGAGATCCTGATCCATTATTTTATTCATGAGTGCATCAAAATATTAGATCTATCTATTGAATATAGCCCAATCCATGCAGATATACTTCAGACTGAAGTATTCATTCAATTCTCATTCACATGCACACACTTGCACTATTATCTTCTCCTCCTTATATAGTTTGACCCTTAGACAATACCATGAGCCAAAACCACACAAGTGCCGATGGTATTCTTGGACAGGATCAAATAGTCGTTACTGCGATAAATATTGTGGGCTAATACCATGGTAAGGACCCCTAATTTCATAAACGTAGTGCGTAAACACATATGCTACTTTGCTTCGTCTTACCCTCGTGTATACGTGACTTTGCCTTGACCAAATTGCATATATTTTCTTAAACATGTGCTTTATCCATCTGTTGAGCTGATCTGAAAAACTTCTATCCCATCACTTTGACATTCTGTTTCATCACTATGCCATATCTGAGTTTATCTAGAACTAATATATTTGGTCTTTTATAAGTGGGTTGCCATCAAGGACAACTCATGCAATCTTAATGCCAACAATCTCCCCATTTGGACTTGATGGAAACCAAATTACTTTCCGCCTTTGACATGAAGGGAAAAGGGTGGACCGATACTGAAAAAAGGTTGCTCTTTCCTTGTATATACAAGAATGTTGATATTTGTGCTGCATTACATGGGCCATACTCCCCCTAAAAGCATGCTGAAGCTTCAAAACAGATTTGCAATGAAAAACATGACTTTATATAATTTCCTATCACCCATGATGCATACATACATTAGTCACCCAACCAAGTGGGGTTACATATTTGACTCAACTACCCAACCAAGTGGGTTTACATTTTTTACTCAAGCACCTAGCCACATGGGTTTACATATTTGAAAATTTTCATACATGACAGAATATGAAAATATTTTCATCATGGGTTTCAACATGACCCTTACATCAAATGACTTTATAACCAAGACCAAAGGAATTCAATAGACAGAGATCATCGAACATCCTTTAGCAACCAACGGAATTCCAACAATGAATTATACCCAGCAAGGCTAATGTTCCACCTAAAACTGTGCATCCTGAATATTTTCAACAACCAATTCATCGAAGCATTTGCATCAAGTAGATTAAATATAAAGGAAGGAAATGTAAGTTGAAAACCAGAACTGCAAATTGTACCCATTAACACCTGAGCAACAGATCCAAACCAGATATGTTAGCAACATGACAAAGATTGTTCTGAAGGCTGAACCACAAATTTTATGACCTAAGTATCCATACGTGACTATCTGAAGATGAACTCGCATATATATATGTGACTGTGTGTCACGAAACATGCGTACTGAATTTAATCTTCTGAAATAAAACCGATCATATTAATGAGGTAGAGGCAACTCCCAGCTTCTATCTAAGCTATTTAAATGCTTCTCTAGGAAGAGGTTTAGTAAATATATCAACAAATTGTTCTTTGGAGGGAACATACTCCAATTTAACCTTTTTCTCAAGCACTTTTTCTCGCAAAAAGTGATACTTGATAGGAATGTGCTTGGTTTTGGAATGCATAACAGGATTTTTTGAGATACTAATGGCACTTGTATTATCACATAGGATGGAGATGGGAGAACATTTAATTTGAATATATTGTATTGTCTGCATCATCAAAATAAGTTGTTTTCAAAATGATGCAACAACCACATATTATACTTCTGTTGTAGATAAGGCAATGGAACTTTTTTTCTTGCTGAACCATGATACTAATCAAGGCACCATATAAAATGCACCTCCAATAGTGCTTTTCCAGTCATCAAAATTTCCAGCCCAATCCACATCTGTGTAAACATGAAGAGTAATATCATCATTCTTGGGATACCATAGACCAAAATCTTGAGTTCCTTGTAGATATTTGAATATTATTTTTACGGCCTAAAGATGTGACCCCTTTGGATTGGCTTGGAATCGTCCAACAATCCCAACTGCATGCATGATATCGGATCTAGTCCCTGTTAGATAAAGCATACTTCCAATAATAAATCTATACTCTGGTTGGTTTACCGTGAGATAATAATCATGAGAACTGAGGTTACATCCGGTCACCATTGGAGTGCTCACAGGTTTTGAGTCTTCCATCCCATACTTCTTTAGAATCTGCTTGAGATATTTTTCGTGTGAGAGAAATCTGCTATATTTTGCTTGTTGCGCTTGTAAGCTAAGAAAATATGTTAGTTCCCCAAGTAAATACATTTCAAATTCCTGCTGCATAACATAAGCAAATTTCTGACTCGTGGATTCTTCATTATTCCCAAAAATGATGTCATCAACATAAACAACAATAATTAGCAGTTTATCATCCTCAATTTTTGTGTATAAGTTACTCTCTGCAGATCATTTTGTGAAACCTTGTTGTTGAAGATATTTGTCAAGATGATAGTACCATGCTCGTGGGGCTTGTTTTAGACCATATAGGTTCTTTTAAGGTTGCAAACAAGTTTTTCATCATTACCCGAAATGAATCCTTCTGGTTGTTCTATTTAAACTTCTTGTTCGAGATCACCATTAAGGAAAGCATATTTTACATCCATTTGATAAACCTTGAATTGTTGAAAAATTGAGAATGCAAGAAACATTCTTATGGCTTCAAGTTTGGCCACTGTTGCAAATGTTTCTTCACGATCTATACCTTCTTGTTGAGCATACCTTTTACAAACAATAATAGCTTTGTTTCTAATTACATCTCCATTTTCATTTAACTTATTTTTGAATATCCAATTTGTTCCAATAACATTTTTATCATGAGGTCTTGGAACCAATTTCCAAGTATTATTCTTTTCAATTTGATGAAGTTCTTCATTCATGCCCTGAATCCAACATTCATCTTTATTAGCTTGATTTACATTTTGTGGTTCAATGGTGGATAATAGTGTTAGATAACTAGGAGATCCTAGAAATATTCTTCTTGTTTGTACCCCTGATTCTTTTTCTCCCAAAATTTGAGATTCTGGATGACTCTTTTGAACATACCTGGATGGAGCCTTTTCTCTTTCTGATGTATCTTCTTCTAATGGTTCATTAGGTTCTTCTTCTATATTATTTTGATTTGATGAGGGAAAACATTCATCATCATCATCCTCGTTTGTTGTTATTTCCTTTTTGGGAGTTGTGAGAGATTCATCAATCACAAAATCAATACATTCAAGGATCTTCCTAAATCTCTTATTGTAGCATTTGTATGCTTTACTTCTAGAAGAGTAACCAAGAAGTATTCCTTCATTTGCTCTAGGTTCAAACTTACCAAGTTTTTCGTCATTATTTTTTATATAACATTTTCTTCCAAAACCTTTATAGTGCTTTACAGTGGAAGTATTACCATACCAGAGTTCATAAGGAGTTTTATCACTATTTACACGAACATGAGCCTTGTTGAGAATATTTACTGTAGTGTGAGCAACTTCACCCCAAAAGGTGTCAAGAGTACCAGATTCATCAAGAATAGCACGAACCATTTGTTGAACTGTTTTATTCATTCTTTTCTCCACACCATTTTGTTGTGGAGTTCCAGCTAAAAAAAAAAGTCTTTTTATGCCATATTGTTCACATAAATCAAAGAATTCATCTGATATGTATTCTCCTCCTCGGTCAGATCTAAGACATTTGATTTTTAGATCTAATTAATTTTCAACTAAAGCTTTGAAGACCTTAAATTTTTCAAATGATTCATCTTTATGTTTCAATAGACTGATCCAACACATTCCAGAAAGTCATCAATGAATAAGATATAGTATTGTTCTCCACAAAGTGAATTTTTCCTTACAGGTCCACACAAATCAGTATGTATAAGCTCAAGAGGCTTACTTGTTGATCCTTCTTTGGCATTAAATTGAACCCCGGTTTGCTTACTGAATTGGCATGACTTTCATATGGTACTTTTTGGTAAAGAAATGTTGGGTAGATCACGAACAACTTTGAGCTTGCTTGATTTGCTTATTTGAGAAAAGCTCATATGTCCCAATATTCTATGCCATAACCAATTTTCTACAGATTTTCCTAGATAAAATTGTTCTTGGCCACCTTTCAATATATACAGATTGCTTGGTGTTCTCGTTCCTTTTATTACAATCTTTCCGGTGTCAAGTTCACGAACCACACACTCCTTTGATCGGAAGACAATTTTGGTTACTTGGTCAAAAATTTGACTAACACTCAAAAAGTTTTTCTTTAATGCATCAAAATACATAATATTGTTAGCTTTAACCTTTTCTTTTATAAAAACATATCCTTTACCCTTAATGATAGCAAGAGAGTCATTTCCATAAGTAACACTCTTTTCCTTTTTAAATGCACTGTACGAAATAAGTTTGTTTTTTTCACCTGTCATGTGTTTTGAACATATGTTATCAATGTACCATTTATTTTCTTCTCCTTTTACAAATAAATCTATGTCGCAGTTCTCGAATTGTAAGTCCTTCCTTCTCCATACTTTAGAACTTGTGGATATTTGTTCTTTTGGCTGTATTTTTCTCCTGCATTCATATTCTTCATGTCCAAATTTATTGCAAAATGAACATTCAATTTTGTCTGGAAGAGGACAAAAATTGTTATAGGTATTCTTCTTTATTCCCATCTCATTTCTTTGCTTTCTTGCTTCTCTGGTCATGATGGTTTTGTATGAAACACATTGAGCAGCTTTGTGACCAAATTTATGACATGAGAAAATTTGTTAATTAAAGAAGAAATTCCTACGATCATAGAACCTTCTAGTGTTTTTTACCTTTTGACTGATACTTCTGTTATTGTTCACCCTTGAATTCGAATGATCATGCTTTACCTGAGTATTTTCTTTGTTCTTTTGCTAAGTGGTGAAACTTTGTTGGCTGGATTTTGCTGCATTTAGATAGCTTGTAGCTGAGGATTTTTATGACCGAGAAGATTCACGAATATATCCAAGACATGTCTTCACAAGAGGAGAGCATTGAACCTTGATAATCTCATCTAAGGCTTCAAATCCTTTAGAAAATCTAATATTTATAGTTTTTACTTTCTCAAGTTCCTTTCATAGACTTACTATTTCACATTCTAATTTATCATTGTGCTTCTCCTTTTCTATGAGTTGATCATTTAGAGTATATATGGCTATTTTGTTTTATTCCAAACATATTTTGAGTTGAGTGATTTCTTAAAGAAAGTCATTTTCTTCTAAAGCATCTATAAAATTTTCTTTAGTCTCACTAGTGTCTTTTTCAAATGCCATGAGCAGTCTAAGATCTCGATCATATTCTTCTTCTTCACTATTTTGATAAGCCATCACTATCTTCATGAGTATAGTAAATTTTTCTATTGACAAATCATATCCTATTACATTTTTATAAGTCCTTTCCATTTTCATGATTATCTTTATGAGGACATTTAGCAACATAATGACCCACTCTTCAATAAGAAAAACATTTGAAAGGAAGATTACCTCTGAACCTTCCAGTGCCAAGTTGAAGTTTCTTTACAAAATTTACCTCATCTTCTTCTGATGCATACCCTGATTACTTATGTTCTTTTTATTTTCCTTTTGCAGTAGCTTTGAAAGCAGCTTCTTTGATTTCAGATGAACCTCCTTTTCTCATCTCAAAAGTAGTTAGGATCCTCTGAAGTTGAAAAAAAGTATGAGTCTAAAGATCCTGTTTCTCTTCAATATTAGACACTTTTGACTTGAATTTAAGAGTTAGATATCTTAATATTTTCTCTACTAAAGTTGTGTCTCTTGTGTCTTCACCCAAATTTCTCATACGATTTACGATCTCATCTAGACGCAAAAAGAAACTAGTAATACTTTCATCATTATGCATTCTGAGATTTTCATATTGAATTCTGAGAGATTTGAGTTTAGCACTTTTTACCTTGGCATCGCCTTCATAGCTCAGAATGATTTTTTCCCATATCTTCTTTGTTGTATTTAACTACATAACCTTGACAAGTTCTGATTTAGTCAGGCTTGCCAATAATGCATTAACATTTTTTGCATTGGTTTCATATTTCTTCCTTGATGCTGGATCTGTGGGAACTATAGCTGGATATTGGTAACCGCCTTCAACTATTGCCCAAACATCTGCTCCAAGAGACTGAAGATAGGATCTTGTTCTTATCTTCTATAAGATTAAATTTTTTCTATTGAAGAGCAGTGGTATGATAGATGTTGTTCCATCTTGAAAGATATTCTTTCTAGCGATTAAGCTTCTTCAAAAGGACCTACTTGAATACCAATTGTTGGTAAAAACACTGAGAGGGGGGGTGAATTAGTATTTACAAGAATCACAATAATTTACATTTCTTTACTGATTTCTATACGCAGCTCTAATTAGTCCAACTAGCGTATGCAGGTGGTTGTCTTAAAAGAAACATGCGTATACCCAAAAAACTTAATGTTCAGATAAATCTTCAGAAACTTTACTTAGCCCAGTTCATCAGTTATTCATTAGACATTTAAGCAGTAAATATGTGCAGTAATAACATAATAAATCATCACACATGAACACCAAGATTTAAGGTGGAAACCCAAGTGGGGAGAAAACCACTGGTGCTGTCATATTTGTCTTCAATATTTACTATATAGAAAATTGTTTCAAAATGTTGTATTGTAGTGGACTCATACCAGCACACAGATACCCACCTACAAAAGGCTGCAACCTTCTCTTATTCTTCAGTTGCTACTGGAAGGGAGCTCCAATCCCTTTGATATCATTTACCATCCACTACTGGAAGGGAGCTTCAACCCCTTGAACTGATCACTGACTTCTATTGGCAGGAAGATTCAAATTCCACACTAAAAGCTTATGCACTCAGAACCACTGCAGACCACGTTTGATAAATTTTCACACTGGATCCAAAAATTCAACAAAAAAAAATTTGTAGCTCAACACTAATAACCTTCAACCAATATTCAAACAGAACAGTGAGATCACAATAACTAGATCACATCATTAAACCTAGACTTTGGCATTAACACGCATAATAAACTTCAACCCTGATCATTGATAAAACCAATTGTATACGCTACTTTACTTACTGCAATCGGCGTGTATACACGCTTTCTTGTAGAGGAAATTGCGTATAGATATTTATATAATAAGAATTTAAAGTTTTGTCCATACTCAAAACATATCAAAGATATTCAGATACGTTTTTTTAGATTTACAGAATCCTTAAACAGTCAGTAGCATCCATCATTCTCACTCAACCAGTCACTGATCATATTTATACATAATCAACTAGCAGCATAAACAATATTCAAACAATCCAGATCTACATGAAGACTTCATTGACAGACAACAGAAACACAGTATAAATGATCAGACTTCATTGAGCGAATATTTAGAAGGAATATGCGCTTTCACCGTGACGAACCAATGTATAGATCTGTAAATATTACTGAACTATGCAACACTTTAAAGCAACCAACTTTCTCAGATCATATCCTTTATTTCAACAAGTATGCGCAAGACCACAAATCTAAACAACTCATAATAGATCATGCAAATACATAGTCATTTCAGGTCTAGAGATTCTGATCCATTATTGTATTCATGAGTGCATCAAAATATCAAATATATCTATTGAATATAGCCCAATCCATGCAGATATACTTCAAACTAAAGTATTCATTCAATTCTCATTCACATGCACACACTTGCACTATGATATTCCCCTCATATAGTTTGAGCCTTATCCAATACCATGAGCTAAAACTACACAAGTGTCGATGGTATTCTTGGAAGGGATCAAATAGTTGTTATTGTGCTCAATATTGTGGGCTAATACCATGGTAAGGAACCCTGGTATCATAAACTTAGTGCACAAACACATATGCGACTTTGCTTCTTCTTACCCACGTGTATATGCGACTTTTCCTTAACCAAATTGCGTATATTTTCTTAAACATGTGCTTTATCCAACTTTTGATATTGATATGAAAAACTTTTGTCCCATCACTCTGACATTATGTTTCACCACTGTGTCATCTTTGAGTTTATCCAGAACCAATATATTTCGTCTTTTACAAGTAGGTTTCCATCAAGGACAGCTCATGCAACCTTAAAGCCAACACAAGTTTAATGGAAGAGGAAAGAAAAATAGCTCTATCGAAAAAGGGAAAGAGAAACTAAAATGTAAACATTGTTTGAAGAATGGCCATGATGAATACCATTGTTGGCAACTTCATCCAGAGTTGAATCCAAACAAACTTCAGCCAAAGAGAAGGAAAAAATTGTTGCAATAATTGAACATCACTCAGGTTCAGATTCAAGAGATGAAACCAAGATTACAAAAATGGGTTTGAAAGGTAATAATATCGCAATCACTAGTTCTTCAATTTTCTCAAATGTAGCTCAAGATTAACATACAAGAATTGAAATCTTTCATATTAGAGTTGTTTCTAAACATGCCAAGATAGATACACTATTTTATAGTGGTTCTCAAGCTAATTTGATTTCTAAAGACTTAGTTAAGGAGCTAAACCTTGAAACTTTTATACATCCAAAACCTTTTCCTTTAGGGTGGATATGAAAGAATGCAAACTTGCAAGTAACATGGAAGTAGAGTTCTAAGGTTTGCAATCAATTCAAACTTTCTTGACGAAGTTGAACTTGATGTAGTGTCGCTTGAGATTTCATTTATTGTTTTGGGAAGTCCTTATATTCATGATAGGAAAGAGGTATTTCATCACCATGAAAATAAGTATCACTTGTTTAAATATGGAATTGAGTACATAGTTAGAGTGCATAAAAAGAAAAGAAGTTTGTCTCTTATACATGCAGGAGAAATGAAGAGAATGGTGAATACAAGTCAAAATTTGACTTCGTTAATGATCAAACATAGAGATGTTTTGGATGAGACCTTTCAAAAATATGCATCGAAGGAACAAATTGATTTTATTGAAGTTTCTTATGCTCGTAATAAGATGTTTCAGGATTCGAACAATTTGCGTTTGAAAGGAGGTAAACAAGATGTGAAATATTTGCAGCAGTCAATGTCTGTGTTGAGCAGTGTTGGAAATAAGATGTCGATGTAAGAGAGAGAAAAGGTCAAAGAGAAAGTGCCAAAGAAAATTGACAAAGAAGGAATAGGTTCCACAAGTACTTGTTTTTGGTTTCGAAAAGGTACATGGAAATGGGGAAAATACTTAGTCAAAAGTTGACGCAAGCACAAAGCATGATCATCTAAGATTCGCCATGACAATAGTGTTTGAGGTGAGACAGTTTTCAAGTTTCCTTTTATTAATGACCGAGGTGGGAACAAGTTTTTTTCTGCAAGGACAGCTTGTTGCTATGCAAATTCAGGGAATTTGCAGCATGACAGTGTCTACAACAACAACAGAGGGTCTCAAGAGTCAAGGAAAAGATTAGTTTTTATGAAAAGCTCAAATTGATGAAAATGGGAAATTTCAGTGGATTGAGACTGGAAGGGTGAGAGAACTGTACCCTCATCCACATGTTCAATAATCAAAGAGCTTTTGGGGTCCAAAAAGCTTCTAGTGGAGAGGAATGATCAGGTGCTTAGTGTTAAGATAAAAAATAGAAGTGCTCAGAATCGATCAGAACCTAAACGACTGTGAAGTGCTCATCGCCAGGTATCCGAGACAATTCGTTTCATCAAAAATCAACTCTATATGAGGAAAATAGAGCCTGTTGTTCATTTTCATAAACAGCGAAATTTTTTGCAGAAAAGACAGAATGATGACATGGCAGCCTAGTCAACAAAAAAAGAATATTCTTGGAATATTCCTTCAGTTTTCCCAATGACACTATGCCAAGTGTCACTTTGTGGTTGGGTGTTGATTGGGTGACTTGTTGCAATTTAATTTATTGTGGGAGGAGCCAATGGAAAGAGGACACATGGCAAACCCGCAGGCCGCCACGTGCCCTCTCCTTAAAAGGCCAAAATTTTTTGGTTAAGTTCCAAGGTCGGATAATATATTATATCGTGCAAAATGTTTATACGAAGGACGAGCGAAGGTTGGGGATCAACCCTACGATATCCCCCACACAACGCGCCAACGATACCACTATACCACAATGAAGGCATTTACAATGTATGCATGTAGAATATATTTGAATTAACACCAATGTAGAGTCGGGGGGAGGAGGTGGCAAGCCCTACGGGCTAGCCCCCTCATACATATGACCTATGTGCTAAAACCGTGGGGGAGCACTCAACTAAACGCACATAAAAAACATCTTATCCATAATTAATCCCGCCATTAGCACATTAAACCATAATTAAACTCCCGCTTTCATTAATTAATCCACTCTTAATTCGGCGGTGGAGTTGGCGGAGTCCGCCATTTTCAGCAGGACTCCAGAATTAGCGGTGCTAACTGGAGTTCTCTCCAGTTTTGGAGAGATTTCCTAGGCCAAACTGATGGAGCACTGGAGTTCTCTCCAGTTTTGGAGAGATTTCCTAGGCCAAACTGATGGAGCCATAAATTTTGAAACATTCGACTAAATTGGACTAAGAAAGAGTCTATCCTAGATGATTTGGACATTCAAAGCATGTTGGAGCAGGTTTCAGGAGCAGTAGAGGATTGTAAACAACACTTTTTTCCATTTTGAGCTAATACAGAGGCCCAAGCCATGGAAGTTGTACCAAGGAGATGTAACTCAAGAGGGGTGAAATCCTTCATCAAAACATCGTGTTAATGGATAATTTGATGATTCGTCGTACATTTTATTGCTGTTGTTTAGCATTTCATTTTAATGTTAATATGCTCATGAATTTAACATAAAACTCAACACATTTACCTGTTTAACGCTCACAAACACCATAAGGAAACCTATGCACATGGAGAAAATGATCAACAATTGTTTATAAATATGAAGATAAAATTAGCACATCAAAACTAATATTCAGATTCAGATCACGCACGAAAAATATCCACAGTCCAGAAATGTGGAGGGAGGGCAGGGAGCCACACCCACAGGGGTATTTCATCCAATCGCTCTCTGTTGGAGTCAAACATTGGTGTCCATCTCTTAAAGAGGATCAAGGCGATACCAAAACCCCATTGCCTTTACATTACCCATTCTATGGTAGCAGAGTTTTTAACGCTGAGCATAAACCATCCTTTTGACTGAGCGATAACATTCACATCCTTCTCTAGGGCAGATTCCCAGTTTCTCCTTATCCAATCAGTTATGTATTCGGCCAAAAAGAAATTCCCCCACACTCTACCCACAAGAATCGATTTCGACGTTATCGTCACACTGTCAAAAAACAGGTCTACACCAAACACCAGGTTTGGGCACTTAGAGCTTTCCTTAATTACTATCCCCTTTTTTCTTTTGACCCTTGCTTGCCCACCATGTTTCACAAAAACCCTAGTAGTGCTCACCCCTCCAACCGAGCCCTCCGCTTGTTTGAAATCTGCACATGCCTTCGTTGCCTCCTCTAGATCACCCTCAGCCCCTCCTAACCTTAGGTTTAAACTGATCCACCAACAACCCATTTTACCAGATCAACCCCAGTGAAGTTTTCACCTTCTCTTTCTCTGGTTGCTACCAACTGCTCAAAGATTCCGCCATTTTGACCCCCAATAGTATAACTTTCAAAACCCCCTTGTGAGCCCCATACCAACCCCTTCACTCTAGTGTTAACATTCTCACTAGTACCCACCGGTAAGTAAGAGCATGCCCCCATGCAAGAGATGAGGTTTTCGTGTCCTTCCAGCCACGGTGTCCACCTAAACTTTCCCACAAAATCAGTCAAACCCCCAACTCCTAAACCAACACTAAAACCCACCTTTCCTTCATAATCGGCCCCATAGACAATGTCCTCCAGACCCCCAGCATGGAAAATATAATTGGAAACATAGCTCTTAGTAGGAGTTTTCCTTATCTCTGGGAATAAACCGGACTATGATTTTCAGCTCCCGTCCCAGTCGTTCCATGATTAGTTTCCGACAGAGACTTGTCAGAGACCTGAGGAATATGGGTTTGTAGGTCAAACCCCCTTCAGCGAGACAAACCCCTCAACCAAACTCCACCTCAACTTATCCTCCCCATCCCTGCCAGCATGTGAGCTCGGTGGAAGGGTAACCTTAGCCAAGTTTTGTTTCGTGGGTTCCAAACCCCAAACCGACAGGATGTCCTCTATAGTCAATTCTACATCCACGAAGTCCTTCTCACTCCCCATGATGCTTACCCACAAAACCGGCAGACCAGCGAACACCCAATAAAAGGTATTCTAGAGCAAGAAACCCTGTAACCACCTCTCGAAAACAAGGCAAGAAACCACTGTCATTTTCGCAAAGTTCCAAGAAAACTCACAACCCTTCACTCCTTAAGACTAGCCACTGACAGAATGGAAAAAATAGTAAAAAGGCAGCTAAGACACAGTGTAAAAACTACTTACCGTCACTGTAAGATCATGCATGTGCCTATAATCCAACAATGACAGCGAAACCCTATTTGTCACCTTTCCAGTTGACTGTTAACCTGAAAATGAAAAAAATACTCAAACCCCTCACCAGACCAGACCGAAACGACGTTGCAACATAGAAACACATGAGACAAATCTCTAGCACCAACAGACTCTAGTTTTCCTGGGCACAATTGTTGAGTTAACTGATATGTTTGCACGTCGCGCCATGTGTAAGTTCACCACCCCCAAGAACCACCACATGGCCTGCCTTTCGTCATTGCACCCACCGCCCATCTGCCTCACACCTATGAACACCTCATTTCACCACACAATCCATACCCTCCCATATTGTGACATGCTTACCACCAAAAAATAAATAAATAAATAAATAAATTATTCACTTACTTTAATTACCATAGTTAAAGACAAAGCCATTACATAATTCCGTAGGTATGTGAGATCATAAGATAATCATTGCATGGATAATTAGATAGGAAAACACACAAATTTGGTTTAACTCGGCCATGTATATGTTGCATTTTATTGTTTATTATTTATTTATTTTCAAACATTAAGACATGGTCCTAGGTTGAAGTGTGTGACATATTAATCTCGTTTCCTGAGACATAGCTACAGGAAAATGCACTATCTCAAATCCCTAGCTGACACAGTTGTAACACCCTCTCCACCGTTGATGTGGCTGGGATAGACCCAACGGTCTAGTTTTCCTTCAAGTGGTTAAGGTAACCATCGACGCTATCTACCCAGGCCATCCATCGTTTGCATCATGTCCAGTGTGTGAATCGGCTCTGCAACCGCGTTTGAGTTTTTCTTCTTCATATAACTTCTTGAAATAATCATTCATATCTCCTTTAGTGGACAGAGTAAGTTTGTGAGCAATATAGAGAGCTTAATATGGGGTTTTTTACATTCTTTTTTTTAGGTAAACTAAGCTTGAAGCCTTCATGAACGTTCTAAACTTCGTTCTCAGCCTAGCCATACACTCCGGCTCGAAACAGGTAACTACCTATCTCTCGTTCGTTTTTTTCCCACATTTCTTGTAGTTACTGGGATAAAAAAATTTATTTATTCTTGAATTCACCTGGCAGGTTCTCCATTACACCGACAAATTCTTACAGGTAAACTTGGGGCTTTAATTCTCGTCAATATTATCCTGTTATTTTAGGGTTTTTTACTATCTAAACCTAACTTGTTTTATGTTACAGGTTGGTTCTTCAAACCCACCTTTCATTTTATCTCGACTCTAGTCACAACTAGGGAGGAGAGTTAACGAGACTGAGTCACTGAACCTCAAGCTCTATTTCTCTACTTCGAGGTTCCAATGCTCTTTTCTCGATTCTATCTTTTTCTCTTCCAACAATTTAAGTTAGGGTTTCTCTTATATTTAGAATATACTATGGAAAGTTACGAGGTTGAGTCACAAATATATGCTGCTGAATATTTTTTTCTTGTTTTCCCCTCAAGGTTGTCATGGATTGTTATATTCAGGGAGCCAAATGAACTAGGCACTATACATTTTCTGAGGTCGTTACTTTGTCGGCATACAACTATTCATATGTATAAGCTATTTATATTTATTTATACATGGTATTGTAATTGGCCTTATCGAAAAATAATATCTTATATTCCTCATGTGATTCATAATTCCAACTGTTTCGATGTGTTTGCAATCTTTGTATATTTTTTGACGATGAAGTTGTATCTGGGACTTTTTCCTGTTCATTCTTTTCAGGTTCAACACACATTTTAATACTGTTACACAACATTTTTTCTTAGTATTGTTTTGTTTTCTCAAAGTTTGTATTTCGGTTGTGTGAAGTTTCAGACAGGTCCCCACGTAGCTAGATATACCGACTTGGCCTGGGACTAAACTGGTCCTTACACAATTTAAATAGTAGTTATCTTCCATTACGGTTTGATGTCAAAAATTTATCCTTTGCATAATGATTATTGGGTTTTATCCGTGCCCTAAACAAAAGGTGGGTGATGCTTTGGGTTATGTTTTACTTAATTCTTATTGTCCCTCAATTAACACAGTATGGCCTATTCATATTCATGGTGTAACATATTCTTGATATCTAGTCGTGTGACTAGGGGTTTGTACTCATAGCGTGTTCTATTCATATACCCTTGAGATTTGGCAGTAGTGTGCCCTTGAGGTTTGACAACAGTCCTCGGGTTATACCTCGACTTACCACTGTTACAATTACTCTCGGGATCACAACCTTTATCGATGTTGTAGGTTTTCATAGGACTTTTGATAATAATTTTTTTCCAATGATTTTATCACCTCTAGTTAAAAGAGCGTACAACTTTCACCTTATGAGGAACTTAGCTATCGCTCTTGTCTCAAAAATATTGGAAAACAGTAAAGAAAAACTCGGTGATTATTCTTTCCCTAAAAGGCTGTAAGCATAGTAGAAAACTCAACAATCATTTTCTTTCCAAAGAACTATAAGAACAGTGGGAAACTCAACTAACATTCTTTTCCAAAAGAATATAAACACACTAGGAAATTCAACTAAGACCGTAAACATAGTTACCTACAATTTACTATTTTGTACTTTAGGGCTTTAACATTGCAATTCACTTATTTGGTTTTTAGTTAGGCTGGAAATTTCGCCAGTGACAATTACCATCAAATTCAAAGGAGAAGATTGTTGGCATTATGACTAATGTGTTTTCCTTGATGGCAATATGCTTGATAAAAATGTACTTGATGTCAACATTGATGGTTGTGGAACTAGTGCAAATTGGTACAAATGATACATATGTTGTGGATACAGAAATAGAAGTTTAGTGACAAATAAATGAAAAGTGATAGATAGATGAAAAATATGAAGTTTGATAAAGTATACACAATTCATGTGAATATTATTAAGAATATTCTATAAAAGTTAAAGATCTACCATCCACCTAATAATTATTATTGATAAATAAATTAAAAATCTTGAAGCCCTATTCCAAAATAGAAACATCTATCTGAGTAATTATCAATAATTAAATAAAAAATTTGGAATCTCTATTCCAAAAATATGCTTATTGGCATAACTACCATTTAAATTGAATGGTTGTTAAACACATATATGGGTCAATCCAAAATAAAAATCAATACAATTATTGCATGATACATCTCAAGTTGCTAAAATTTAAAATTCATAAAAATTAACTAAATTATAACTTTATTTATAAATATTTTACTATTATCAATGAAAAAGGATTAATACATAATCTAAGGATATATACATTTCAAAAAACATGTAACTAGTTCAACCATATAAATCAAACAGTTGATAAACACCTATATGCATCTATCCATGATAAACATCAAAATATTTTCTTCATCATACATCTCACATTAAAATCATTAAAAACAACTCAATTGTATCTTTATTTTAATTTATTTTATCATTATTAATAATAAAAAGAATTAATATTTAAGTTAAACATATATACATTTTAGAAACCATGTGACTAATACATCATATAAATAGACCTCTATAGACATCAATTTGTTATAAGCATAAACACTTACTTCATGATACATGTCACACTGCAAAAATTAAAAAACATTTTAAAAATCAACTAAATTATAACTTTATTATTAGTATTATTAAAATAAGAAGAATTAATAAATAAGTTAAACATATACATTTAAAAAAAACATTTAAATAGTGTTATTTAGAATACAATAGCTTATCAATACCACATGCCAAAAAAATCATAATTGATTTCATTTGAAACTTGTTCATATGATGTATTTTAATTAATAAATTTAATTAAAATAGAAAAATGGAATAACTACTTTGGAAATAAATATCAACCTTTAATTGGTGAATACTACTAAGAATATGCTATAGTATTTAGTGAAACTTAAATGCCTATTATCCAAATTAAAGCCCTATTCTAAAATAAAAAAGTATATCTATGTAACAAGATTTTTAATTAGTCTTTAAGGTCAACTCAATTGGTTGAGCCCTTGTCATTAAAACATCTTTGCTAGCTTTCATGCTAGGCTTCGTGGTTGAGCTTACATTAAGTGATAATCACACATATGCAAATACACATTCCATGGAATAGAGATTTTGGAATTTTATTTTAATTATCAATAATTATTAGGTGGATGGAAGGAATTTAATATCTATGGAATATTATAAAATATTCATATTAATAGATAAAAATCAAAGGTTGATATTTATCTCCAAAGTAGTTATGTCATTTCCCCTTTTAATTAAATTTATTAATCAACAATATAGATCCATCTTCTCATTCACTCCATAAATAGACTTTGTTACAATACCATGGAAAATTACCATGGCTTATCAATACCACATGCTTAAAATTCCATAACTAATTTCATATGACACATTTTTAAGCAAATAGACATGTCTTGGAATAGGGCTTATAGAATTTTATTTTAATTATCAATAATTATTAGTTGTATGGTAGAGAGTTAATATCTATGGAATATTCTATAATATTCATAGTAATATACACAAATCAAAGATTGATATTATCTTGATATGCAAAAATCTCATTCACCCCATAAATAGACTTTGTTACAATATCATGGACGAATCTTAAAAATCCACAACTCATTTCAGATCTACCAAGCGCCAAATAAAATATCTTGATATGAAAAAATCTCATTCACCCCACAAATAGACTTTGTTACAATATCGTAGACAAATACCATGGATTATCAATACCACATGCTTAAAAATCCACAACTCATTTCATATAACATATTTCATATTTTTACGCAAATAGACATGTCTTGGAACAAGGATTCTAGAATTTTATTTTAACTATCAATAATTATCAAGTGAATGGTAGAGATTTAAGTGCCAAGGAATATTTTATAATATTCATAGTAATTATGCCGAAGGCGTTGTATTGCGGAGTTTTACTTCGCGACACTGTTCAAAGATTCGTCATTTGCCAGCGTCCCTATTTTAATAATATTTTTTTTATTGGTGGACCTGCTTACATCAGGGTTTCTTTAGCACTGTTTTGCACCAAAAAAGGTGCAAATGCTAGTATACACATATCAAAGGCTAAGATTTATCTACAAAGTAGTTATGTCATTTTTCCCTTTTTAATTAAATTTATTAATTACCACTTATGAAGTGTAGACTTGGTTTGCATGGGGTTTAGTCGCCACCACATCACAGGTTCAATCCTCATGGGGAGTAGTTGAGGAATGGAAGCCACTTTGAGGGAATAAAATTTCCCAAGCTTGATCAAGCCTCACACAATCTTGGTGATAAATATTCCATTATGTATAGATCAGTCTTCTTCCAACTTATAACCAAGCTGGGGCTAGTTACAAAAAATACAATAATATTAATTGCCAATATAGATCTCTTGATATGTAAACATCCCACTCACCTCATAAGTATATTTTGTTACAATACCATGGACCAATATCATGGATTATCAATACCACGTGTTTAAAAATCCATAACTCATTTCATATGACATACTTTTATGTAAAAAGATGTGCCTTAGAATAAGGCTTCTAAAATCTTATTTTAATTATCAATAGTTAGATTTGCCTAATTAAGATTTGTCTAGTTACACAAAAATAATAATATTAATTGCCAATATAGATTTCTTGATATGCAAACATCCCATTCACCCCATAAATATATTTTGTTACAATACCATGGACCAATATGATGGATTATCAATACCACGTGTTTAAAAATCCATAACTCATTTCATATGACATACTTTTATGTAAAAAGATGTGTCATAGAATAAGGCTTCTAAAATTTTATTTTAATTATCAATAGTTATTATTTTTATGCATATAAACACATTTTTTTCAAGAAACTTTCAAATTAAATACATATTCTTTTTCAAAATAATTTAGAGAAATAGGTAGTATTTATGTGCATATAAGAATATATGTTTTTCTTCTTAAAAAAACAAAAAAACTCTCATAATAACTATCATCTATGAGCACAAGAACGTTACCTATTTTCAAAGAAAGACTTATAACTTAAATTATCTGTGTGTGCAATCTATTTATTATTTTCAAAAGGAAACACATGTGTTATTATCTTTAAGCATAACTTCATATTCCTTTTTCAAAAAGAAGCTACCAAAACTTGTTATCTCGGCGTATGATAATCCATGGAAATATCTCCAAGAATTTATTAATGAACTAATATTATCAATAGAAATAAACACACCATATCATTTTTAGAAAGAATGATCATGTACCTCAAATCGACAATAACAAATGGCAGCCTTCCTCTGCACAGTTCCCCTCACTGTCCCCCCATTCGAAATTTCAAAGATCACTACAAGATCGAAAACATAAAGGAAAACACCTTGGAACTTGGGCATGGGAGAATCGGTCAACTCAATGGGAGAAGAGATGTTGACATTTGTTGTGGTTATGCTCAGAGTCATGCCTTCTCTTCTCGCTCACTGCACTTGCTAGTAAGGTCCACCTCTAACATAAACTGAGTCCCGAGTTGTAAGAGAGAAAATATGTGTGCATGAAAATTGTGGCATTGCGAGAATTCTCGAGGATTATTTTACTAACATCGATGACCTCAAACCCTGAGTTTAAGTTAGGAAGAGCCTTATTATATTATAATGTTATTTATATTATAAAAGAACACCAAGGCATCACATCCCTTTAATTATTGCCATTTTTGAGACAGAGTGTGATCATTCTTTCCAAACATGATCCACATCCCATGTAAAACCCATTTACATTAACCTTTGAAAACTATGATCCTCAAGTAATTGAATTTTACTCTTCATAACGAACTTCCTCACAAAAACACACCGTGAAACTAAGCCTCTCTTTGACTCTTTATCTTGGATAAAATCATATAAATATCGTATGGTAGCTATAAGTCGTTCCATAAGTAATTATTTGTTCCTTTGAAGCACATCAAGACCATTTAATTTTCAATAATAATTTCATGTTATTAAAATTATTGCATAGGGTATTACATGTATTACTTTCAAGGTATGTGATCTCTCTTTTTGTTTGATAAATACCTGGTTAATCTATATATATAGTCAAGCTAACATACACATTAGTTCTAACGATACAATTTTTGGCTAGAGTGTGTTTTCTTATTATTTAAAATATAATTTTGAATGCTTAAATAGATTCAATACCCTTGAAAACTTTGGATGCACTCGATTTTTATAAATTAAACAATTTTAAAATATGATTTTAAAAAATTCCTAGTGGATTTTGAATAAAATTGACTTGAAAAAATCTTTGGAAAATGATCATTTAGTTAGACTATGCACACACACACAAAATTCCATTTTTAAATGCATAAATGGATACAATGGCTAAAAAATCCCTTTGGGTATTTGAATTTTGTAGATTACACAATTTAAATTTGCAATTCTAACAAATCTTCCCTAGAAATATTAGCTAAATTTTAAACAAAATTGATCAAAAAAAATATACCTCAATATTAGCTAAATTTTAAACAAAATTGATCAAAAAAATATACCTCAATATAAAACTAGAATGTAAAATAGTAAAGCTACGTGAAATGTCTTAAAAAAATATCATAAGAACGTTTTATTGACATTGTCTATATTAAAATGATTGATGTTCTTAATATATTTTTAAATATACATCAATATTACTTAATCTTACATAGTGCAATATTGGACAACATAAAATTGAATGTAGAAACAAATAGTCAAATCTAAACAAGGGAAGAGTTAATGTCTCCAACATTGAAGAAATGGTCTCTGAATCAATTTCCATATATTAAGTATTGGATATTTGAGTCAACATGGTTACAATATCAGATTCAACAAATCCACATGAAAAGTCTTCAATAGGTTACTTAGTAAAAGACTTGTTACAAAGACTCAAATGACACAGAACCGAATGTTCTCATGGAAGATAACTGTAAATATATCATAATCATATGCTCAAAATGCATAAAATGTCAAGCATAGATGAACCTTATCTTAAGTATGGTCACCTAAATTTTTAGAAATGTTTTAGTCTCTTGCAAAAAGAGTGAATGTGTTAAGGGATTTCCCATATTCAATGAGAAAACGAAGACTTCTAAAAGTGGCAACCTTGAAAAGCATTGAGAGACTTTTCTAAAAACCTCCCGTAGAGCCAAGACGCATCTAGGTCTTATCCACATAGATCAATGTGAACCTATGCAACCTCATTCCATTAATCGAAATATAATTTTTTTAATTTGAATGATGATTTTAGTAAAAAAAAAGAAAAGAAGAAGTATAATTCCTTAAAAGAAAATATAAAACATTCAAAAAGTTCAAAGAGTTTAAGGCTATAGTATATAAACAAAGTGGTAAATATGTGAAAATTCTCAAATCAAATGGAGGAAGAAAGTATGACTCAAAATGAGTTTCCATATTTTTGTAAATAACTGAGAATGATAATGTAATTCACCATAAGATACTCTACAACAAAATGTGAGAATAATCTAGAAATAGATTTAGTTTTGGTTTGTTGAATGAGAGTGTGCATTTAGAAATCAGTTCCATCTATTCAGGTTTGTTTCCTCTTCTTCAGGAAGATTAGGTGAGTGAGTTTTCTATATAAGTGTGATGTAATTGAGCAATTGAATTCATTGAGTTGTGTGAGCTTTGTCTCACGTTTCTGCCTGTGCATTTGTTGTAATTTGGTATCAGAGCGATTTTGTCTGCGCCTCTCTCCTCTTCGCGGGCAGTGAAGGACTCTGCCATTAGAGTGTGCGCAGTGTTTCTCCAGCACTTCGTTAATTTCGCTGCAAACCTGTGTGAAGGTTCAATCGTGAGCAGATTTAATTTTGCTGCTCCCTCCTTGGCATACATCTGGAAGAGCCATAGACCCAGCAGAAGTGCCATCGACCCAGAATTCGATTGCCAGATTGCCAGATTGCCACCCGTTGCCAAGCATTGTGTTGTGCGGTGGTGCGTGAAGCGTTCAATTGCTGTGCGGTGCGTGGTCAGCGTGAAAGTGTGTGAAGCTCGTGCTGCACCTTGAACATTGCGTTGAATATTGCTCTTGCAGCTGCCAGCATTTACAATTGTGCTGCCCAATCCACATAATTGTGATGCCCAATCTGCGCCATTTAACAACAGTAATGTGAACTGTTTTTTTTTAACTGTTATTTGTTGAAGCGTTTCCAGCGCGTGAAGCCGAAGTTTGACAGCTGATCACATTTTTTTTTTTAATTTGAAGCCGAAAGTTTGAAGCCGAACAATGAAAAAGGCTGTGTTTTTTTTGTTGGCAACGGTTTCGTGTGGCAGCGTTTGTTGTTTGATTCGTGTGAAGTTCAGAGTTACATTCAAAAGGCAGGTTGTGCGTTTTTGAAACGCGTTTTTGGTATTTAAATCTTTTTGATGCGGTTGTCCAGAAAATCGATCCACAAAATCAGCAGAGAGATCGATCCCACCGCCATTTGTGCGTAAGTTTTCAAAGCACATTTGGTGCATTTCCAAAGTTTCTAAAGGCTGTGCATTCCACGAAGTTTCTAAAGGGCTGTGAGGTTTTTTTTGAGTTGAGCAACTTTATACTTGTTCTTGTCATTTAAAATAAATAAAAAACAGAACAAGTTTGCAAGTTTTGTTTGAAGTTTTTTTTATTATTAAAAAAATCAGACTAAAGAGAGTGCACAATAAAAACTGCAACTTAGATCTTTGAATATTTAGATCTTCACAATCATGGCTAATCCTCTTGCCGATTCATACTTAAATGAATCTACAAAACTTGATGGAGAAAATTATGTAAACTGGAAATTTAAGCTCATAACAGTACTGGAGGCATACAATCTCTGGACGATTGTTAAAGGTGACGAGCCCAAGCCTCAACCTCCTGCTGCCACTCAAGATTGGGAGAAGCGTGAAATGAAAGCAAAGGTGCTGCTACGCATGTCAGTGAAGGACAATATTATTCCTCACATTCGGGACTGTGAAACTTCCAAGGCGACATGGGACACTCTCAAAGGTTTGTATGAAACTACTAATGCAAACCGTATTTTATTTTTCAAAACAAAGCTGCTATCTATCAAAATGGAAGCCAATGAAAGCATTAGCAACTTTGTTTCCCGAATTAAAGACTTGAGTGATAAGCTTGGTGATATTGGTGAAAAAGTGTCTAGTACAGACTTGGTAACTGTTGCTTTGAAGGGGTTAGTCCCAGACTATAAAGTCTTTATTTCAGCTCTCTCAGCTAAACCGACACCTCCTACATTTGAAGAATTGGCTGGAATTCTTCTTCAAGAAGAAGAGCGAATGAAAAATTTTGAACTGGAGTCAAATGGTTCTGATTTGGCTTTGACTGCAAGAGGCAAAAGACCATTCCGAGGGAGACCATGGGACAGGAACAGAGGATGTTTTCAAGCAAAACAGAAAGGTATGACACCTCCTGATTCTTATGTTAAGAGGAACATTGAATGTGATTATTGTGGAAAACCTGGACATCTGGCTAAAGATTGCTATAGAAGAAAGAATAATGAATCAAATCAAAGACATAGAAGGCATAATGGAAATTACATAAACATAGACACCTCAGTGAATGATGGATTTAAAAATCTTAAGTTGTTTCTTTCTGATGCTGCATTGTCTGCTGAAACTGATGATGAGAATGCTTGGTTCATAGATTCTGGTGCATCGGCACATATGACTTGTAATAAAGAATGGTATGATAAATATTATGAGAAATTTGATGGTACACACATTTACCTAGGAGATGACAGGTCACTTAAAGTTCAAGGCTATGGCATAATAAATGTGTACTTACCTAATGGACAAATACGACAGATTCATAATGTGATGTATGTACCTTCTCTCAAAAAGAATTTGATATCTGTTTCCACTATCACTGATAATCATTTAAAAGTTGAATTTGGTAAATTGGGGTGTATAGTGAAAGATGTTCAGGACCACTACAGGGTTGTTTCTACAGGTACCAGAGTTGGAGGTTTATACATATTAAATGTGACAGTGAAGCGCCATGTTGCATTGACATCCAAAGAGACATCGACAGCAGAATTATGGCATCACAGGTATGGGCACCTAAATTACAATGATTTATCGTTGTTGCAAAGGAAATCAATGGTTGAAGGTCTTCCTGTTATGAAGTGTGAACATTTACCATGTGAAGCTTTTGCACTTGGTAAGCAGCATAGAGAAGAGTTTCCTATTCATACTGAGAAACGACAGTATGATATACTTGAATTAATTCACACTGATGTATGTGGACCTATGCAGAGTAGGTCTCTTGGTGGGGCTTCATACTTTGTTATTTTTATTGATGATAGATCTAGGTACACCTGGGTCTATTTCATTCGAAGGAAGAGTGATATATTTGAGTATTTTAAAGAGTTTCGAACTATGGTTGAAAAACAAACAGGTAAGTATATTAAAATACTCAGATCTAATCAAGGGGGTGAATATAAGTCAAAAGCATTTAACACCTATTGTAAATCTAATGGAATTCAACAACAGTTCACAGTGCCACATACCCCTCAGCAAAATGGTGTTGCTGAGCGATGGAATAGAACCTTGGTGGAATCTGCTTGTAGTATGCTGCAAGGTAAGAACATCTCTAATGGTTTCTGGGCAGAAGCCATTAACACTGCTGTTTATCTGAAGAATCGATGTCCCACTAAGCAATTAGTTTTTCAAACTCCTTTTGAGGTTCTTCATGGTTATAAACCTGATGTGAGTCATTTCAGAGTCTTTGGATGTACTGCTTTTTCTCATATTCCTAAGGCTAACAGAAGAAAACTTGATGCCAAGTCAATCAAGTGTGTTTTTATTGGATATTGTGTGGATCAGAAAGCCTATAAATTGTTTGATCCAAGTTCCCATAAACTATTTGCAAGTCGTGATGTGCTGTTTCATGAGCAGGCTGATAAAAGTAATACAAATAATGATGCATGGCATATATCTAATGATGCTCATGTCAAACTTGATACTTTGATTAAGCAGGAACAGGAACAGGAACAGGTACAGGTACAGGTACAGGATCAAAATGAGAGCAGTATGAGCACATCCAGCAGCAGTGAGTCATCACAAGGGGGTGATTCACCTCAAAGTCGACGAATCATGGATGGAACACCCACAGGGATTGAAGCACCACGAAGGTCGTCCCGACAAACTCAGCTTCCTGCAAGGTATAGAGATTATGCCTTAATGTCTAACATAATGAATGTTGTTGAACCAATTGATTATGAGTAGGCTAAACAACATGAACCATGGATTAATGCTATGAATGATGAGTATGCTTCTCTTATGAAAAATCAAACATGGGAATTAGTGGAACTTCCTGAAAATAAAGTTCCAATTGGAAGCAAATGGTTGTACAAATCGAAATTTAAAGCAGATGGTACAATTGATAAATTTAAGGCAAGATTAGTAGCAAAAGGATATGCTCAAAAGGAGGGAATTGATTATGAAGACACTTTTGCACCGGTAGCTAAGTTGAATACAATTAGATTACTGATTGCCTTAGCCACAAAACATAATTGGAATATACATCAATTGGATGTCAAATCTGCTTTTCTAAATGGTGATTTAAAGGAAGAAGTTTATTTGGTTCAACCTGAAGGGTTTGTCAAACAAGGACAGGAGCATCTGGTTTGCAGGTTAAGAAAGGCATTGTATGGTTTGAAACAGGCACCGAGGTCATGGTATGTAAAGATTGATACCTTCTTTCTTCAAAATGGATTTGTGAAAAGAAAAAATGATCCTAACTTGTATGTTAAGAAAGATGACAAAGGAAATGTTGCTTTAATATCTTTGTATGTGGATGATCTCATTATAACAGGCAGTGCTCACAAGTTAATTGAAGAAATTAAAGTTCAGTTGTCACAGGAATTTGAAATGAAAGATTTGGGTGAATTGCATTACTGTTTAGGAATTGAGGTATGGAGAGAGCCTGGTAAAACTTTGATCACTCAAAGCAAATATACAAAGGAGATTCTTAAAAAGTTCAATATGACTGATTGCAAAGCTATGTCAACTCCCTTAGAACAGAATGCAAAGTTGTACAAAGAAGATGGAACTAAAGAGGCAGATGGAACTTTATATCGTCAGTTAGTGGGAAGCTTGAACTATCTCACCACTACTAGACCAGACATTGCATACTCAGTCAGTATTCTTAGTCAATTCATGGCTAAGCCTTCAGGAAATCACTGGAATGCTGCAAAGAAAGTTCTCCGATACTTAAAGGGAACAATGAATTTAGGTATTATGTATACTGATGAATCTGATGTTGCACTGACAGGTTTTTCTGATTCAGATTGGGCAGGAAATCCAGATGACAAACGATCTACCTCTGGCTATGCATTTCATATTGGATCAGGAGTTGTATCTTGGAGTAGTAAGAAACAACCAACTTGCTTTTAACAACAATGGTAATCGTATGACAAAGCTAATTCAATGCCCCTGCAGCTATTTAAGGCGAGAATTCTTGCAATATCTTAAAGAGTACAAAGTGGTTCAACAGGGTATCAATGGTGATAACCGTAGTGCTATCAAATTATGCACATAACCAATTTACCAGCGTTGAACAAAATGACGTTGTTGTATATATCACTTTGTAATATTGGTGAATCGAAACTGAGCCTAATGAAATATTATTGATATTTTGTAATACCAAGGATAACAACATATATTTACTAAGTTCTCGGGTAAATCAAATCTTTAAAGTTTTTAGAAGCGTTTAGGTATTGTAGAAAATCCCATTTCTCCATTAAGGGAGGATGTGAGAATAATCTAGAAATAGATTTAGTTTTGGTTTGTTGAACGAGAGTGTGCATTTAGAAATCAGTTCCATCTATTCAGGTTTGTTTCCTCTTCTTCAGGAAGATTAGGTGAGTGAGTTTTCTATATAAGTGTGATGTAATTGAGCAATTGAATTCATTGAGTTGTGTGAGCTTTGTCTCACGTTTCTGCCTGTGCATTTGTTGTAATTCAAAATGGAGTTGCTAATAGGAAGAATCATACCATCATAAACATGGCAAGGAATATGATCAAAGCTAGAAATCTTCCCATTTAGTTTTGGGCTTGAGGCTAATGCTTGTTTAATCATATTAAATAAATCTCCCAGTGTAAAAGGTAAGCGTCTCAAAAAAAAAAATGGAGTAACATACACAGCAAGGAGTACGCACAAAACCAAAAATCTGGCCAATGAGTTTTAGGCTAAAGTTAATGCTTGTTGACTGTACATATTAAATAGAGCTCTAGCAAATAGTGTGAAAGGTAAAGTGCCCCAAAAGGAATTGAGTGGCAGAAATTGAATGTAGGCTAAATAGTTCTATTTAGATTAAGGAATACTAAAATATAATTTGATCTCACCCATTAACAGTGCATGCATTAGTTAATCAAGTACTTAGTTAATTTCAACTTTGGATATATTCAAAAAGTTGTTAAGCTATTGCAAAATCTTTTATTTAGAAGTGAGAAGGGCTAACAAGGCCGCATGAGTTTCTAATGGTTTTCATTACCACTTTTGCTTGTTAATTTAACAAAAATCTCCTTCACTCATAATTCTCTCCCTGGTTGCTCCGTGACTTCTATATTGACATAAATATCATAAGTTGATACTCTCCTAAATTGAAGAACACCATCTCATCATAACACAAAACAGTGAGAAGGGCTAACAACGCTCCGTGAGTTTCTAATGGTTTTCATTCCCCCTTCTTCTTGTTAATTTAATACACATCTGCTTCACTCATAATTGTCTCCCTTGCTACTCTAATAAGTTCATAAGTGTCCCTCTTGCTACTCTTATTGACTACTCTTACCGACTGATTTAACTGCCTCTATTCCTTCCACCTTTGATCCTGCTCCTACCTACCTATATATTGCCCTTGCCTATGCTAGTGGTGGTTATGGCTCTAAATATCTACTACGAGCATCAACATCACAATCACAAAAACCATAAGCTCGGTGGCATCTATATTAACATAAATATCATAAGTTGACATTCCTAAATTAAAAAACACCAAATAGAAATGACTAACCAATATACCACATTTATATATTGTGTCTTTTTAATTTGTTTTCCAAATTGTTTATGATTGAGAAAAGTGGAGTGGTGATATCCATCTTAGGAAAACCGCTCGACTCATAATATCTTCATTGTTCTTCACCTTGTCACATTTTACAAGTTCTATGATGTCTATATATGACCTAGATGTCATAACTGTCTACCGTCATAATACAAAATAAAAATCCAAACAGATATATAGTATTTAATATTTTTTAATTCATTTTCAATTTATTTATAATTAACCGATAACAATCTTAACAAAAATTAACAATTCACTAGCACAATCACCATCCACTATTAATAATTTTTTTATTTTTTTTTAAATCATGGGGAATTGGTATAAAGGTCGTGGGCTTGGCCAGAACGGTTAATCTCTCGCGGCGAGCCATGCCCTCGCTCAAGATTGAGCACAGGACCTGTCTGTCTTTACAAGAGCGACCTTACCACTACACCGCCTCCACAGACCTTCACTATTAATAATATTAAACACATCACTAACTTCCATATAACTAGTTAAAAATTTTCTCATGCTAGAGTTGCTCTCATTTCTTTATCTACTTTTGTTGTATCATCTCTGCGAGAGTTGCTTTGCTCTGCCGTCTAGTTTTGTAGTGTAATCTACTTTAGTGGTAGAGTGTTGAGGCCCATGATAACTATTACTACTATGGAAATGGCCTAAAATATAGGAAACCATTACCTTTGACAACATCATAAGATATGTATGACTTGTAGATTGAAGTGAGAATGTTTTTTTTGAAGTTTTTCATTCAACATTTAATATTGATTATTGATGGCATACGTACATACTCTGAGTTATGTGCAGTAATCAATAACATGAAATGCATGGAACGGAAGTACATTCTCAGAGTTGAAAATTAATGCACTAATCAATAACAAGAAATACATGAAACGAAATCACATTGTCAGAGTTGAAAATTAATGCACTAATCAATAACATGAAATGGAAGCACATTCTCAGAGTCGAAAATTAATAATTTTGGCATTTGAAACTAATAATTTTAACATGTGAACAGGACATAATAATTTCCACAAACAGCCGAGGAGCGATGAAAATCATTTTTTTTTGTTATAAACATTCAAGAGTTACTTGTACCAACACACGTTCCATTGTAATATCATCTGAAACAAATAAATCATAAAACCAACTCATGTCAGATATCAGTAATAGATTGGGTGTTTTTCACATAATTGATAACATAGTACCGTAGTTTCCCAAAAATTCAATTCAAAAATGATAGATGACTATTCAAATTTCAAACTAGATAAGTACTCAACTTTGATGGTTACTGCACTGTTGTACAGCTTTTACTCTTGTTCGAAGTGTAAACCTCAAAAATGGATTTCAAACATTGCAAATACTTGATTTCTTGAATTTAAGTTGCTCGTATTCCAACAAAAAACTGCCGGACTAAAACGTTGCCTGGGTAGACTACTCCAAACTCAAAAGCACACTCGGAATTTCAACATCACCTGTGTTGTTGCTCTAGGCAGAATGAGAACTGCCATCAATGTTTGCACGGCTATTTCCTTCTGCTGCACGGTGAGACTCTCCTCCCACTGTGGCCCTGCAATCTGGGCATTGAGATGTCTCCATGGGTTCTCCGCATTCCCCCACCACGTAGTAATGACCATTCAGGCATTGATACCATTGTCCTTTTTCTCCCACCTCTTTACTAATAACTTCAATAACCTCTCGCCTAACTCCATTTTCCAGCCCTACTCTAATTTCGGCGGTTTTCGCATGATCAGGGTTTTTCTGCAGAATGATCTTGCAAATCTCCAACCCAGATGCAAAGTCGTTTTGAGCAGAACAAAGCAATGCCCACTGGAGTAGTGCATCAACGGCCAACTCACTATCTGCTAATTTAGAATTAACATTATTGTTGCTGAAACCATCTTTCAGTCTCAGTGTTGAAAGCTTTTGAAGTATGGGCACCTTGTAGGAGCTGTGCTTTATGATAAAAGAGAGATGCTGTATTGCTTGATCATAGTCATGCAATCCACAGAGCGCACAGGCCTGGCCCAGATGGGCTTCTAGAAGCCCTGGATTATTGCTGAGAACTGCATTGAATTCCACCATTGCTTCATTATAGCGCCTTTTCTTTAACATATCATTTCCTCTCTTCACTTTTTCTAATTCAAGCATTCGCTTCTTGACTTCTTCTATCTGTTGCAACTTCCTCTTAACAATGTTTGAATATCGCAACGTTCTTCTAATAGGTGACTGACATGCAGGACTGCATGGCATAGCATACCATTTAACAATGTTAATGCTAATAAAGTTTAGCAATTATCGTCGAGATTGCAGAATACAACACAGAAATTGCGTGATTTATAACAGGCTTACCATTGCTTTAGCTTGACAGGAGCAGCACCGGGCTCAGCAACTGCGTCGTCCATGTCCATCCAGGTGTCGAGCCCACTTACTTCAAATACATGCCCACAATCTACTAGCTCCACAAACCTGTCAGATGGATCACACTCTTCTAAAGTGGTCTGCTTAATGAGATCCAAATACTGTGGATTGCAAGTCCTGCAAATCTTGGGGCAGGGCTCCCCACAGAGACCTATACATGGATGCCCACACTTTAGAGTTTCTTGGCAGGGTTCGTCACACCTAGGCCTGGTACATGGTTCATGGCAGAGGAGATCACAAGTATGATGCTCGCACTTCCATTCGCATTTCTCCATGCAAGGCAAGCATAAGGTTCCACACATACGAACACAGTGACTCTGCCCACATGGGAACTCTCGTTGAGACATGGAGATTATCCTTTTCTAACAGACTACGTAGAGTACGATAAGTGAGTGAGCAGACACGTCTCTAACCAGTAAACTCAGAAATCTCACTTATCCAGAAGAACGTACCTTAGCAAACTAGAACGGACGCTACCAGAACTCTCTGGACTTCCAATCAACTGCCAGGGACCATAATTCTAAGAATTTCAAATGTGTTTCTGGTCTAGTAAGTTCCATTTTAAACAAGCTAATTTGAAGTCGAACACACGCAATTACATGTATTGTCACGTGTGAGTGTCATTTATCTTTCTAATGGCATGCAGGATCCTTCACGTGTTGAAATTACTCTCAGCGCTGCTCTGTACAGGAGGCAGCCACCTTCTATTTCTGTTTTGCAGGACACAGTAGCCGCTTGCCAAAACTGTTGAGCAGTCAACCTCCGGACTTAAATTTTAATGAACCAGATTGAAATAAAATCCCGCATCACATTTTTTGCCGTACAGGCTGCCAAAAATCGGACCCGGGGAAATTTATGAAGCGGATTTAATAAAAATCCCGCATCACAATCTTGCTGACATCAGTAATCACCTTTTGGCACGCGGAATTTGTATACAGTTTGGTTAAATTCTGTTTTGAAGTCCGGTTTTTAAAACATGGTCAAAGGTCTTTAATGTTTGGTTTAAAAGAAACGTGCGTACAATCAAATGTATGAATATATATATGTTTTACATATATATCATTCATACATATAAATTGAACGTGCATTCGAAAGGGCCGTGGGCCATGTTCAAACTTTTTTTATTTTAGTTTTTTTTAAAGTTTTTTAAAATAGTTTATTTTAAATGTTTTTTTTGTATATTGTAAAAGTGCTGAGTTATAAAAGGAAGATGAAAAGGGCCTGCGTGCCATGTATTCAAAATGTTTTTTTTTCACACAGCAGTGTAAAAGAAATATAGCACAGCAGTGCTGAGTTTAGTTGTGTGAGTTTTTTTTTATACACAACATCAGTGTAACAGAATTTGAAGTGCATAGCAGTGCTTTCATTTTTGGTGAGACAGAGTATTTTTCCAGAGTGAAATTTAGAGTGTGAGGTGTCCCGAACTTCAGGTTTTGAAGCAGTCAAAGTTTTTGTATTCCCTCAGGCAGAGGTGATTTTGTAACCAAGTTTTTTTTGAAGTTTAATGAAATAGTGTTTACAGTGAAAGCTCTGTCTCCATTGAAGAATTTTTTTTAATTTCCTCTGTGTTGAAGAGGGGGAATTTTATTCTCCATTGTTGTTCTGGAATGTTAAATATTCCAACATGGTATCGGAGCTAGTCCAGGCTCTTTGAAGATCAAAGAAGCTGAAGGAAAGGAGTTCTTAGTTGCAGCAGCTTCTCCAGCAGTGTGAAGACTCAGCCAAAGAATCGAAAGGTATTTCTCTATACAGTTTTTGAGTCACTGTTGCAGAACATTGAGTTGTTTTACATACACAGTCAAGTTTTTTTTAATCATAGTTAAGAGTGCAGAATGGCTGGAGCCAGCACTGGTATGGGTATGGGAAATGTCCATCTCCCAATGTTTAATGGGAAAAATTATGACTACTGGTCAATAACTATGAGAGCTCTATTTGTCTCCCAAGACTTATGGGAATTTGTTAAGGATGGCTTTGAAGAGCCAGCAAATGAAGAAGAGTTTGAAGATTTAACTCAGGCAGAGAGAGAGTTGCTGAAGAGCAATAGGAAGAAAGACTCCAAAGCTCTCTTCTTATTGTATCAGGCAGTGCATGAGAGTGTGTTTCCAAGGATAGCAGCAGCCAAGAGATCCAGAGAAGCATGGGAAACTCTCAAGACAACCTATCAAGGCATGGAAAAAGTGAAGAAAGCAAAACTTCAGTTGCTGAGGAGAGACTTTGAGACTCTCTGTATGAAAGAGTCAGATACTATTGACTCATTCTTCACTCATGTGATTGGAATGGTCACACAAATAAGATCTCATGGAGAGACTCTTGAAGAGAAGAGGATTGTGGAAAATCTCTTGAGGAGTCTACCCTCAAGATTCGATGTGATTGTCACCACCATAGAGGAGACTAAGGATCTCACAAAGTTCACAGTGGATGAGCTACATGCATCATTGATGACTCATGAGCAGAGATTGGGTAGAAGTGAAAACTCATCTCTGGAACATGCCTTTAAGACCCAGATGTCTTTTGGAAGAGGAAGAGGGCAAGGCAGAGGAAACAAAAGAGGAAGAGGCAGAAGCCAAAATAGAGGTGGAAGGAACAGTCCAGCAAATGCTCAAGGAAGAGGCAGCAATCCAAATCAGCATCAAGGCCAAGGCAGCAGCCAGCAGAGTGGTCAGCAGAATGCTCAAGGACCGAGGTATGATAAGTCCAATGTCCAATGTCACTATTGTAAAAAATATGGTCATTATGCTAATGAATGTAGAAAGAAGCAGCATGATATGGGAAGTAGAACTAGTGCAAATTTCACTAGAGAAAATCTCAGCCAAGATAATTTGTTTTTGGCTTGTAATATGGCTGAAGAAAAAGTGAGGATTTATGGTTTCTAGACTCCGGTTGCAGTAACCATATGACAGGAAACTTAGCCATGTTTTCTATGCTAGATGAGAGTGTGAAATCACAAGTCACACTAGGGACTGATAGTAAAGTGTCTGTTATGGGAAAAGGAAATGTAAATGTTCTAACAAGGAAAGGAGCAAAGAAATCCATAGCAGATGTCTATTATGTTCCAGGAATGAAGTGTAACCTCTTAAGTATTGGACAGCTTGTTCAAAAGGGGTACAATGTATTTTTTGAGGATGATGTTTGTACCATCATGGACAAACCACCCAGCAAGCAATGCATTGCTGAAGTGAAGATGACAAGGAACAGGATGTTCCCTCTTAGAATGAGAGCAGATCTAAAAAATGAAGAAAAGATAGCAGCAGTGGCAAAAGAGGCTATCCAAAGCGAACCAAAAGATGAAAATTGGTTGTGGCACTTGAGATTTGGACATCTCAACTTTGGAGGTCTTAATTTGTTGAACAGAAAAGGAATGGTAAGAGGTTTACCATTGATAGAGAAGCCGGACATCCTTTGTGAAGGTTGTATTCTTGGGAAACAACACAGAGAAAGTTTTCCTTCCGGGAAAAGCATAAGGGCAAAGGCACCCTTAGAGATTATTCACTCAGATTTGTGTGGACCGATGCAAACTCCATCGCTTGCTAGCAGCCACTACATGTTAACATTCATAGATGATTTTACAAGAAAAACTTGGGTTTACTTTTTGAAAAACAAAAGTGAAGTGTTTGAAAAAATTCTGCAATTTCAAAGCACTTGTGGAAAACCAAAGTGGGCTGCACATCAAAGTTCTAAGGACTGATAGAGGAGGTGAGTATATCTCTAAAGATTTTCTACGGTTTTGTAGAGAAAATGGTATTCAAAAGCAGTTTACAACTAGATATACTCCGCAGCAAAATGGAGTAGCCGAAAGGAAGAATAGAACCATAATGGACATGGTGAGGAGTATGTTAAAGGCAAAGCATTTTCCTAATGATTATTGGGCTGAAGCTGTACATTGTGCAGCATACATTTTGAATAGGTGTCCTACAAAAGCAGTGATGAACAAAGTGCCGGAAGAGGCATGGAGTGGCACAAAGCAAAGTGTCACACACATGAAGGTTTTTGGATGTGTGGCTTATGCACACATTCCGGATTAGCTAAGGAAGAAGTTGGACAGCAAGGGGGAGAAATGTATTTTCATTGGATACAGTGAGGAATCCAAGGCTTATAGATTATATAACCCATCCACCAAGAAGTTTATTGTGAGCAGAGATGTTCAGTTTATTGAGGAGGAAGCTTGGGATGGGAGCATAGAGAAAACAGTGAATGTTAAACACTGTTTATCTCATGATGAAGATGATGATGAATTGGTTGAAATACATCCCCAAACAGCAGCACCAACACAAGAGCAGCAAGAGACACCCTTGAGGAGAAATGAGAGTTCTTCTCCAAGCACACCACAAGGAGGAAATTCAAGTGCTTCTTCAAGCATTTGTACATCAAGTGAAAGAGGTAAGAAGTTCAGAAATTTAAATGACATTTATGCACAAGAGGCAGCGAATGAAGGTATCAATTCTTTGTTTGCTTTATATTGTCATGTTGAAGACCCTATCCACTTTGAAGAAGCTATTAAGGAAAAGAAATGGATAGAAGCTATGGATGAGGAGATTAATGCCATAGAAAGAAACAAGACATGGGACTTGGTTGAACTCCCAAAAGGTAAAGATGTCATTGGAATTAAATGGGTCTACAAGACTAAGAGTAATGCTGAAGGCAAAATAGAGAGACACAAGGCAAGGCTTGTTGTCAAAGGGTATAAGCAAAATCATGGGATAGATTATGAGGAAACTTTCGCACCGGTTGCTAGAATGGAAACCGTGAGAGCAGTGCTGTCCATAGCAGCAAAAAACAAGTGGAAAGTTTACCAAATGGACGTGAAGTCAGCATTCCTAAATGGAGTGTTAATGGAAGAGGTTTACATTGAACAACCTCTAGGCTATGAGAAGAAAGGCCAAGAGCACAAAGTGTGCAAGTTGAAAAAAGCTCTTTATGGGCTGAAGCAAGCGCCAAGAGCATGGTACAGTAGGATAGACTCCTATCTACTGGAAAATGGATTTGAAAAGTGTGAGGGAGAACCCACCCTCTACATCAAAGAAAAAGATGGTAAAATGTTGATTGTAGTTTTATATGTTGATGATGTTATTTTCACAGGTAATAATGATTATCTTATTGAAAATTTTAAAACAGTCATGAAAGAAGAATTTGAAATGACTGACATGGGTTTGTTGAAATACTTCTTAGGAATAGAAGTAGAACAAGATGAAAATGGGATTTTTATCTCACAGGCAAAATATGTTAATGAAGTGCTGGAAATATTTAATATGCAGGAGAGCAAATCAGCAATCACTCCCACAGTGATGGGATTAAAACTCAGCAGAGAGGACAGCAGCAAGGATTTTGATCCTAGCTTGTATAAGAGCATAGTTGGCAGCCTCATGTATTTGACTGCAACTAGGCCCGACATAATGCATGCCGTTAGCTTAATTTCCAGATTTATGGAGAAGCCAAAGGATGCACATTGGCAGGCAGCGAAGAGAATTTTGAGGTATGTTAAAGGTACAAAAAGATTTGGTATTTTATATACTACTTCAGAAAATTCAGATTTAGTTGGATACACTGACAGTGATTGGGATGGAAGTGTAGATGATTGGAAGAGCACTTCCGGTTATGTTTTTCACATGGGTTCAGGAGCCATTTCATGGGCTTCTAAAAAACAACCCATTGTAGCATTGTCTACAGCAGAGCCAGAATATGTGGCAGCTACAGCAGCAGCTATCTTGTCAAGCAATTTGGATGAGGAGGATGTTAAGAAGTTTGTGCCAAGAGCAGGTAAAAGGAACGGTGATTTATTGTGACAATAGCTCAGCTATTGCATTATCCAAGAATTCTGTGTTTCACAAGAGAACGAAACACATTGACACAAAGTTTCATTACATCAGAGAATTGGTAAACAATGGTGAAGCTAGTTTGGAACAACTGCCCAATTTCACCGGCGGTTTACGGACATTCGGCCAAGCCATTGGGAGCGGAAAGAGTTTTGAGTTTTGAGGAAATGCAGGTATGAGCGATAACCCGAGCGGCGGAAATGAAGTGTTAGAGTACTCTCAATGGCCCCTTTCTATACGAGCGACCACCTTCTATTTACATTTTTGCGGGACACGGTAGCCGCTTGCCAAAAGCATTTGAATGATCAACCTCCTGGGACTTAAATTTTAATGAACGATTGAAATACAATCCCGCATCACATTTTTTGCCGTAAATTTGCCAAAATTGGACCCGGAAATTTATGAAGCGGTTAATAAAAATCCCGCATCACAATCTTGTTGTTGTCAGCCAAATCACCTTTTTAACGTGTGAATTTGTATACGAGTTGGGTTAAATTCGTTTTGAAGTCCGGTTTTTAAAACATGGTCAAAGGTCTTTAATGTTTGGTTTAAAAGAAACGTGCGTACAATCAAATGTATGAATATATATATGTTTTACATATATATCATTCATACATATAAATTGAACGTGCATTCGAAAGGGCCGTGGGCCATGTTCAAACTTTTTTTTATTTTAGTTTTTTTTAAAGTTTTTTAAAATAGTTTATTTTCAATGTTTTTTTTGTATATTGTAAAAGTGCTGAGTTATAAAAGGAAGATGAAAAGGGCCTGCGTGCCATGTATTCAAAATGTTTTTTTTTTCACACAGCAGTGTAAAAGAAATATAGCACAGCAGTGCTGAGTTTAGTTGTGTGAGTTTTTTTTATACACAACAGCAGTGTAACAGAATTTGAAGTGCACAGCAGTGCTTTCATTTTTGGTGAGACAGAGTATTTTTCCAGAGTGAAATTTTAGAGAGTGTGAGGTGTTTTGAACTGTGTTTTGAAGCAGTCAAAGTTTTTGTATTCCCTCAGGCAGAGGTGATTTTGTAACCAAGTTTTTTTTGAAGTTTAATGAAATAGTGTTTACAGTGAAAGCTCTGTCTCCATTGAAGAATTTTTTTTTAATTTCCTCTGTGTTGAAGAGGGGGAATTTTATTCTCCATTGTTGTTCTGGAATGTTAAATATTCCAACAGAACGTACCTTAGCAAACTAGAACGGACGCTACCAGAACTCTCTGGACTTCCAATCAACTGCCAGGGACCATAATTCTAAGAATTTCAAATGTGTTTCTGGTCTAGTAAGTTCCATTTTAAACAAGCTAATTTGAAGTCGAACACACGCAATTACATGTATTGTCACGTGTGAGTGTCATTTATCTTTCTAATGGCATGCAGGATCCTTCAGATTATCAAGAAAATCCTTCAGATTTGTGCAGCGCCTTCAAACCATAAATTCAGACGAGTGAATTAAATGGAGGGAGGCCGAATGGATGTTGCATTAAATGGAAGGGGTTCGATTTGATGTTGTATTAAATGTGAGATTCGTGTTATTTTTATTCTTCACTTTTTTGAGCACCGGCTTTTCAAAATCCTGTAAGGAGGTTAGTTCATGGTTGTCTGAGCACTGACTGTCCAAAATCCTGGAAATGAATCCGTGGCACGCTGGAGTTCCTTCGGCTCAGACCCCCAAAATATATCGGTGGGCGAACAAAACAAATTCTGTATGCAGCAATTCAAAGAGTACAATTATTACTCACACGCTTTGGGAGAGAGGGGCAATCAACAATCAAATCAGGGGATACGCTAAATCTTTCAGCGCCTCTCAAGTTAGAACTAACCTTATCTTTTGGGACACTAATAAAAGACGATGAAAATAAAAGGGTATTTTAATCTTATTAATCATAATTTATCATTATTGGTTATTTATAAACTAGCACAACTATAATTTTTTTAAATTTCACTAATGTGACTAATAATCGGGGTACATTAAAATGTAGTTGATATAGACTATATCAACGACAATAATAACTATTCAGAGGTGCAAAGGAATATTGAAGGAACGATAAGAGTGCACTGTGAAAAGCAATAATAAAGCGATATATATGGAAAATGAAAGCCAATCAATATTTCAGATTTTTTATGTCTTTTATATGGAACAACAGAGTTGCTTATGGTTCAGATGGAAGCTAAAGTGGTGAATACAACTACTGACAAAGCTATGCCTCTCAACCACAAAGAGGAGCTCTCGTTGCGGGGACCTGCAATCATAAGATAAGGAAAAGTGTGTTATAATGCAACGGGCCCATTAACTCTTTCACTCGCAACAACGCCCTCAAACTTCTTCACGGTGCGGTTGCATGAGGAAGACACACAACCTATGGCTAACAATATCGTTTTGGCTCATATTCTTGGCTTCAATGCTTAACCATGGCTAAATGACGAAAGCCCCATCAATGATGTTGGACCCCACCATAAAAATCCATGACTGCTCACAATATTTCCACGTCATCCACACATTGGACGAACTCCAACGCTATCTAAAAAATATTCCACTCCACAGCGAACAATTATGCAACAAGATGACACCGAAATATGAGTATTTCTCAATAGAACAACATTGCAAGAAAGGAAGGAAAGGTACTTGTCCATAATAAATAAAAGGCCCAAATGCGAGAAGAAAGACTGCAAGCACTGAGATTCCCAATGTGAAAAATTTCACAATCTTGTAAGGACCTCTGCAGTAATGTCTTAACAAATACACAAAATACATGGGAGCAACTACTAGAAATAGATGTTTAAAACATAGCAAGGCAACGAAGACCAATCTGCCAATGAAATCCCGCCCCTCGCTCAAAAAGGAAAGTGACAACAAAAGAACACCCAACAGAAATCCATTGTACTGAAAATGAATGTGATCGATGACAAACAGACTGGGCGACCAGAGAATTGAGATGTATTGAGATGTAAACGAGTTTCTGCTTCTCCAAACTCAGTTTCCTGCAGCATCTTCAGAGAGAGAAATACAAGACAAGATCTGCTAACATGACGCTTACCCTCTGGAATACCACTACGGTTTCAGCCTTATATTTGAGTCCATTTGATGATCTCATCTACGCAGCAGCCACCTGCGTAGAGGCACCACATAACACATTCCACCAATTTCTCAGCCTTCTGCAATATCGACCTTGAAAGCTTCAGGCTCTGCGCCGAACTGTACTGACGGCTTTAGGAATCAGAATCCACCAATTGTTCTTTGTGCGCATCCAGCATCACCACTCTGCCCTCGTTCTTTCTTGTCCACACATCGCGAATTTCTGCCACGATGCACGCATTCATAGGGTAACATCTTGTAATGATCGGCATACTGCTGTTTGGTGAGCTGGTATGGTTTTAATCGTTGGTTTAGTAGGTATCGATTGAACCTGTTGCTGCTGAAAGAGATGAATTATGGTTAAAAGATACGTTGGGATAATCAGAGCGCACATACGCTTCGGAAGCACCAAGCAGGAGCATGAATTTTGTTGGTTCCCTGGTGCGGTATGGGTGCTAGTTTCGATGGTTCGTGCCAAAAAACTTAGTCCAACATAATCGATACCGCCCAACAATGCGCTAACCTCGGCTCCTTTAGTCTCAGTAGGGAAGAAAGACCGATATTCATAACATATTTCGTGATCTAACACTAGCAGATCTGATCACTCCTCACACCAGCATCAGATTGCTCATCACACCAATAGATCCATGAGTTTCCAGTCTTTGCCACTTCAGTCTGACTGAATAGTATGTCAATTCATACTTAAAGCATCTAATAAAGTTAAAGCGCATTATCTGGACACCTGTCACAGATTGTGTTGAAGACGACGAATCTCTACAATGTCCACTAATAGAACCTCATAATAAAACGCCTTCGGCGTAATTATATACATTGAGTTAAAAACTAATTATTTATAATTATTAATTACGATATAAATAATAATAAAAATAATCTTTATATATTTATTGTTATTATATTTATATATTTATATTAAAATAAAATTATGTTGTAAAAGTTATAATTCAAACTATATTGTAATTAACATATAGAATAATAATAGCATTTAGTTATTATTAATAATACTTATATATTTTCCACAATAATGTTATGGTGAATTATATATATAGATATTATTACTTATAATTATTTTAAAATTTATTTTAATAATTATACATTTATATAGATAGATAAAATACATAGATTAAAATATTATAAATCTAAGGGATTATTAATATTATATACCCAAGACATTCCCTAGAATTAGTATAATAAAGCTAAGGGATAAATATTATGGATTAATATTATAAACTCAGGGAACAATATTAAATCAAAGGATTTATCTTATAAACTTTAAGAATTTGTAACAGAGGTTTCGGAATGTCCACACTCTCCATTTTTTTAGTGTATTTTTTTAGTCTAGAATAAGACTCATCGTCAAGACAAAACAAACCTGCCAAGAAAAGAGCTAATCTAGGGCAATAAATATAGATGGAAAAAAAAGCCAACCAGCACAATAATGGATAAATTTAATTTATTTAAAAAAAATAAATAAATAAAAAATAAAATAAAAAAATCTTTAAATTTTTTTTATTTTAATTTAATTGTATTAAAGTTTTAATTAATTAATTTTAATGGAACATATTTATTTTATTATGATGATGATGATGATGGTTAACGTCCACTCAGACCAATCTTTGGTCTATCGGACCTAAAGAAAAGATTTATTTAGTTTGATTTAAGATTTTATTCCTATGCTCAAAAAGCTTGGAGAGAAGCCTCGTGAGCTCACTATAATTTTGACATCTTAAAAGGCTAGGAAGGTTAGTATTGTAACAAAGATTATGAAATTGAGCTCTAATGTGGTTGTACTCCGGGCATTCTAAGAGGAAGTGATTTTCATCATCGATGTTCATATTCTCACAGAGATGGCAGATCCTTTCCATCCATGGTGTTTTAGGAACTGTCCAATGACCTGTTTCACTATGGAGCTCATGAGAGTTCGTTCTAATCTTGGCTATATTAATTTTCTTCTTTGAGCTAGTTAAAACAGAGAGATACTTTTGATCTTCTAGGGTGGGGTTGATGACCTCCTTATAATATTTTAATTTTCTTTTAGCTGCTAGATCTTTCTCACACCACATATTTTCTTTGAACTTAGAAGTAACAATGTTTTTAATGTTATTAATGTTTTGCAATGCAACATTCTCGTTGATCTCCCAATGGTTTAACCAGGCCCTGGTGTCTTTATACCAACCTCATTTAAGCCTTAGGTGGTTTTGGCTGGAATTTAAAAAGCTAGCTTAGGAAGTCTATGGTCTCCTATGCTATTGAGCTTGTGCTTGTACAACAGAAGCCTAGTCATAGCTAGGCTCTTGATAGGGGAAAGACCCACTTCTATAAGGAGAATAGGATAGGGTGTATTGCTTTTAATTTTAAGGCTATAAGTTATAAAACACTTCTGGATTTGCTCAATCTTTCTCCAAGATTCTCTAGAGATGCTGCAACCCCAAACCTCACATCCATATAAGATAACAAGAGTGACTAAAGTTTCAAAGAGGAACTTCTTTCTATCCCACATTATGAGGTTTGCTATTTTACAATTATTTTCAAGACCAAAATAAGCTTTCCACCCCCCATTTATCCTTTTTTGAATGCTATATTTCTAGTTGAGCTTGTGATGAATATCAATTCCTAGGTACTTGTAAGAAGACACTTTCTCCAAGTTACTATTGTCATACATAAAATTAGCGTAAGTGTCCTTCTTGGATTTGATAATCATAACTTTTGTTTTGTCAGCGTTAACAGACATACCCATGGTAGAGCAGAAATCCTTAAGAAGTCTAAGTTTCTTATTAAGATCAGATGGGCACCTTGCGAGAAGAACAATATCGTCAGCATACAGAAGAAGGATGATGACTATCCCAGCTAAGGTCGTGCCAGCACATCCTGATTCCTCTAAACAACCTTCTAGCTTGTCAATGTAAATGCCAAATAGGGTAGGGGAGAGGGGTCAACCTTGTTTAACTCTGATATTACACTTAATATCTTTCGACCACCCCTCATTGCTCTTTAAATTGGCAATTACATTCTCGTATAACCTTATAGCGGTCGCTCTTAGCTCGAAAGGAACATTTAGCTCTTCTAATCTATTCCATAGGTTGTTTATAGGAACCGTATCGAAAGCCTTTCTAAAGTCCACAAAGAAACAAAATTAATTGGATTTATCATTGCGACATTCCTCCACAATGATCCGAAGCGTAACGAGGTGGTCCATTGTTGAGTGCTGCCTTCTAAAACCCGCTTGGCCTTTAGCCCACTTACCTTCACTTTCAAGCCAAATGCTCAACTTCTTTTCCAAAATAATACCATATAACTTGGTTAAGAGAGGGCTGCTCATAATTGTCCGATAATCAGAGGGGTTATTTGTATCCCCACTTTTAAAAATAGGGATAATGAGGCTCTGAGTCCAAGGTTTAGGGAACCCTTGCTTGACCGCTTGGTTGAAAAGCTTGTGGATGTGGGGGAGGAGGACAGGACCTCCAATTTTTAAGATTTCCACCTGGTAACCTTCAATTTCTTTAGCTTTCCCATTTGTCAGGCGTTTAACCCCAAAATCAATGTCTTCTGATGATAAAACTTCTTTCGTTGTGAGCAAGGTTTCAAAATCCATAGCATTTGGAGAGTCATAAATCTTTTTAAGATAGGAATTCCAGTCGTGTAAAGAAAATTTGTTATTATATTTAGTTTTCCTAGTTAGAATCTGCCTCTAGAATTTCTTAGGAGCCACCTTAGAGAGGTGTAAGAGATTCTCTTGTCTTTTACGAATATATTGCCCTTTTTTTTTCCTTCTAGTTAGGGCTTTGTAGATTTTTATCTTGTCAATTTTGAGAGATTCATCAACAACTTCCTTAATTTCTCTCCTCGCACTTTTACAATCTTTGTCATACCATGCGTTGGTTTTTCTATTTCTTTTATTACTTGAGACTTCAATTGAGAACTTGTTAATATAATATGAGAGGGTTGTAGTAAAATTATGATATAGGTCATCTATGTTGTCTATACTAGATAAAGGAAGAAATTAGTTTTTAATTCATTTAGAAAGAGATCATTTTTATTTCTATCAAAGATTAAGTTATTTTGACTATAAGGATTATCTTCTATGGGATCTCTATGCATGACAAAATCGAGAGTTATGAGTAAAGGCCTATGATCAGAGTTAGGCTCGTGGTCGTCTAAGATGTCAAAATTTATTATTTCGTTGTATAAAGGGAGATCGGAAATAATAGTCTACCACGCTGCTGCCAAGCCCATGGATGCAGGTCATCTGGCTAGAATTGGGCCACTTATTTAGACCATTGCAAATTATGAGATCCTGAGCACTACAGAGCTTGACTCTGACCCAAACAAATTATCCTCGAGGTCTTCATAGCTCCTTTTGTACTGGCTAGCCAGAGTAAGGTCTTCATCTAACCAAAGAGGATTGGGGTTGGAATGACTTCTTAGAAGAATAGCTTGGTTGCTTGAAGTTCGAGCATTAAAGTCACCCACTAAAAGGATATTACCTTCATTCCTTAGGGTAGAAATATCATTCTCTAAACCATTGTAAGGATTATTTTTATCTAGATTATTTTTCTTATAGAAGTTAGAATTAATGGGGGGGAAATAACAGATTGCTATGTAGGTCTTTTTATCATTAATATCAGTAATCTCAATCCAACTATAATGGTTGTAAGGGTCGTTTTTATAAATCCTAGCATGGGGGGATATGTTCTTCTTAATGTAGCAAGCTATGCCCCTAATGCCTCTACGGGAGGATCGCTTGTTCCGGGTAGACCATAGTGAAAAGCCATCTATGTTAGGGACCTTAGATTCTTCGTGCTCCCAAGTTTCAACAAGAAAAATAATATCAACATCATTTGAGATCCAACTTAGATTGGGGCCTTTGTTCCATGGAAAGCCCCGACAGTTCCAAGAAAGAATTCGAAGCATGTTGAATTGCTATTTATTACTATATTTTTGGTTTCTATCTCGAATAACAGCTTTTCTATTTATGATTATTGCACATTTTCCTTCCTTCCTAGCTTCTTTTACCTTTTGAACCTCCTTTCTTAATTATGCTTGATCTTCTGGAATGAGAACTTCATTTATAAATATTCCTGTTCCTTTTAGACTTGGGGTTTTACTAAGTCTGTCATATTTATGGTCAGTAGAGCTCACCTTTATTCGGATCAACCTTCCTTTATTCTCAATTAATTTCCCTAACCTTGTTGCTTCTGTGAGACACGTGGTTTCAATTTGTAATCTATTATGTAATTCTGTCTGGGCTATGGCTAAAGTATCCTCGTCTACCTCCTCTTTCAAATAGAAGATTATAAGGTTCAAGGCCCTTTTGTTATGCTCATGGTCTAATTCAATCAATTTCATCTTTAATTGGTTTGATATCTAATTTACCTGCCCCACTATTTAGGGTGAGACTGTTTTTAACTTTTTCTTCTAGTTCTTTAATCATGTCCTTCATTTTAAGACCCTCTATATTATCAGCATCTCCTTGCTGGGATGTTTGGTTCGTATCTTGGTTTTGTTTTTCTATGACCTGCAACCTAGTCTCCATTGCCTCCATTTTATTCTCCAATAGTTTTATTTTATTTTCTATTTGTTTTTGGATCTTGTCTTCAAGAGATGTGAATTGTTTTCCAGCATGGCTTCTAACTGGGTTTGTAGATTGACTTCTCTTTCTTCTCTACGTTTCTCTAAAGACTCTATATACTCATAAATACTTTATAGAGTAACTGTGCTAGGTCTACCTTTGGTAATATTTGGTAGTTGTGGTGAATTATTCATACTTGAGAATATATGAGCAAATATGTATTAGAAAAGGATAAGGAATGTGTGCACCTGAATATCAACAAACCGGACAACTGACCTTTAATCAAGAAAATTCACCAATTTTCACCGCAGACCCAAGTAATTTAATTTAATTTAATTTTTAGTTGTATTTATTTTTAATTTTTAATTTTTAATGATTGATTGATTGATTGATTGATTTATTTTAGATAGATTTAATTATAAATTTTTAAAAGAGACAAGTAATAATAAAATATGTAATAATAAGATTTAAATTTAATTAATTTTTTATATAAAAACTATTAATTAATTTGATTATAATTATTATAAATCTCAGGATTAATATTATAAAGCCAAAATATTAATATTTTGAACCATACAATTATAAATCTTATGATTTTAAACTCCTTAACCATGATTAACAATGGTTGATCATGGTTAACTATGGTTGACCACACTCAATCATGCTTGACCAAATTCAACAAGAGAGACCTTGATCATGGTTAAATAATTTCAACCATGATTCCATGAATTACAATGGTTGATCATGCTTAACCATGGATTACCACACTCAACCATGGTTGACCAAATTACACCAGAGAGCTTGATCATGGTTGATCATGGTTAATGAATTTCAACCATGATTAATCATGGTTGACTATGGTTGACCATGGTTGACCTTGGTTAATCGTGGTTGATCATAGTTGATGATAGAGACATTGTCTAGGGTTGACCATATTCAACCATGGTTGTCATGGTTGAGGGTAGACATATTGGTTGACCATTAAAAGATAATTATGTACTTGAAGAGTATTGACTACCAAACATACCCCAAAATAGTCAAACACATTAGTAAATGTGGTTGGCTAATGTTAAACCCCTGACCTTAATATTATACACCTAAGGGATCAATAAACCTAAGGGATGAATATTATAAACCCAAAGGATTAATAAACCATAGGGATGAATATAATTAACCCAATAGTTTAATATTATAAACCAAAGGCATTAATATCATAAACCCTTGGGATTAATATTATAAACCGAGTATATTAAAAAACCCAAGGGATTATTAATATTATAAACCAAAGGGATTAATAAACCCATGGGGTTAATAATCTCAACATTTTAATATTATAAAACCAAGGCATTAATATTACAAACTCTTGGGATTGATATTATAAACCCTTAGAATTAAAAACCCAAGGGATTAATATTATAAACCCAAGGGATTATAAAGCTAACAAATTAATATTTAACCATCATATTAATATTATAAGCCCAAATGATGATAAACTTTATGATTAATATTATAAACCCTAAAACAATATTATACATATTTTGGATCAATATTATAAACCCAATGAATTATTGATATTATAAACCCAAGGGATAATTATTGATATTGTAAAACTTGCATATTGAAATTATTGTTTTTCATGCCAAGATAGACCTTGATCATGGTTGATCATGGTTGGCAAAATTCAACCATGATTAATCATGGATGACTATCATTGACCATGGTTGAGCTTAGTTCATTGTGGTTGATCGTAGTTGACAATAGAGACATTGTCTATGGTTGACCATATTCAACCATGATTAACCATTTTTTGACCATGGTTGACCATAAACACATTGGCTGCCCATTAATAGGAAATTTTGTTTCACCAATAATACCCCAACATAGTCAAATACATTACTAAATGTGGGTGACTAATGTTAAACCCTTGAGATTAATATTATACATAGAAGGGATAATAAACCCAAGTGATTAATAAACCCTAGGGGTGAATATTATTAATCCAGGGATTTAATATTATAAACCCAAAGCATTAATATGATAAACCTTTTGGATTAATGTTATAAACCCAAGAGATTAAAAAAATAAAGAGATTATTAATATTATAAACCCAAGGGATTAATATTATAAACCAAAGGGATTAATAAACCCATGTGGTTAATAAACGCAATGGCTTGATATATAAACCCATAACATTAATTTTACAAACCCTTAAGATTAATATTATAAACCCAAGAGATTAATATTATAAACCTAAGGGTATTAATAAACCCAAGGGATTACAACTTGACATATTAAGGTTTAACCCTAACATTAATATTAGAAGCCCAAGGGATTATAAACCCTAAGGTTAATATTATAAACCGAGGGGATTGTTGATATAATAAACCCAAGGGAACAATATTAAACCCTAGGATTTATATTATAAACCCTAAGATTAACACTATAAACCCAAAAAATTAATATTTTGAACCCTACAATTATAAACTTTATTATTTTAAACTCCTCAACCATGAATAATAATGGTTGATCATGGTTGACCACACTCAACCATGGTAGACCAAATTCAACAAGAAAGTTCTTAATCATGGTTGATCATGGTTAAAAAATTTCAACCATGATTCCATGAGTGAGAATGGTTGATCATGGTTAACGATCATTTACCACACTCAACGATGGCTGACCAAATTCAATGAGAGAGACTTTGATCATGGTTGATCAGGGTAACGAATTTCAACCATGATTAATCATGATTGACTATGGTTGACTATGGTTGACCATGGTTAATCGTGGTTGATCATAGTTGAAAATGAGACATTGTCCATGGTTGGCCATATTCAACCATGATTAACCATGATTGATCATGGTTGACTGTAGACACATTGGTTGACCATTAAAAAGGAATTGTGTTTGACTAAAATTTAAGAGTGTTGACTACCAAACATACCACAACATAGTCAAATACATTAGTAAATGTGGTTGACTAATGTTAAACCCCTGAGATTAATATTATAGATCCAAGGGATCAATAAACCCAAGGTATGAATATTATAAACCCAAAGGATTAATAAACCCTAGGGATGAATATTATTAACTCAAAGGTTTAATATTATAAACCCAAGGCATTAATATCATAAACCCTTGGGATCAATATCATAAACCCAATAGATTAAAAAACCCAAGGGATTATTAATATTATAAACCCAAGGGATTAATATTATAAAACAAAGGGATTAATAAACCCATGGGGTTAATAAACTCAAGGGTTTAATACTATAAACCCAAAGAATTAATATTACAAAACCTTGTCCACGTGGTCTTGGATAGACCGTGATCGGGTGTTAAGGCACTCCTTGATGTGATGTCACCGGTTTAATTCCACGGCCTGATCGGGGTGATATATTAAACATGAAGAAGATGTAGCCTTGCAAAGCGTACAAAAAAAATTATTACAATGCCTTGGGATTAATATTATAAACCCAAGTTTTTTTTTGGAATAATATAGTATATAGGAGTTGCGTCTATCACAAGATGAACCTAGTGCCCATGTTGTTGATTCCCATTCCTCCACTGTTGTCAGACCATCGCCTGGCCCTGGAGATCTTGGCATCCAGAGGACATTGGCCCCACCTCCACTCAAGACTGTTCCTGCAATCGATGACACGAGTAGCCAATCGAGGGAACACGGATTGCACACAAGTTTTGACAACCCTACAAGAGGCGCAACCGCCGAAGTCGACCTGGAAGCGGCTCCTCCTCGCCAGCAGAACCTCGGAAGCCATGAAAAGAGGAGAAAGATGACCCCTAGCCCCATGAATCTCCTGAAACATGCCTGGATCCTCCCAGCAGGGATTTACAACAACCCATTATTTGAGTGCTCCAATCAGTCTCCATGGCTCAACAATGCAAGGATCTAACATGATACCTTGGAGCGAACAAATATGAGCAGCTCTCGCTCATGGGATTGTGGCAAGAAAATAGAAAGGACCGCGAAAAGCAGAGATCAGGCAAGGAACTTCAATTTGGCCTCCGGAATGCATCTTAGCAGCTAGGGTTTCTTAGATCTACCCTCCCCTACCTTTCAAATCCAGATCTCGCTCCTCACGGACAAATCCATGATGCTTTGGGTACGCTCAACGGATAGAGTACAAAATCTCCTGCACGCCCTTGAGCACAGACTAGGGATTCCCTCGTCTCTTCAGAGACTTCTATATGGAGGTAAACATCTTGATGCCTCTTTTCCCTTTTCATTTTATAACATTGAAAGAGATGCTACTTTAGTCTTAACCCTTCGTTTAAGAGAGAGGGCTGCGAGGCATTCATCATCTGCACCAGCTTTCTCTTACAAGGATGTTGTCCATGCACAACCCAAGAAAGTTGCTCAATCCCCTGCGGCCCCCAAGCCTTTTCTGGTTGATAAGATGGAGGAAGCTCCCTCCATAGAGATTTCCCATCCAGATCTGGCAGATCAACCTCAAAAATATGCAGAAGCTGCCATCATCTGTAGATTCAATGGAATTTGGCCTCACACAAAGGATCTCTACGAGTGGATCTACGCCAACTGGACCCACAAATGCACGGTCATCTTCTTCTCAAAGGGTTTCTTCATAGTAGTGTTCGATCACATCAAGGATTATCAAAAGGACTTAACAGAAGGTCTGTGGTTTTGGGGAACAATAGGGCTATTCCTCACCCCCTGGTTCCCAGATTTCGACCCCTCTATGACAGTCATCACTAAGATTCCTGTCTGGGTCAGGTTTCCCAACTTACCTGCCAATTTGTGGCACCTTTCTGTCTTCCAAGGAATAGGAAACACCTTGGGCCGCTATCTAATAACAGACCCCCTTTGGGAGGACCAAGGGCTATACACATATGACAGAATATGTGTTGAAATAAACATAAGTAAAGGTTTTACCAATCAAATTAATATCAAGATCAACAGTTTCCTGTGGACACTAATTCTAGATTATGAGAACACTGCCTTCCGCTGCCGCCACTGTCACCAAACGGGGCACCTTCAGAACTCCTGCCTCATGTTCCTTACGCAAAAAAAGAAAAACAATCTCATATCAAAATCCAAAATATGGATACCATGTTATCTGCCTCCCATGGATGACATTGAGTCCTTGAGTTCAGATGAGGAGGAGATTGACGCAGAAATGGAGCATGCAACACAGATGAAAGATTCGTCCTCCACTGTCCCTGAGGGATCCCTAGCCACGACGATCTCTCAGAAACACACTCATGAGTCCTCCTCTTCCGATACAGATAAGGAGACTCCTCCCACAGTCAACAATAGTATACAAGTGGTTCCTACCCATCCAAACTAGGTTGGATGGCTCACATTCAACAAAAATAAAGGAAAAAAAATTCGCATGGAGGATTCGGCCCATTCTGGGTAGAACCCAGTTTCTATCTTCTTTTGTTTCCTAGTCACGCTTCATGGATCTTTTGCTTGTTTCATGTTCACTCTTCAAGACCGAGGTTGATAGTTTATCATTTCCGGTTGGCTCGTTTCTTGCCTCTCTTGATTGTAATCTCATCTTGTACCATATGATTGCTTAATAGAATTAGTCTTATTCAGAAAATAAATTAATTAATAAAAAATATAATAAATAAATAAATAAATAAATAAATAAATAAATATATATATATATATATATATATATATATATATATATATATATATAATAAACCCAAGAGATTAATAAATATAAGGGATTAATAATATAAACCCTTGGGAAATATTTTTGAAAAAAACGCGATGGCTTGCGGCGACTCTAGGGTTTTATGTTCCGTGATTCCCGCCTGCGTCACGGTGGCCTCGAGCGGGTTTTGTTGTAATGTGCCTCTTGTTCGCGCCGCAGTGGCCTCTGGCCCCAAGTGCGGGTGGCCGAGCATCGATCTCCCTCTGCAACAAGGAAGACTACGACGACAAGGGACCTCCTCGGCTCCAGGGTTTTGGCTACTCACATTGAAATCCAAACCCAGTCACGATGGCAAAGAGACTGCAAAGGTTGGGGAGGGGGTTTTACAGGGGAAAGCCCCACACCCATGGCTGCTTCAGATGACCATCATGCTACTGAAAATAGACAACAACGAGAGGTATTATGGCACATTCCTTGGCCTAGATTCAGAGGGAATGGCTCACCTGAGGAGACGGTGGTTGGGGCGCACAACCCTCTGTCCCATACAACGGATGCGGGATTTCATTGCCAAAATAATGCAGAAGGCTGCATATGGCTGCCAGCCGCGACTTGACATTGACTGGACCCATCTTCTCTAATCGAATGCTCTTACCCCAGGGACCCCGAGGCACCCACAACTCTTATGGAGCCTCCCATTGCAGAAGGACCCATAATCGACCATGGGGGGAGAATACACAATGAAAAAAGCAACCATGGACCAGGTAAATACAAACAGATTTCAAATATTCATTAAAAATCATGTTGGGGAAAATATAGTATTATGGACAGATGAAACAGAACAGGTGATTGATCTCAAAATGAAAATCACTAAAGCACAGGGATACCCAGTATCAATACAATCCCTGATATATGAAGGCAGAGAAATTCAACATTACAAAACCATTAAGGAATATACCATTACCTCTGGCTCCAACATTATCCTCACCCTACGGTTGCGAGGAGGCGGAACAGGGGATCGAGGAAAAACTAAAATCTTTGGTGGAGAAGGGGGAAGCAGTACCTCAAAACAGAATCACAATAATACAAGGCCCTCCTTCAAAAACATATTGTAGGGGAAAAATAAAACAACTGCCCATACAGAAACAGAGGGAAATACCCCCAAGCCTTATATTGTAGAACAATTGAATCATACTCCTGAACTGGCCATCGATATATCTGAGATGAACATCGAAACACATATTAGGCACAGGCACTTATATGCTGATTCAATAGCTTCTGGCCCAAACCTATGGACCTCTTTCAATGGATATTCAATAACTGGACCATGGAGTGCGAGATACACCTATGCTCAAAAGGCTTCTCTATAGTTAAATTCCAACATTCAGAAATCAGAGACCTCATTCTCCAGGAGGGTCCGTGGTTTTGGGGTTCTACAGGACTTTACATCACCCCAAGGTTCTCGGACTTTGATGCCAACACTATGGTTGTTTCCAGAATTTCAGTTTAGGTCAGACTATATAATCTTTCCTTACACTTCTGGAGTGACGATGTCCTTCAAAGTATTGGGAACGTCATTGGGTGATACATCAAAACAGACACATAACGAATGGAGGAGAGAATCTTCACCTTCACACGTATTTGTGTCAAGGTAGATATCAGAAAAGGACTGCTAGAAAGCATACAGATGGTACACAAACTGCAAAAATGGATGCAACACATAGAATATGAAAACACAGCCTTCAGATGCAGAATCTGTAGCTAGACAGGTCATCTACAAAATACTTGTCCCGAAGCAAAGAAAGACAACCGAAGAAAGAAGAGGGTCGGAAAAGCACCCAAAGGATGGCAATATCCCCCATGTGATTTAGAGGCAGAGATGGAAGAAAAAGAGGATGTCCCCATTGCAAATGGGAACAATCAGTCAACAGTTATCCCAGATGCACAAGAAAATGAAAATCAGGATCCATTTGAAATACAAACACTATAGGCCTTGCCCACAAAGGAACTAGTTGTAACAGATAGCAGTGGGAACAAAGACATCATGTATCAGACAACTCTGACTCGGACAAGGATGTTGGAGCAGCTACAGTTGAAAATCAGCTCGCCCTTGTCTCCCCCACGTCATCTCAAGGAGCATGGCAGAAGGTGGAAAAAAAGAAAGGGAGAAAAACTTAGTTTTCTTCCCCATTGTATATTAATGTTCTTTGCTTGAATTTTTTGTACACTAGTCTTTGCTGGTTGCTGACCTTTTATTTGGTGATGCAACATGTAATTTTGTTTCTTATAATAAAATTACGATTTTTCCTGTGGAAAAAAATATAAATCCTTGGGATTAAAAAACCCAAGGGATTAATATTATAAACCCAAGGTATTATAAACCTAACAGATTAATATTTATCCCTGGGATTAAAATTATAAGCCCAAGGGAGTATAAGTTCCCTAAGATTAATATTATAAACCCTAAAATAGTATTATACATATTAGGGATCAATATTATAAACCTAAAATATTATTGATATTATAAAACAAAGGGATAATTATTAATATTATAAACCTTACATATTGAAATTATTGGTTTTCATGCCCAGAGAGACCTGGATCATGGTTGATCATGGTTGACAAAATTCAACCATGATTAATTATGATTGACCATCATTGACCGTGGTTGACTATGGTTTACCATGGTTGACCTTTGTTAATTGTGGTTGATCGTAGTTGACAATAGAGACACTGTCGATGGTTGACCATATTTAACCATGATGAACCATGGTTGATCATGGTTGACTGTAAACACATTGGTTGACCATTAATATGGAATTTTGTTTGACCAAACTTGAATAGTGTTGACTTCCAAACACACCCCAACATAGTCAAATACATTAGTAAATGTGGTTGACTAATGTTAAGCCCTTGAAATTAATATTATACACCTAAGGGATCAATAAACCCAATGGATTAACAAACCCTAGGGCTGAACCTTATTAACCAAAAGGTTTAATATTATAAATCCATGACATTAATATCAAGAATCCTTCGGATTAATATTATAAACCCAAAAGATTAAAAAACCAAACACAATGTTAATATTATAAACCCAAGGGATTAATATTATAAACCAAAGGGATTAATAAACCCATGGGGTTAATATTATAAACCTAAGGCATTAATATTAGAAACCATTGAGATTAATATTATAAACCCAAGAAATTAATAAACCCAAGGGATTAATATTATAAACCCTTGGGATTAAAAAAACTAAGGGATTAATATTATAAACCTATGGATATTAATAAAGCCAATGGATTATAAACTCAACATATTAATATTTAACCCTAGGATTAATATTATAATCCCAAGGGATTATAAACCCTAAGATTGATTTTATAAACCCTAAAATAATATTATACATATTAGAAATAAATATTATAAACCCTAGGGAATAGTATTAACCCTAGGATTTATATTATAAACATGAAGGATTATAACCCCTAGGATTAATACTATAAACCCAAGAGATTAATATTTTGAACCCTACAATTATAAAACTTATGATTTTAAACTCCTCAACCATTACTAACAATGGTTTACCATGGTTAATCATAGTTGACCACACTCAACCATGGTTGATGAATTTCAACCATGATTCCATGACTCACAATGGTTGATCATGGTTAACTATGGTTTATGACTCTCAACCATGGTTTACCAAATTCAACGAGAGAGACGTTGATCATGGTTAATGAATTTCAACCATTATTATTCATGGTTGACCATGGTTGACCTTGATTAATCATGGTTGATCATAGTTGAAAATAGAGACATTGTCCATGGTTGACCATTAAAAGGGAATTGTATTTGACCAAGCTTGAAGAGTGTTGACTACCAAACATCCAATATATTTCTTTACCATTACAATATCATAACATGTTTAATTTGTAATATTAATCAATAATGTTAATAGGAAATTATGTTTGAACGAAGTTGAAGGTTGTTGATTGTTAAACCCAACACATTAAAAAGTCAAAGGGATTATTAATATTATAAACCCAATGGATTAATATGATAAAACAAAGGGATTAATAAACCCATGGGTTAATAAACACAAGGGCTTAATATTATAAACCCAATGTATTAATATTACATACCCTTGGGATTAATATTATAAGCCCAAGAGATTTATAAACCCAAGGGATTAATATTAGAAACCCTTGAGATTAAAAAATTCAAGGGATTAATATTATAAACCCAACGGGTTAATATTTAACCCTATAATTAATATTATACGCCCAAGGGATTACAAACCCTAAGGTTAATATTATAAACCCTAAAACATTATTAAACATATTAGGGATCAATATTATAAAGAAAAGGGATTATTGATATTATAAACACAAGGGATCATAAACCCAAGTGAATAATATTAAACCCTAGGATTTATATTATAAATTGAGGGATTGATACTATAAACCTAAGGGATTAATAGTTTGAACCCTACAATTATAAACCTTATGATTTTAAACTCCTTAACCATGACTAACAATGGTTGATCATGGTTAACTATGGTTAAAAAATTCAACGAGAGAGATCTTTATCATGGTTGATCATGGTTATTGAATTTCGACCGTGATTCCATGACTCACAATGGTCGATCATGGTTAACCATGGTTTACCACACTTAACCGTGGTTGACCAAATTCAACCAGAAGGAACTTGATCATCATTGATCACGGTCAGCGAATTTTGACAATGGTTGGCCATCCTTGACCATGGTTGACCTTGGTTGATCACCACTGATGATAGTTGAAAATAGAGACATTGTCCAAGGTTGACCATATTCAACCATGATTAACCATGGTTGGTCATGGTTGTCCGTAGACACATTTCTTGACCATTAAAAGGGAATTGTGTTTGACCAAACTTAAAGAATGTTGATTAACAAACATACTCCAACATAGTCAAATACATTAGTACATTAGTAAATGTGATTATCGTTAAACCTTTAAGATTAATATTATTAACCCAAGGGATCAATAAACCCAAAGGATGAATATTATAAACCCAAAGGACTAATAAATCCTAGGGATGAATAGTCTGTGGGGTCTTGGTTAAACGATGATGAGGCGGGTTGTTATGGCACTCATCACAGGTTTAATTCCCTTCCCCGATCAGGGTGATGTATCTAGACATGTTATTTGATGAAAATGTAAAAAGATGTATTCCTACCAAAATTACACAAAAAAATAAAAAATTTAAAGTCCTTGGGGTCTTGGTTAAACGGTGATGAGGCGGGTTGTTATAACACTCATCACAGGTTCAATTCCCTTCCCCGATCGGGGTGATGTATCTAGACATGTTGATGAAATAATAGATTAGAACACCCAAACGATCATTAATATTATAAACCTAAGGGATTAATATTATAAATCAAAGGGTTTAATAAACCCATGGAGTTAATACACTCAAGGGTTTAGTATTAGAAACCCAAGGAATTAATATTACAAACCCCTAGGATTAATATTAATATTAATATTATAAACCCAAGAGATTAATAAACATAAGGGATTAATATTTTAAACCCTTGATATTCAAAAACCCAAGGGGTTAATATTAGAAACCCAAAGAATTAATATCATAAACCTTTCTGATTAATATTATAAATCCAACAGATTAAAAAACCAAAGAGATTATTAATATTATTAGCCTAGGGTATTAATATTATAAACTAGGGGGATCAATAAACCCATGGGGTTTATAAAAATAAGGGTTTAATATTATAAACCCGAGACATTAATATTGCAAACCCTGGGGATTAATATTACAAACCCAAGAGATTATTAATATTATAACCAAAGGGATCACTATTAAAAAACTAAGGGATTAATAAACCCAAGCGATTATCAATATTATAAACCCATTGGATTAATATTATAAAACCAAATGATGGTTAATATTATAAACCCATAGGATAAATAAACCCAAAATATTAATATTACCAACCCAAAGAATTAGAAAACAAAGGATTAATCTTATAAAACCAATGGATTAATAAATCCTAGGGATTATTAATATTATAAACACAATGACCTAATAAACCCAAAGGATTATTAATATTTTAAACATAGGGTATTAATAAACCTAAGAGAATATCAATATTATAAACCCAAAATATTAAAATACCCAAGGGATTAATATTATAAACTCAATGGATAAATATTATAAAAATAAGGGACTATTAATATTTTAAACCCAAAATATTAGTATTATAAATTCTATGGATTATTATTATTATAAACCTAAGATATCAATGAAACCAAGGGATTAATATTACAAATAAAACGGATTACTAAACCCTATAATTCATATTATAAAAATAATGAATTAATTAATGCAAGTGATTATTGGTATTATAAACCCAATAGACTCATATTATAAACACATGAAATTATCAATATTATAAATAGAAAGGATTAATGAACCAACTAATTATTAATAGTATTAACCTAAATACCTAATGTTATTAATTATTAATATTAAAACTAATCTTATTAATATTAATATTTAAATTAATATTAATTTATTATTATTATTTTTTTTTCAGTCAAAGTCTAGTTTATAATATCATATCAAAATTTACAACAAAGAACAACATAGCTTTGTTATATTTAGACAAGGCATGAAGTGCCTAAAAAGACTTGGGTGCTTGCCAAGGCATACGATGCTCTTGGTTATTGTCTACACAAAATTACAAAAAAAACATAACAACATTATCATCATGGAGGAGGGTGCTGAGGACCTGCCGGAGGAGCCGCGAAGATGTGTCCCTGGTTATTCATATGGTAGTCAATATGGTCAACTTTGGCCTCTAAAGCTTGGAGGTGGTCATGAGAACACTGCAGAAGATGAAGCAGACTCTCCATAGCTTCTAGGGTCTCATTCTGCAGGTGTTGAATAACATTAATGTAGGCCACAAGTTCGCTACGATCTTCATACCTCTGTTGCCGCAAAGTGTCCAGGTTGAGCAGGATATGCTGGAGTTGGGCAGAAATTAATTAAAGGTTGGCCAGAGCCTCAACTTGTCTCGGTGACTGAGCTAGAGATGCTACCATGTCCGCCACCGAATGTTGATGCTAAGTGGATTCCGAGTGTGAACTCGAGTCCCCAGATGCTTGGCGATTCTCCATGCCACGCCCAAGAACTCCTTGTCGAGCCCAACCTCTCTCTCTCGGCATGCACTCAGCGAACACCCCCCCACCCGTTGGTGAGTTGCAGCTCGAGGTCACCTTAGGCCCAATAGTCCCTAAAACCACCACACTGTCCCCACAACCTCAACCAATTTTTTTGTTGAACACCTCCTGAGCACCATGGAGGAGAGTCACTACACCTCCAACAGCTGCAACACCTCCCTCACGTGAGGTGCAAATTTGCCACCTTCCACATATGTTAAACATAGAAGAGTCGGAGCACTCAGTGAGCCCAAGGAAAAGCCACCCTGGGGCTTGGCCGGGGAAGGACCATTCCTGCACAAACAGCTGGCTAGCTTCTGCTGCCTAGCCGGAGCACCAGAACCACCCGTCAATAAGCGCTTCCTCCGCTGAGAAAACACCAACACCACCTTTGCCTGTCTCCTGATGCAACATGCTAGTGTCGTTGCCAGGATTCCTTCTAGCGATCAGACGGTCGCCACAGCTGCCCGACTGCACTTGCACCCACCTCGGCTTTTGTCGGCGAAGCTCAAGGCAGGGCTTGAGAGCCAGTGTTTGCTTGCCTGTGAAAACCGGATCGCCAACCTTCACCATCGCCCGCAAATACCAAATGAAATGTCGCTCGTCTGCTGCACTCTTATCAACTACCGCTACTGTCGTGAGTTCTCCTACCTTAAGGATCATTACCTCTCGAGTGTGCGAAGTTAATGAGTATGCGAGTGCGTGGGTGGGGGTTGGTTCAGCCATAACTGTCGACTGCCTACTTGTCTCTGTGATTAGACACCCCAACAAAGAAATATTAATATTAGAAATTAATACAAATAATAATTAGTATTAAGAAATGTTTATATTAATAAATGGATAATTAATGTGTTTATATTAATATAATATTATTGTTTATATTAATAATTTTTAATGTCTATATCAACATTTTTTAATCCACGAGCATTATATTTATATATATTAATATTAATATATAATAATTTTTACATGAAAATTATATTATTGTTTATGTTAATATTTTTCATTTAATATATTAATGTTTATATCAATATTAAGATGGTGTTTTATTTTTTAAGAATACTTAAAAATGATGTATTTTAAATTAAATTAATTTTTTGTAAAATAAAATCACATAAAGAAATTTCACAAATTAGGAATAAATTATTTGCATTGTTTTAGGTTTACTTGTTTCTTCGTTTTTTTGGTTTAGAATATTAAATAAACAAAATCATATTATAATAAAATAAATTATATATTTTGTTAAATCGTTACATTTCTCTTTTTTAACTATCATAAAAATCTATCCATTTAAAAATCAAGAATTTAACAATAAGAATGGTGCCATCATTCCTAACCCCTCACATTTTTTTGTACTCAAACAACTCACTTCACTAATCCTTCATATTACAAACGACTTGTTTCAGAAATTGGCAAGTGAAACCTAAGTGAACTTTTCTATCAAAACAAACGGATGCAGTGTATTAAGTGAAATATGTTAAATCCTCCTAAAATTATTTGGCAATAAAATTTAAGACAGAAAAACCATGAGTTTTATGTATTGGCAACCTTATCTAATTCCAAGTTTTAATTTATATTCACAAAGTGAATATTGAATTCAATATATATCGTGAATAAGAATGAATTAGCTCTTTTTAATAGATATTTAATTTAATATAAATGGTCAATAAGAATGAATTAACCTTTTTAATATCTTTATATATGAGATATTTTATTCTTTTATGTATAATTTATTTATATTATATTATTCTATATAATTCAAAACTATATTAATTTATTGTGTATGGGTATTGAAAATTTAACCCACAGGTAATCAACTTTATGGTCATTGTATTCTTCAATATAAAAAATGACAATTAAATAATATAATTTTATTTTAAAGAAAAACACAATGGCTATAAATTTGATGTTTAATTAATGTTGAATCACTAAAAATAATGTGTTGGATGTTATAACATTAAATTTTACGGCATCAACAATTTCTAGCATTTTTTTTATAAGTAATATTTTTTATTTGAAAAAAACTATTTGAATACATTTTAATTATTAATGGTTAATTTTACCATTAATATTAATATTAATATGAATATTAAAATACTTAATCTTATATTATTAACTCAAATACATAATATTATTAATTATCAATATTAATATTTAAACTTAAATTAATATTATTAATAATATTATTAGTATAAATATTATTAATTAATAAATTTATTATCAATTTATTAATAATTATGGTGTAAGGCATCTTATTTGAAAACAACTTTTCAAATTGTTACCGTGTCAATTCGTGGGCTATTGATTCTATATGTTAGACAATTAGAAGAGTTTCTGCGGGTGAATGATTATAACTAACTAACTGATCTCGAAAGTGTTCATATGTAATTGCATCGTCTTTTTCGTCAAAACATTTTCCTCTTGGCCCCAGCGCACCCAGATCTTTCTTGTCAGACAGAAAAGATCAAGCTCACACCCACCATCCTCAGTTGAGGACTCTATTAGAACTCTGCATGGTATCCTCATTTGCTTAAGAAAGTTAATTGATATATATATATAGGGTTCTTATTGATCAAATATATGTTTGAGAATATAGGTTTAGAAAAAATTCCACGAGAAATTTTTTGTAACTTGTCTTAAAATATAAATAGAAATGGCAAGGTCCCACTGAATTTACAAAAAAGAAAAAAGAAAAATTTCCACGAGAAACCTCTTTGGAAAATCAACTGTAACTTCTAAAGATTCAAAGTTTAATAGATACATCTTACAAAATGAGAGAACGTTACTCAAGGCCAGCTACCCCAAATCATTTCAAGATATAGTAGGAAGGAACCGTTTAATTGCTATACATCCAGACCTGCATAGGAAGCTTTATGGCACTGCTCCGAGTAAGATGACCCCAGAGAAGTTGAAACAGAATTTCATGACAGATATTCAGATAATTTTACAGCGAACAATGGGTACTTGGAAAGATAGAGAAATGCTTTTTGAAGTCTAGTGTAGGAATGCAAGTGCACAAATGATAGCCTATTATCTTTTAATTCTTATATTCATTTTGTATTGTTAGTCCTTTTGCCATTGGCATTACACATATATGAGGTGCAGTTGGCTGTCAGTGTAATTGCGAACCAGCGTTTGGGTGTATCCACTGAAGGTGAAATAAATGAAATGTCTACTCATTTCTCTGATTTCATGGATGGAACTCTATCGTTTCCAATAAGCATACCAGGGTCTGCATATTCCAAAGCAATGAAGGTTGCATAAATTTTTCAAATATGTCCATTTAATCTGGGTCCTACCCTTAATTTTATTATAGATATCAACTATAACTTTAATTCGCATTGGTGGTTTCAATTAAATATTTAAATGACATTGCTACAATTTGTTAATTCAATGGTGTCTTGGATTGAGTTTTGTTTCTCAAGCAAAGCGGATTTTGATCTGTAAGATATACAAAGAAATAGAGGAGAGGAAAACCAATTGTAATAGCGTATTGAAAAGTGGAGTATTAGATGAAGAAGAAAACCTTTCGGAAGAAATTATAGGTGATTTCATCATTTCTTTACTTTTCAGTGGTAATGAAACTACAATCAAGATGATGTTATTCGCCGTACATTTTCTTACAGATTGTCTTAAAGCTTTGGAGTAGTTGAGAGTGAATATAAATTTCAACCTGAATTATGGCTATTCCTGTTACAAGATCAATAAATTCGTAAGATAAATCACATGCTAATAATATTCTTTTGACTTGTGTGGCGATAGATTGATACAGGTTGAATATGATTCATTGAGAAGAAAATGAACAAAGCAAGAAACACTGACGTGGATGATTACAAGTAAATGTCATTCACTGGATGTGTGAGTACATATTCCACCAAATTCTCAATTGAAGTTTTCTATATAATTGTAAAAGTTTGTTTACGAAAATATGATATCGAAGATTTCTGGCTGGTTATTAGTTATTGCTGTACTTCTAACTGTATGTGAAAAATTATAACAAATCCATTCTACGTTTGGATTGGTTAAGTGATTTTTCTATTCTGGGTCTACCATAAATTTTGAATATTTTATAGATTATTTTTCATTAAAAGAATTTAATTTCTTTTTGAGTTTTTATACGTGGGTGTACCATAAATTTTGACTTCTTTATACATCTTAAATCTTTCATTAAAAAAAATATTTTTCTTTTTTAGTTTTATAACGCTTAGATGGTTGTTGAGTTAGAGAAATCTCATAATGACACATAAAAAATATTATCGGCATCTCCGATTAGAAATTACTCTTAATTAGATATACGAATTTGGATTAAATAAAACACGTTTTCTAAGAATTATGGTAAGCTCTGAGGTTTATATAATTGAGAGCTTATGAAGTCAATAGTGTATGGAATAATTTTTGTCCAATCTTGATAATTTAGTGAATATTGTCTTTATTAAAAATATTTATATATGTAACAAAAAAACATTTTATTATAAGTAAGAGAGGCATTATTACCAAGATTTATACAGAAAAAATTTACTCTACAAAATCATAATAAAACTCTTATATTACTATTTAAATGTAATATAAAATGTTAGAAAAAATAATAAAATTTAATGAATATTATTACATCATATTCTATCTTCCATCATTTTCTATATATTTAAGTAAAAATATTTTATGAAATAATCTAATAATTATTCTATCATTTTCTTCATAAAACTTACTTCATAAAATAATCTTATAGTTAATCCAACATGTTTTATATTTACTACTCTTCCATATTAGATGTGGTTTAATTTATTTAATTGGAATGATTTTTTAAGGTCACAACAAGCCAAATACCAAATTGGTGGATGAGAACACCTTGTTTGTGGGACAAGGGTGTATGATACCCCCTTCTTTGTGGGATAAGAGACCCACCTCCGCACAACAATTTGACTGCTAAGTCTAAAAATGGATACATACTCTACCCCCTCTTAAGAGGAAACACATGCTCTTAACAATTAGGTTGGCCTCTTAAAGGAAACACATTCTCTTAACTATTAGACCCACTCAAGTTGTATATATATACATAATTTTTTTGATTAATAGAAAAAGATTTATAAAATAAAAGTTTAGATTCAAAGAGACCTCGATAATCCAAACCACTCAACATTTGAGTTTTTTTTTTTTTTTTTTTTTTTGCTTTAACCTTGGCATAAAAAAATCCATGTCCAATTTACTTACACTAAAAATTTGAGTTTTTTTTTTTTTTGCTTTAACCTTGAATGGCATACAAAATCCATGTCCAATTTACTTTCTATACAAATTTGTCGAGTAGAGCTAAAAAATCATCATTAGGAGATCAATTTTTTTTTAAACAGAAATTTGTTGTTCTTCTTCAAAGAGCTATCCAAACACCCAACATAGTTCTTACACTACCAAATGGATTTCCTTGCATGTTTGTCACTCTCATACTATAATTTGCCTAATATGGTCTTGGATAACATCTTTGAGGTATCTTCCCTCCCATCAGTTCACGCACAACTTGTATGCCACTTTTTTTATAGTGGGGAGGGTTCTCAAACAGAGAAAGTGATAACTTTCCAATGGAAAAATAGATGAATCTACTATTAATAATTCCCACATGGATACCCTTAATTTGAAACCATAGAAAAATATCCTATTCAATAATGCTTGAAAGCCCACCAATATGACCAGATCTAAGACTAGCCTTTACAATTTTCTCATGCTAGACCTGATTTCCAAACTTAGCATAACGAGGATTATTTAAATGAACTTCTAATTTCTCCTATTCCTCCACAATAAATCTTTTCACAACATTGGGCAGGAGTCCTTTGGGGCAGTGTTTTACCAAATATCCAAGACTAATGTTAGTGATTTTCTAGCAATGAGATGCCATAATGTCTTTTAGATATGGATAAAATTATTGCAAATTGGAAACTTGTTTTTGAAGTAGCTACTTCCTAATGTAGGCCTCACGGCACTTGTAACTCCACTTCAAACTACCTAACCTACCTCTTTCTTCATACTCTTCCTAACGAATGTTGTATCTGAAGTCAATGCATGGAACCTAAAAAGAGTACTTTATATTTGAGTAGAAGCTCTGTTTATTTTTAAGCACCCAAAAATCATCTCCTCACCTAAATATTTTCTTAACATAATGAGCCTATTATTCTATATTCAATGATTACTCATATGATATGTTACCAATATTTAGTCACATAGCATTATATTGTCATGTAGGTTCACTCTTATTGAGAGCATAGTTTCTTCTGGTGTCAACACTTGTTGAAATTTCATTTTTTTCAGTGGATTACAATGCTAATAACATCTATAGCCCTTTGTATTGTGTATGTGTAATAAGTATCCAACCCTTTCCAATTTTATCATTGCAGACAAAATTTTCAGACTTAGCAGAACAAGGATTATGCAAATGAACTTCAAAGTTCCCATGTTCCTCAACAATAAAGCTCTTCACAACATTGGGAAGGAGGCCTTGGGTAGTGTTTTACCAAATAGCCAAGACTAATGTTAGTGAATTTCCAGCAATGAGATGACATAATGTCTTTTAAATATGGAAATAATTGTTGCAAATTGGACAATTGCTTTTTGAAGTAGTTAGTACCTAATGCACACCTCATGGAACTTGTAACTCCACTTCAAACTGCCTAACCTATCTCTTTCTTCATACTCTTCCTGTCAAATGTTGTACCTCACTTCAATGCATGGAACCTCAAAAAGAATGCTTTATACTTGAGTAGAAGCTTTGTTTATGTTTAAGTACATGGAAATCATCTCCTCACTAAATATTTTCCTTAACATGATGAGCCTATTAATCTAGATTCAACAATTATGCACAATAAATGTTACCGATATTTGGTCACGTAACATTGTATTGATCATTTACGTTCACTCTGTTTGAGAGCATATTTTATTTTGGTGTCAGCACTTGCTCAAATTTCATTATGTTCAATGGCTTGCAATGATAATAAAATGTATAGTCCTTTGAATTGTGAATGTGTAAGAAGTAGCCAACCATATATATGGTTGGATACTCACTCAAAGGATTATTGGATTTGAGCACATTAAGGTTGTAGAGATTAAGCTCGAACTATGAAAAGAAAAAAAATATTTAGAACCACTTCAACAATGGAAGAAGAGTAGGTTGACATAATTGAATTTTGATGTTGATAAAAATATATATTTTTTGTCCTAAAATGATATCTGACCGAGATACATTGTAGAAATATTGAATCCCAAATAAAGTTGGCATATGTGGAATCATGGATAAATTCCAACCATTCAAGTAGAAAATACTTCAAACACAAGTGTTTCCAGTGAAAATACATATTGATGTTTAACCAAAAGACCAAATCAAGGTCTTCTGGTCAATAATTGCTAAGGCTAGAGATATTTTCTATCTTTACAATGCATTCTTTGGAAACTACACTAAATAACCAAAAAGAGATAACTTGATACCATGGATACTCCTATCATGTCAATGATGCAATTCCTGAGAACCCCTCTTTAACTAAGATACAAATTTCTACTTACACCCTTTGGAAACATTTTCTCGCACTTTCAATGTCATCATGGAAGATTAACAATTTAATGCTACTCTTTCCTACACTATTGTCTTACGACGTTTCCTATGCAACATTTGGTGCAATTTCTAGTATTAGTAATTACTAATATTAATATTAATAATTAATACACATATTAATTAGTAATTAATCAAGAAAACCAATAGTATTAGTATTATATTTATATTATAAACTCATTATTAATATATGTAATGCTATAAATAAAACAAAAAAAACACATCATAAATAAACCCATTATTAACCAACTTAATGTTATAAATAAACTAAAGGTTATAAACCCAACTTTATAAACCTAATATTATTAATATTAATATTAATGTTTATCTCCCATATAAACATTAACATTAAACCTATTTGTATTAATACTAATAACATTAATATTATAAAAATGATATAAAACAACTTAATGCTACATCAACCTAATGCTATTAAAATACCTAATGTTATAAACTTAATGTCATATTATTGATACTAATATTAAAATACCTTATGTTATAAACCTAATGTCATATTATTCATAATATTAACCTAAATACCTAATGTTATTAATTATTAATATTATAAATAATTTTATTAATATTAATATTAATATTTAAAATAATATTAATATTATTAATTATTAATTATTAATACTAATACTAATATTAATATTATTAATTAATACAAATAATAATAATTAATTAAGAATGTTTATATTAATAAATGAATACTTAATATGTTTATATTAATATATTAAGGTTTGTCTCAACATCAATCTTTAATATAAATTAATGTTATATTGACATTAATGTTATATTATTGTATATATAAATATTTTTTAATTAAATACAATGATATTTATATATATTAATGTTTATATTAATATATAATAATGCTTATATTAATATTATATTATTGTTGGTTGTTGTGTTATGAAATTTATCAATTAAATCATATTGATTAGTTTACTGATTTTTCAAAGTTGAATTTCGGGGTCTTCTTGTTGGATGAAAATGGAGAGCGTTAGGGTTCCATAGTGCTTTGTAGGTGCAGAGTCCGTCATCACAGTAATCGGTTTCGTCGTGATACCTCTCATCCACAAATCCGCTACGATGAATATGTTTGCAAGAGAGGGGATCTCAATGTTGAAGAGGTCGGTGCAAGCATCTGCGTAACTTCTCCCACAACCGTTGTCTTGCAATTGTCTGGCCTTTCGATTCGGCGTGCTTGGAGATCAAGGGAGTTGTTGCGATGTCTACATCCCATCTGCGAAAGCAACAGTGATAAAGCGATTGGCGCTGGAGGAGGTGGGCGAGCGCAATGGTATCCCAAAGCTTGGTAGGGGCTACGATCACCGACACAGAGACCATATTTGTTGTTGGGCCTCTCGATCACAGATCTGAGGGACATATCCCATCCCATGGTGATGCACTCATCCACAATATTGGCGATTATAACACCAAAAGGGTCAGCGCAGGTGTGTGTGCATCATACCCCACCGTAGTTTTCATGAAACAACCTAGACTAACATATTTGAGTGCTTGAAGGCCAAGGGAGCCACTGCATTGTCTTTTACCCAATCGTGATCGCAGATGGGACAGAGAGAAGGATGAGAGGGCATGCGATCTCCATGTTGGTCAGATCAGAACAATCTTTTAGCTCCCGGATATTCCAGCTCCCTCCTTTCAGATTCAGATCACTCTGCTTACTGGAAAAACCATGATTCTTTGGGTTCACGCTACGGATCTGGTGAAAAGCCTCTCAGATGCCCTTGAACTCAAGCTGGAGATTCCTTCTATGATTCGGATTTATGTGGGAACACAATAAAATACAAAAATAGACATAAACACAGAGATGCAACAGAAATAATACTTCATTTATTAAAAAAAAATGACTGAAATATGGTTACAGACAGAATGGAAATAAACTAGCTAGAGCGATGGTAGCTTATCTTGGAGAAGAGATGTGGCGGCTACATCCCTCTGAATTGTGTTTCAATGAGGTTCGAAGGCCTATTTATTGTTGAGAAATAATGCAAAACCCTAAACATCCAAAAACCTAACCATAGGAGATGAAATGCCAAAACTATGGGCCTCGTTTGGGTAAATTGGTGTTTCAACTTCCCGGGGACGTAACTTTTGAATACGATCTTTGTTTGATGTGCATCATACCTCGTTAGAAATATCTATCCGAGGAGTACTACTTTTAATGTGAGCAACATCAATCCATGGACTCATGTTGCTCCCGATTTTCCCAAAAAACATCGTTTAGGGCCTCAAAATGGCTCCGGAAGTTCAGGACCCAAAAAATAACTAAAAATTGTAAGATGTGCTGCAACTGAAAAACTGAAAGAACTAATGGTGGTGTTTCAAATGGAGTAGGTAGGTGGCCACCAATATCCACCTGGATCATTAGGGCCCCAAAACGGCTCTGGAAGTTCAAGACAAACCTGCTAAAAATAGTAAGATGTGCTGAAAGTGAAAAAATAAAAGAACCGATGGTGGGGGTCCAAATGGAATAGATGGGTGGCCACCAATAACCACTTGGATCATTCCTCCCCCCTTAGGAAGAAATGGTCCCCATTGCATGAGATCCTCCATGAGATGAGGCAAATTTTGTTGAACTGGGTATTAGATTTGTCGAAGATGTCATGGACCTGCGGGCGGACATGCTGGATGCGTTCAGTAAATTTGGTTTCTTTATCAGCCTCAGACAGTACATGTGTAGATTATGTCTGTGTATTTGCATGAGGTATGGCAACATCAGGCGGCGATGCGTCAGGGGTCAGCTTAATGGAGTGCTTATCCTAACAGTGTAGAGGAGCCTCTGTGAGTGAGGAGAAAATGTCCTCGTATTCCTCCATGACTTTGTCCATCTACTACAGTCGTGTAGGGGTGCCCTATTTTGAGGTTTTGGCCACAATATTCTTCTTTCCATGTGAGCGAGTTGTAAGGAAAATAAATTTCCTGATTTGGGAAACAATCTTACTGCATTGTTTTGCAGTAGTCACAGAGACGACAGGAGGTGATACCACCTCTGGTATCCTGTAAAATTTATTTCCCAAAGTAATAATAACAACATGAGGCCTAGAATCATACATAGCATGTTGCCTCAAAAATTATGGTTGGCCCAATAATACATCAACTACATCAAGAGGAGAAACATCACACAATACCTCATCCGTGAATGGCTTGATGTTGTATGAAAAGCGACACTGTTGGCAGACGCACAAATATCTACCTGGGTGAAGCCACCTGATGGTATATGGCTGCGGGTGTGCTATGGTTGGTAGGCCTAGTCACTTCATGACCTCTGCTAAAATGAGGTTCTTTTGGCTTCCGCTATCAACAAGAAATTGCAGTGGAGAACCCTTCACCCACATCTGTGAACAGAAGAGGCGCTCCCCCTCCTATGGATCCTCGGGATCCTCCCTCTGGAGCTTGGTGGTGGCAAAAATGGCACTATGGTCTACATTAATGATCTTCTTCCCTTTTTCATCTCCTTTTTCTGGTTCTAGCTCAGGATCAGAAAATGCATCTGATTCTGGTGCCTTCAGTTCGGCCACCAACGACTATTTGGATCGACACTCTGTTGTGCTGTGAGTGGGGCTGTTATGGAATTCACACCACTTCCCCATGTCCTTCTTTGGAGTTGTGGTGGTGTTCTGAGTCGCCCTGCTTTGGCTCTGCCCCTTGTTCTGTGGTTTGGGGGTGCCTTTCCCTGGATTTGGATTCGTTGATTGTTGTGTAACCAACTCAAAAAGAGAAGAAAAGAGATATAAACGCCTTAGAAATGAGCCACTTCGAGGGGGCAACCTCCAATACATTACATAAATGAACAATTCTTGGATGATACAATTCAAAAAACCTCCTTTCTATATATAGGAGTCCATGGGGCCATAATGTAATCCTAGTGGGCCACAATGTAATCCTAGCCGACCTAACAATAATAATTTAAGGGCACAATAATAACAAAATGGGGGTTACAAGGGTACAATAATAACAATAAGGGGTTTACACTAACAATAATAAGGGCTATACTAGTGATATAGGGACCTAACATGCCCCTCTCCTTCAAAAAAGTGTTGTCCTCAACACTTGAGTAGCTCCGGGTGCTTCTGTATAAAATTCTCATCCTCCCATGTAGAATCTTCGGTGGGTAAGTTCTTCCACTTGATGAGATACTCTGAAATTGATCGATTCCGTAGTTGTCGAGTTCTTTTTTCTATGACTGCTTCAGGTTCCAATATGATCTTTCCTTCCCCATCAAGTTCTGGCAATACTGTTTGAACTGGAAGATTTTCACCTATAACCTTCTTTAAGCATGAAACATGGAAAACTGGATGTACTCGCGAAGAAGCAGGAAGCTCCAATTTGTATGCCATAGTACCAATCTTTTGCAACACCTTGTAAGGACCACAGTACTTTGGTGATAATTTATTATCCTTCTTAGCTTGCTTGAGGGACATTTGTTTATATGGTTGTAGCCGTAAAAATACCCAATCTCCTACATCAAAACTTCTCTCGCTGCGATTTTGATCTGCATGTTGTTTCATTCGATTTTGTGCCAAATTCAGGTTATCCTTTAAGAGTTGGAGAACTTCTTGCTGATGCTCGATGTGATCTTCCACTGCTTGAACCTTCGAATTTTCCCTTAAAGATGATGTGATGGATGGTGGATGATATCCATAAAGTGCCATAAATGGGGTCATTTTTGCTGCGGTATGGAAGGAAGTGTTATACCACCATTCAGCGAGAGGTAACCACTTGACCCATTGTGTTTGTTTATCGGATACAAAACAACGAAGATATCCTTCCAAACATTTATTTACTATCTCAGTTTGACCATCAGATTGAGGATGATAAGATGAGCTATGAGCTAATTGAGTACCCAAACAAGAAAATAACTCCATCCAAAAATTTCCGGTAAAAATGGGATCTCTGTCGCTCACAATAACCCTTGGGCTTCCATGTAGCTTTTGAATTCTGTCCATAAATGTAGTAGCAACTGTACTTGCTTTAAATGGATGAGATAATGCACAAAAGTGTGCATACTTAGTAAGTCTATCAACTACCACCATGATGACACTCTTTCCTTCGGACTTAGGTAAACCTGTGATAAAATCCATTGAAATCTCCTCCCAACATTGACCTGGAATGGATAAAGGTTGTAGAAGTCCTGGGGTCTTAATTGTTTCCACTTTATTCTGTTGGCAAACCAAACATTCCGCCACAAACTTTCGAATATCAGATTTAAGGCCATCCCAAAAAAATTCTTTCTTCACCCTATGGTAAGTTTTTAAAAATCCTGAGTGTATGATTATTATTATACTCTGTTGGTATTTCCCCAATCCAAGTCTGATTCCCCGTGCCTCCTGCACTTTCCCAGTTCATTTCAGGAAACCCTTGTTTCCTTGAGATACATCCCTTTATATGTTATCTCGTGTGCACGGTTGGAAAGATGCTTAAGCGAGGCAGAAATTTGGACGGATCGAATGATCCCGAAGACCTTGGAAGGATCGGGTGATCTCTCCACTTGATTACTTTTGTACATGCTTATTTATAATACGAAGTATCATCTTTGTTCCCAGAAATAAACGTGTTAGTGTATGCTTATATGTATGAGAATATTTGTTATCTGAAGCATTCATTATGATTTATTTGTGTTTTATATGAATCTAAGCTAACATTTAAATTGATATCTTGTACAGCTTTGACATCCTTGTCTTGCGTTTCTTCTTTCTTCAGGGGAAAGAAGGGAGACGGTTGCGAAGGTGGCCTCCCACGTGGATCTACTTCAAACATAGGACCAACGGGTAAACCTCTCATTCTGCTCTATTTAGTTTTTATGAATGTGCATGATTGTGTGAGTCTCTGTTAAGTAGTACGCCCCTGCTCTGTGGAGGTTGTATCCCAACCAACCTCTGCAGGTAGAATTTGAAATAGACGCTTGATATTTGAGATCCACTGTGATTCTCACCATTGATGGTTTCTTCTGACAGGTCAGCGATTTTAACTTTCATTTGCGATCCGGTTATTTTCTTGCGATCAGTGCAAGAATCTTGGTGTCTTTTCCGGAGGCTTGTTCTTTTTGTTTTTCATTATTTACCTTTGCATACGCACCTTCCTTTGCACCAGTGGCATGTTGGTAATTTGAAAAGGAAACCGCGTATACGCGAGTTTCCCTTAGAACAGACGCGTATGCACGCTGGTTGCATAGCTGTGAAGTAGCGTATACCTAGGCAGATTTTGAATTTTTGAGATTCTTGACTTTTTGGTCCTTTCTGGCTGTGGAGGAATGTTTCTACAGAGTCTCTGTACTAACTGGAGTGTAAAGGAAGTGGTTTCATGTCTTTTCTCTCTTTCGTTTGAGTGAAAACTAGTCTTTTTGGCAAAGTGTTGTTTCTGGTGCTGGCACTTCTGGATTGAGTTCCAAGATCGCTTTATGAGCATTCTTGGCTGTTCTGCTTTATCAGAACAGAGAGCTTCTGCTCACTGACTCGCTCCTATCTTTGTGTTGTGCTTCGCATTGCGATTTTTGCTTCGTTTTTTATTGGTTTTCTTGAGTTCCATAGGCTAGGTTTTGTTGCAACTTTTGAAGAACTTTTCTTGCTTCTTTGGAGTTTTTTGTTGCAGCGAGTTTGCACTATTTGTCTAGGCTGATTGGCTGAGTTTTTGGTCTTCTCTTGCTCTTATTGATCTTGCTACGAGTTAGCTTTATAAGGTTTGGGAGTATTGTTGAAGTTTGTGCTTGAAATTCGGTCTTATTTGGTTTTGATTTCGATAGTTGTGCTTGGTCTTTTCGAGCTCTTGCTTTATAAAACTAAAAAGCCCAAAAAACATTTGTTTTGCTTTTTGTTTTTGCATTTCAAAAACTCAAAAAAAATTGTGTCTTGTTTTGTTTTTGTTGTTGCATTTTCATTTTCGTTTGGCCATATCTTTTGGAGCTTTTCTGAAGTTTCTTGCTTCTTTTCGGCTTGATTTTGAGGAGGAGTTGTCATTTGATTTCTTCTTCTTGTTTTTAAGTGTTTTTGGTGTCTTATATTAAGAGTTCTTGTTTTCAAGAATTAGCTTTCTGGACAACAAAAGATGAGTTAAAACTGAAGGAGCTTTTTGGGAAATTTCACTTTGTTTTAAGAGATTTTTGCATCTTAGGATTTACATGCTTGTAGTGATTTGCATTAGGTGCATTTCAACATTTAGTTAGCTTCTTAGTTTTTGTGAGTGTGAGTTTGCTTTTTGAAAAGAAAAATACAATTTTTAGTCTCGTAGAACCTGTATAGAGATTACTTTTCATCGAAAGACAAAGAACTGCATGTGCATGTAGTTAAGTTTTTATTAATTTCTTTTGCGTCAAAAACACCATACGTTTCATCTCCATATCCTTGTGACTTAATATAACAGCCCTTAAAATAAGCGATTTAATCTAAAATCAACTAGCAAGTTTTACTAAGTGTCGATCACCAACTAGCTAGGTTGTAGGGCCTTGGAATAGGTGAGTGGAGAGTAAACTCTCCAAGGCCGCTCAAAAAAACATAGAAGTTGATTAATTGAGCGAAATCCAACTCCGTGAGGTGGACTAGGAAAGCTCTCATCCGAGAGTCAAGCGTGAGGGGAAGTGAAGGTTGAGAAGAGGGATACCCCCCCTCCGATTAGCTGAATCCAACCTCAAGACCGTTCCGCCCAGCTTCTGATACGGATTGGTGTCCATAGTTGCCACTCCTAGGTTCCACACAGGTGACTGCGGGGGGGAATACCCGTGGTACCTGAGGCAGACGTCGCATCACTTTCAGCAGTACTTCTGGGGGTGCCCTTGCGAAGCTTGGGTGCTTGAGCCGGCAAAGGCTGTCGTTAGGAGGTCGACGTAACTGTTTCTGATACCTTCGCTAGTTGTTCTGGGCCCTAATCATCCCAGACTGCTTTCGGGAGGTCCTATACTTCGCTTTCCTGTATTTTGGTGTCCGGTCCACATCACCCGGAGCGGAAATACTTGAAGGCTGTTTGCTTGACTGTATCTCAGGGATTTTTATTTTAGTGAGTGCTCTTTGCTCCTAGCTTTCCTAGATTTTCACTTTTTTGAGTCTAATTTAATAAATCTATAAAAGTGGTTGATCAAGCGCCTCGACATTCGAGGAGAATCCGAGAGTTATCTCCCGAGAGTGCAGAGCCTTCTTTGAGAAGGTGTAGGAGCGATTTAGCAGGTGGTTACCACCTTGTGGAGTCTGACGCAGTGGAGAGAGATCCTCCACCAAGGTCTGAAGGTTTCATAGCTAATTCTGGTGTCGGTCCCGAGAGGAGCGTTCCGCTCACCTCGTGAGTTCTTTTTCCTCAGGAAGAAGATTTTCAGACTGAGGACATACCTGAGCCTCCTGCTACAGGTCCATCTCCTCTTCCTCCTGATTATCCATTTGTTGTTCAGTATATCAGACCGGAGTCGGAGAGACCGCCGGATCTTCCGTATCATTCTTATCTTTCGATGGCCACGACTGGGAACGCGGCTTCTACCGTGAGTGCTGCAGGCGTTCAGACCCCTGCTTCTATCGAGGCAGGGGGCACTATTGCTTCATCTTCGATTGCTTCTAGTGCTGCTATGTTTGGCTCTGGGTTCACCCAAGCATATGCTTCTCATTCTGGTCCTTTCTGTTCAGGGATGTCCATTAGTGGAAATCCCTCTTTTTCCTTTTCCGCCGGTGCAGCTGGATCTACGCCCATGTCTAACATGGCTAGTGGATCAGCTTCGTTTCAGGGTTTCCCCTTTGGGACTGGGCATATTCCTAGTTCCAATCCTTCTTTAGGGTCGTTTCCGTTTACGTCCCAGACCCAAAGTTTCAACCCTTGGTCTGGGGGGCAAAGTTCGACTACTTTTACGGGATGGAATCCTGTCTTTACAACGGCTGGGGCAGGGAACCAGTTCTTCGCAGGTCATTAAGGGAATGCTTCTTTCCCTTCTTTGAGTGCATATCAGACCTTTTCTCCTCTGTCTAATGCTTGGAACCCCTATCAGGGGCTCTCCTCTTCATTTAACACTTTAGCGGGGGGAACTGGTCTGGGTTTTGGTAACTCGGCGTGGGGAGGAGGTTCTTCTCCATTTTCTACGAGTCCTTTCTGGCAGCCTGGTGCCTTATCAAATCCAGGCTATTCTTTTCAGAATGTTGGGAATCCATCCCCTCAAGGATGGAATTCTCAAGCTCCACCTCGCTTACCGTTTCTGGCAACGTTAAACTTGCCAGATTTGTCGAAGTTAACTAATGACCCAATTCGTTATAGTCCGGGGTGGCCTCCGGTCCCGACCAAACTTCCTTCAGACATTCCAAAGTTTTAAGGTAAGAATGGAGAGGATCCGGCAGACCACATCACCACTTTCCACTTATGGTGTTCTTCGAACTCCCTGATCGATGATTCGATTAGGTTGAGATTATTTCAACGCACCCTAACTGGAAATGCTGCCAAATGGTATATAGAGCTCACTGGGGGCAGTTTCGCCACATTTGGAGAACTGGCTGTCACATTTCTTAACCATTTTCAGTTGCCTGTCAGATATGAGGCTGGGACCGAACTCCTGGCTAATTTTATGCAGGATGAGGCAACTCACATTTCTGATCATATTCAGGAATGGAGGAGAAGGAAGAGGCTTATCAAAGCCCATATTCCAGGTGAGTTCCTTCTCGAGTGGTTTTGGAAATCGCTTCAGTCAGATATTTCAAAGGATGTATCCATGTCAGGGGTATATTCCGAGGAGCAGGCCATCTTTAGGGCCCAGCAGTTAGAGTTGATCTATTCTCAGTCTGGGATGCTTTATAAGTATTTACCCAATGCTCCTCGCTCCAAATTGGATTTATCGAAACCCAAACCTGGTCCGCATGGTGACGGGCTTGTCATATCGGTCAATAGTAGTGCAGCCAGCCTGCTTTCTCAATTGCAGCAGTTGTCTTTACAATCTGCTCCTTCTGGTCAGGTTGTGCCTGCTGATTCATCACCTTCCCAGTCTTTGTCCATAAATGCTGTCCAAACTTCTGATCCCAAAGGAAATCAACAATCCGATGGGAAGAAGAAAGGACGAAATAACAAGAAGAAGGGCAAGAACGGGAAGGGCAATGCAAATAAAACCAACGAGCGTGTTGGTGAGGGTCAAAAGGAGAAAAAGAAAGTGAATTTTCCATGCAAGCTTTGTACTGGAGACCATCTCACACACCTTTGCCCTAAAATTCAGGATGCTCAGCGCCTGTTATCTCAGCAGGGTTCTTCTAGTTCCCAGGCTGTGCTAACAAACCCTTTTCCCCAAGGGCAGCAATTAGTTGTTGGCGCGAACCAAAATCCTGGGGCTTCCTCTGGAGGTACCCCGGAAGGGGAAATTCCATCGAACATCTTTATGATGAGTGCTCACGTGGATGTCGCTACGAGATCCCGTGATTATGGCGGAGAGGAATCTTCGAAAGCTAAGGAAGTTCCTGATGCTACTGAGCCGCTTCACATCACGAAGCCAACTATTGAGTCTATGCCTCGGATGCCGAAAGCATCTTCTAAGCGGTCAACGATTAATCCGAACGCGAGGGCTGCCCAGAACTACTCGATTGTAGAAGATCTGGCGCAGAGTCCTTGTGCTATGTCAGCTTTAGAGGTACTCCAGTCTTGTCCGGCTCAGCGCAGTGATTTGCTCACTGCCATTGGGGCTGTTGTTCCGAAAAATTCTCTTCTGATTACTTTTGATATGACTAACTTTAAGAAGAGACTTCCTCATCACATGGCTTTTCACATTAAATCGACGTATCGGAAGTGTAATATCTTTCGAACGGTTGTTGATGAGGGTGCTTCTACATGCGTGATGTCTCTCGCATGCTGGAAGACACTTGGATCTCCCAAAGCTGTTCCATCTAGCACTGTTCTTACTGCATTCGATGGTCATTCTCACAGACCCCATGGTATTGTCCCGGCTTTGCCCATCTGTGTTGGGGGCAAAACCGTTAACATAGAGGTTGAGGTAGTGGATGCGGCCTTGGACTACAACCTTCTGTTGGGGAGGAACTGGATTTATGAGATGGATGCCATTGCATCCTCACTATTTCGAATTGTATGTTTCCCCCACGAAGGGAGGATCGTTACAGTGGATCAACTGGACTGTCCTCCTGTAGACCTGGATGCGCCTTCTGACTCATCTGTTCCTAAGTTGGATAATACTAAGGCGCCTGTCGAGAATCTAGGAGTTGGAATGTATTCTTCCCTGATGGGATCTTTCGATCTTCCTCCTCCTAAGGTGTCTATTAATGCTATTTCATCCTCCAAGGCTCCCCTTCGAAGAGAGTTCTTTCGAACTCATTATTTTTCGGACCCTTGGACCTTACCTTCCCCAACGGCCACATTGGAGGAAGGGCAAGTGGGTGGAATGGCATTCCCGATGTCTGCAGCTGAGATTGCATATCAGTCTGTTGTTGACACTGCAGAGTCTGATCCAGCTCCTTTTTCGCCGGAAGAGTTGGATGGTGATGTGGCTCCGGCTTGGACGCTTACTTCTTCTTCTGCCCAGGATTGTCTAGATACCACTCTTCCATCTGAAGAGGCCATCCTGGAAGCGATGACAGGTGTAGATAGACCGTGGGATGATTTGAATCATCGGTCTTACTTCCTACCTGACTTGAGCGAAGTCGAAACAAGTTTTCCAAGTCCTCAGTCTCCTGGACCTGTTCACCCAGTCTTGAGCCCTTTAGCACCAGCACAGGTTTATGCTGAAGGGAACATGGCTGTGATCTCTCCTACTATCCCGGTGAACATCTCCAGGAATCCCAACATTATCGAGAATGTCTTCATTGGAGCTGAATGTTCCAGTGACGAGATTCAAATCTATACCGAGCTCTTCAAAGAGTATAGGGATGTTTTTGCTTGGTCTTATGAGGAAATGCCTGGCATAGACCCATCTATTGTCTAGCATGAGATCAAGACGTATGAAAACGCTAAGCCGGTCAGGCAAAAACTTCGTCCGGTTAATCCTAGGAAGGCAGCAGCTATCAAAGCTGAAGTTGAAAAGCTGCTTAAGGCGGGATTCATTTTCCCGGTTCCTCTGACTGAATGGGTTTCAAACCCCGTTCCTGTTGATAAAAAGCAAGGAACAATTCGAGTGTGCATCGATTTCAGAGACCTAAATAAGGCGTGTCCTAAAGATAATTACCCCACACCCTTCATTGATCAGATTATTGACGAGTGTGCCGGTAACGAGATTTTTTCCTTCATGGACGGTTTTTCTGGTTATAATCAAATTACTATCCGTCCAAAAGATCAACATAAGACCGCATTTATTTGTCCCTGGGGTACGTTTGCATATAATAAAATGCCTTTTGGTCTTAAAAATGCTGGAGCTACCTTTCAGCGGGCCATGTCTTACGCCTTCCACGACATCAAGAAGATTATTGAGGCATACTTAGATGATTTAGCTGCTCATTCTCGAAAGAGGATGGATCATCCTGGTCACCTCCGGCAAATATTTGAAAGATGTCGTTTTTATAAAATTCGATTGAATTCGAACAAGTGCGTTTTCGCGGTTACATCCGGTTGGCTGTTGGGATTTATTGTGTCTAGGGAAGGGATAAGGGTAGATCCCTTCAAGGTTGAGGCAATACTTCGGTTGCCTCCCCCGTCTTCAATCCGTCAGCTTCAAAGTCTCCAAGGGAAGTCTAATTTTCTCCGGAGGTTTATCGTTAACTATGCTGAGATCACAAAGGGATATATGAGACTGTTGAAGAAAGGAGTTCCTTTTCTTTGGGACGACTACGCTCAACGCTCATTCGATGCCTTGAAAAAGGCATTGACCTCTGCTCCTTTACTGAGTCCACCCAATTATAGCAGAGATTTTCTTTTGTATCTGGCTACAGCAGAATCTACCATCGGTATGGTTCTGGTTCAGGAGGATGATGCTCTTGTTGAGCATGTTATTTACTACCTTAGTCGAGGACTAGTAGGACCTGAACTGCGATACACCCCGATAGAAAAGTTAGCCTTAGCAGCAGTCCATGCTGTGCAGCGACTCCGACATTACATTATTCTTCGCAAAACTTATGTCTTGGCAGCTGCCAATCCATTTCAGTTTGTCCTCAGCAGGCGAGTGATTGGGGGAAAATATAATAGATGGATTGTGATATTACAGGAATTTGATCTCGAGTTCATGTCTTCCAAATCCAAGAAGTCATTAGTCTTTGCGGAATTGATCTCCGAGTTGCCTTGTGGAGAGGAGATGATCTATGATGAGTCCTTTCCGGATGAACACTTGTTTCTGATCTCTCCACAAGATCCTTGGTATGGGGATTTGTATCTTGTATCTCAAACTACGAAGCTTCTATTCTTTCGAAAGATGGCGTCGTAGGCTGAATCATGCGAAATTATCGATTATTGGTGATGCTTTGTACCGTCGAGGGGTTGATTCAATCCTAAGACGCTGCTTAACTTTCGAAGAAGCTGAGGCTGTGCTCAATGATTCTCACGGTGGAGCTTGTGGGGGTCATTTATCAGGGCTTGCTACAACCCAAAATATTTTGCGTGCTGGCTACTTCTGGCCCTCGATTTTCAAAGATTGTATTGAATCGGTCAAGAAGTGTCATCCTTGTCAAGTGTATACTCGAAAAATGCGCGCTCATCCGGCTCCGCTTTTTCCAGTCGTTACTGTCGGACCCTTTACAAAGTGGGGTATGGATTATACTACTTGTAACCCGCCTTCGGCAAAAGGTCACAAGTACATTATCGTAGCGGTAGACTACTTTACGAAGTGGGTCGAGGCTATGCCTACTTTTGGGAACGATGGTGAGACTGCAGCTCTTTTCTTCTTCAACCAAGTTATCGCTCGTTTTGGTATACCTAGAGAGATTGTCACTGACCATGGCAGTCATTTTCAGAATAGTATGATGGCTGAGTTGGCTCTCAAATTGGGTTTCCGGCAGGAGCATTCATCTCCATATTGTCCTCAGGCCAATGGGCAAGTGGAAGCCGTGAATAAATCCTTGAAGACAATTCTTCAAAGGACAATTGATAAAGCTAGATCCAACTGGCATATTATGCTATATCCTGCACTTTGGGCATACGGGACGTCAGTGAAAACTGCAACTGGCTTTACTCCGTTTCAGCTAGTGCACGGGTTGGAATCCGTATTTCCCATTGAATGTGAGATTCCTTCTCTTAAGTTAGCTGTTGAACTTCTTCCTAACACTTCTAGTCGCGAGTGGCTTCTTCATACGGAACATCTCGATGAGCAACGCGTCGGGATGCAGCCACGTTGAATGAAGCGCATAAAAACCGAGTTAAAGTTCAGTACGATAAGGCGGTTAAGCCTAGGGTCTTTTCCGAAGGTGACCAAGTTTTGGTCTATGCCCAAGAAAAAGATGCCTTGGGGGCAGGAGAGTTTAAATCAATGTGGTATGGCCCCTATATCGTCAAAAAGGTCCTTAAGAAAAGAGCGTATACCTTGGTTGACGAGAGGAGCGACGAGTTGCCGGAGCCGAAATGGGCTCTATTTGAAAAATTATTATGCCTAGGCTTCGGCCTAGCATTTTGATTTTGTATATAGTAGTTTTGCTTTGTACATATCTGGTTTTTCGATCTTTGATGGGATGGTGATGTTTTTGATCTGCTTTGGCAGGTTGTGTTGGATGTCATGAGTCATTTTGGTTTCGCCGATGGTGCTAGTAGACACACCCGGAACTTAGCTTCCGCGGCTTGGGTGCTTCATTATCCTTCCGGTCAGTTGTTGGTATCAAGAGGAGTCTGCATTGGTCCTGCTTCCAATAATGTAGCAGAATACACTGCAATCATTCATCTACTCTCGGAGGCAATATCTTTGGGTGTTGATTCGTTGGTAGTTTTCTTGGACTCCCAGCTGGTGGTGTCGCAGTTGAACAACACTTATCGGGTATGAGATCCTTTTTTATTACGATTGTTCTTGAGGGTACGTTTGTTACAAAGGTCATTTCAATTTTTAACATTCATTCATATTCCTCGAGCTGACAATTGGTTTGTTGACTCATTAGCTAATCAAGCTTTAGATTGGCATATTAATCATTCAATACAATAAATTTTAATCATCAAAAACATCATACATTTGATACATTTATCACATCACATCAAATATCGCTGTATATATATCATCGGAGTGTCAAAAAACTTTACAAAATTTTGGATCCATAATCTCGTACAAAACTTGGGCTTATGCCCCATCATGTTCAGTCTCAAAAAAAGAATATACAGTCATCTAATATATAAAATCTGTCTACTCCTGAGGACCCTGCCCAGAAGTCGTGTTCCTATAGAACATAACTGCAGTGGCCACACGGCGGAATAGTCTAACCCAGTCTCGTGGTACTCCTACCACCCGTCTCTGGACGGCTTCCGGCAAGTCCTCCACGGCAGCCATAGGGATTTGGCGGGTCAGTCCCTCCAAGTTTCTCTGCACGGCCTGGAGAGTCCTGTCGGAATCCACTGTCTCTGCCTCACCTCTGCGGCGCTTATGGCGCGGTAGGCCCTCAGGACGAACTGGTCCAACATCTGAAACATGATCATTTTAAATTGTCAGTCATTATGAATCCAATCAAAAACATGTTTGTTTTTCATTTTTTCATACATATTTGAAAAAATCCAAAAAAATCATATAAGTCAAAATTTTTTGCAAAAACTTACCGACTGCTCCCCATGCTGCGCTGGGTGGAAGTACTAGATCTGGATCTCCTCGGAAGTCCATCCCAGCATAGGGGTAGTCGTCCACTGCGATGATCTGTTCTCCCCACCACAGGAAGAACTCATCATCCCACGTGGTCCGGGGTACCTCGCTGCCCCCCAGTCTCTTCATCATGTCTGCCCAACGGGCAATTCTTGGGTCCCGCGGGCTACTGATAGTCGAGATGACTCTGGGTCTCAAAGCTAGAATCCTCTCAAAGAAGAATGTTGTCAAAATGGTACCATAGCCAAAGTGTTTAGTCTTTACTTGGCGAATAGAAGTCAGTTGTTGTTTCATGTTCAGTAGCAGGGCTGTGCACCAATCATAAACATGAGTCAAACACTCTACAGCTATACTCATTTGCGTCCTGGACGCCTGATGTAGTGAGGCAGATCCTGCCACTCTGCTGATGGTGAAAAGGAGGATCTTCATGTGCAAATCCCTGATATCTCTAATTGCAATCTGCATTCCAACCTTTTTGGAATTATCTACGCAATATAACTGGACATAATCTTCCACAGTTAACCCTCCCAGGGGTTTTCCGTGAAGGTCTACTGGGTCTCCCCTCCTGGAGAGTCCAGTGATGAAATATATATCCTCCACTTCTATGCATAGTGGCATCTGATCAATTATGAAGCAATCCTGATCTGGTTCCCAGTAATTTACAAGCATTTCAAGCAATCGCACATTACTTTTCATATTGGGCATTTTAAAGAATTTGAACAATCCACAGTTTCGGAGGATATTTTGTGCTGCGCGATCCTGCATGACCTCTTGGTCTATTGCGCTATGCTCACATTCCCTCCATGAAATGGTCATCCTGAGAAATTTCATCAAAATTTGCATTAGATACGCTTTTTAAGTTTCGGCCCTGCGCATACGCGGTTTTTCCTGTACACAGTCGCGTGTATACGCGGGTTTCCTTCATTAAACCCGCGTATGCGCAGGTACGCAATTTTTAGCAAGGGTTTCAAGGCAAAAAATCACTTAATTTTAATTTCCAAACGGACAAAATGAATAAACAGGATGATTAAGGAGCCTACCTGAAGTTTCGCTGAATTCCGACGGTCGGTTGTTCCTGATTTGACGAAACAAGTTTTTAGCTCCAGAGCACTTTTTCCAAATCAGCTATGCAATAATGAACCAAATGAGAGGTAATTTGTCTATTTATGGCTAAAAAGTTGAAAATTTTCGCAAAAATTCTTTATGCTTATTTTTTCGATCTATCTTATGCTGTATAACTCGATTGCTTGCAAGTGCCCCCCAGTTTGGTATGTTTTTAGGTACATTTTGACGATTTTGAGATTTTTCCCGGTTTTTAATCCATGATTTCCAACTCGTCACGGCAGGTATATGATCTTCACTGGCATATAGGTTAGGGAATCACTTTCCGTTGCATCTTGCATACTAGCCTCCATACTGATCACTTGCCTTAGGGTCGATCCCATCAGGTCATGAGTATTACACCCATTTCACTCGCTGATTATTTAATCATGACTTGATGGTAGAGCCTTCCTTTACATGGGCTTCTTAGTTAGTTCCTCGCTATCACTTGTTGCCCATGCTGCGTTTTATGTAGGCTCGGGAGTCCTCTTTAGTCCCGCCATGTCTTATGTGTTGAAGCTTCATTCTTCTTCTTCATCACTTATCATTTTTTCTAGCTTTTACCCTAGAGGCTCCCTGGTGTCGTTTAAGTTGTATTACTGCATTGCATATTGGCTACTTGTTTATCCTGGCCTTTAGCCGGCTTCATTTGGACTCGATGTTTAAGCCAACTTTTGACCTTGACTTTCTGTACAAGTTAACCATTGCATGCACTTAGCTATCACGACTTGATACCTTTGTACCCATGGATGGAACGTTCCTCTGAGTATCACTGACCAGTTTTCGCCACCTTGCATTGAGCATAGGATTGTTCCAATCCCCGGAACTAGTGCATCTGCTTTCTTGATACTCGTTCTATCCATTGTACCATAGCATTCTTTTATTCTTTTTCAGGCTTATTATGAAAAAGACAAAAAAAAAATTAAATATAACAAAAAGAGCGGGAACGGGATGTATCTTCGTTATTTTGATGGCAGTACAGAGTCAGTTTTGTCGCCCTTGAACAAAGCACATATACTTATATATATTTCCTTCATTTGGGATGGTTCTAGTTTTTGACCTAGGTTCAGCCTTTACCATGTTTCACTTGTCAGTTCTCCCCCGGTTGGTTATCTCTTCCAATCATATGGAGAGTTTGTTCTGCCTCCTGCATAACAGACTTATACAGTGTCACTTTTTACTGCCATGGTCATCACGAGTCGTGCTTTTGTTCAAGGGAAGTCTAACTTGAGTCGGCCATTCTGCGGTGTCTCTTGACTCATTATTCAGTCGGCCTTCCTGGTCTTGTCAGTATCATGTTCTATCACATCAGATGTTTTGGTCTTCTGCTCGTGCTGGTTTGAGAAGGTCCCCATTGAATTCTTGCCGGCGGGTTTGTCTCATATCGACTACGACACATTGCTCTGAGAGCAAACCTAGAGCTGCACCTTGGGCCTATTTCCATTATTGATAGGTGACCTCGTGCTCAGCATTTGATCATCATCATGGGTCTTTGACTGAGTGGTTTCCCCTGTGTTCGACGTCAGCACACATTATCACACTTGGGATTCGTGCAGTACCTGGATTTCCATTTGACCCTATCGGTGGATTTCTCGCCTCTGTGTCAGCTTTCATTATTGGTTGGTTCGGAGGGTTTCTTCCGTGCGCTAGCTTCATCTTGTGCACGTCGGAAACGTACTTCGGTTTTGGTTCCATCACTCTACTTCGTCCGATTCCTTCCAAATCTTGGCCTGCGAGTTACACTCACGCTGGACTGATGTGGGATGCCTTAATGCCTTCCTTCCAGCAGATCTTTTCCCATCGACTCCGACTCATTGCTCTGGGAACAAGATCTAGAGTCTTTTTGTCAGTACCTTAGGGTTTGTAGTCATCAGTGGCAGACTCTTCGCTATCGACAGTGAGGATTCATCATTGCCTCCTGATTGGTAGATTCTTTCAAGTGTTCGACTTCAACTCATTCATTCACACTTGTCAGATTGTACTGGGGCACCTTGACACTCATTATCATTGTCGGTGGGTTGTCTCGCGTTGGTTAACGGGAAACATCATTGCCCGGTAATCCAACGATTTCTCACATGGTCGACTTCAGCTCATTTATTCCCAGTGTGTAGAATTGTGCCATAGTGATCGGTGAAGACCTCGGGTTGCATCAGCATGTTTCGGTTCACTTTTGACAGTCCTTTCAGTATCTGCCAGTGATGCCGTCCACCCTTATATGTTGCAGTTCAGTACAGCACCATCCTATATGTTGGTCCCCGAGTTGCGTGATTGTACCATTTGATCCACCTCTTATGATCCGGTACTTGGAGTTTCAGTTACTTATTTGATCAGACATCCAGTTGCACCATCTTTGATCATCTTTCTATATGTGATACTTGGACATTGATTCAGACTTGTATTTCCGGGCCATGCTCAGATGATTCATTGTGTACTTTCACTTCAGCTATACTTGTATACATGTTGGATCTATTTCAGTACTTTCCATATGATGTATTTTTGACTGAGCATGGGTATGCCCGCCTCAGCATGAGTTGACTCTCTGGTTTCTTTCATTGGTTTTGGCAGGCTGAAATCTGGTGAAGTCCTCTCTTGTCCTTGCGAAGTTCTTTCTATGTGCATAATACATTTCGGCCATCATGTACCCCTTCTGACCTCATATATTAGGGGGCATCTATTATAGCATCATTTCTCACCTTGACATGATTCATGATTGCTTTATGGCTTTTGGGCACCCATTCCTACAGACTTGGACAAATTCACTTAAAAACAGTGTAAAATCCTCCATACGCGACTATGCCCGTGTTTTTCCGCGTGTATACGCGAGTACAGCTAGACTTTTTCGCGTATGCCATTAAAATGATTAAAAAATATATAAAAATCCCTAATTTCGCGTTGGGTTGATGGTTACTCAGGTAGTTCAACCACCCCAGCCCGTGGCCAACTGTTTCCAACTGCTGAAACTACTTGGAGGGACTATAAAAAGCCCTCATGTGTATGGCCTAAGGGAGAGAGAGAATTATTGATATTATACTCTGTTGGTATTTCCCTATCCAAGTCTGATTCCCCGTGCCTCCTGCACTTTCCCAGTTCATTATAGGAAACCCTTGTTTCCTTGAGATACACATCCCTTTATATGTTATCTCGTATGCACCAGTTTGGAAGGAGTCTTAGCGAGGCAAGGGCTGGACGGATCCGGACGACGGTCTGCGAAGGCCTTGGAAGGATGAGGTGATCTCTCCACTTGTTACTTTTGTACATGCT